>OV277870.1:21818242-22310041 GCA_922989275.2 Gari tellinella | reverse complement strand
AAAGAGTTTTTAAAAGTCTGTTTCTGCTAACTTTGGGCTAATTGTCATTACAAACGAAAGATAGGGTTCTCAAGCTTTTTTATAGTTATCATTTTGTCCAATTGTTGTGCCCCCTTCCATAACTTTGCCAATATTGGTTGCAGATTTTTTACATAGATTTATGTTAGTATTTTATCTGTTTTTGAATGAGCAAAACGCCCCCAGAACGCACCAAAGACCATCTAGAAATAAAATATTTCCCGGGGAGCATGCCCCCACCCTCTAGTAACAGTGTGTACACTAATCGGATGGGGTTTGAGTATGCTTTTAGGCTAATAGCCGGAAGACAACATCAAAAAATATCCTATATTACTAATAATTTATTATTTTAAGTTGAAGCGGCTATCTAGGAATAAATTGTCCGGGGGGGGGGGGGGGGGGGGGGGGGGGGGGGGGGGGGGGGGACATCCCTAGTAAGAGTAAGTACACTGATAGTAGTGGGTACGATAGGAGTTAAGAGTTTAATAGCTGGAAGGCAACCTGCCTAAAAATGTTATCTTAGATTAATAATTTGAGGTCATTTGGAGTCATTTTTTACATAGATTTTTCGCCTAATACCTGTTTGGAATGCTGGAAACACCCTCAGAATGCAGCAGAGACGATCTAGAAATAAAGTTTTTCCGGTGGAGCATGCCCCAGACCCCCTAATCGTTATTTGCTTCCTGCGGGCCTGTAATATATAACAGTGAGGTGACAGTTTAATGACATTTTCAAGCAGAATATAAATAAAGAAGAAAGCTCGTCTTGGAGCTATATACTTTACTTTTGTTCTGCATTAAACAGTTAACCAATTGCCCAATAGCTTGCTTCTAGTATTGAAGGCAGCTGATGCCGGAAGGCACATTCTGCTTTACTTACAGCCTACTTTAAGTAACCATGTGCTCGTAATGCTAGGGTATAGAAAATATTTCTTATGGTGCATATCCATGGCTGTTTAACCTACTACCCCATAAATATATTCCTTTTTACGCCTTTAATTTATTCATGCACTGAAGAAAACAGTTTAATCTTATACATTTATGAATATGCGCCATAAGAAATATTTTCTATATCATTGAAGATAGTAGCTTAAAGCAGGTTGATAGTAAAGCAGAATGTGCCTTAAGGCGTATTCTGCTTTACTTTCAACTTGCTTTAAAGAGACACGCAACGAGATTTAGCATTGAAAATAGTAATTTGTAAATATGTGACAAACGCTTATATAAACGGGTTAGAATTAGTTAAGGATAAGAAATTCTGTTTAAAAAAACCCATTTCAATAAAAAAAAAAAGAGCTCTGGTGGGAATCGAACCCGGGACCCGGCATGGGCGGACATAAGGAAAAATAAGGTAACCACTTGACTCACTGGACCACGGAACTAGTCACATAGCTTGGATCGATTTAACGTATTTCAGTGTGACGCGATGGAAAGTAAATACCCGTGATCAATTTCTATAGCGTCTTTCGACGCTATGGATAAAACGATGGAAAATATCTAAAAAACTAAAATTTGAAGACTTTTCTAGAGGGCGTTTTGAGACTGGCCGTATTTTTCCAATGCCAAATGCACGATAATGCTACCCTTTTGGTTATATTTAAGTATTTTCTTTTATTTTTGCAAATGCCCCGTCTGGTTGCGAGTCGCTTTGGTTATAGATCTTCCTGTTTTCAAAATTATAAAAAGACTTTATGGGGAAATGGTTTTTAAAATGGAACTATTTTCATCAGCGGAGGAATAAATTAAAGACGTTAAAAGAACTGCAATTGTAACATGACAAATTATAATTGACCATGCCCCCCCCCCCCCCCCCCCCCCCACCCACCCAGATGTAGACAAAGTGTAGGTATTTAAAATGCAATGGAGACACAAAAAGAGTATAAGTTTTACCCTTGTACACATCATGCAGCCTTTTATTGCTTCTGTAGACATCCATCAGTACTGACAACTAAACTGGAACCCCACACAAGTTGAGGGGTCAGGGTCAAGTAAGTCAGCTGAACTGTCTTAGATATTTCAGCTGACTTACTTGACCCTGACCCCTCATTGACCTTGAAACTCTTGTCACAAGGGGTGTTGGTTCGATGTATGAAGTAAATCTATTGACTAACATTTGGAAGTTACGGTCAAAGGGCGAGGGTTTACAATTGGTCCGTCACCAAAAATTAGGGTTAGGGTAAAACTTTAGAATCTGTCCGCAGGTCTTTTAAGTATTTTCGTACAAATTAACTGGCCATCTCTTGTGACATTAACCTGGCCATTTATTGTGATATTAATCTGGACATTTCTTGTGACATTAACCTGGCCATAACAATGGCACTTTTGGTGGTTGGCCAATTGTAAAAGTCAGCTCCCAGTCAATGTAAAGAGTTTTTTTCGAAAATTAGCTCCTCAAGGTCAAGGTTATTTAGTGATCAAGGTCAATCAAATATCTGTCCGCTGAAAGGTGTTGTCCAGTTGCATCCAAGTACGAAGAAAGTTATTTCATCAAAGTTAAACATTTCGGACGGAAGAACTGATGGACAGACGGGGGTATGAAGGTGTTTTTAAAGTGTATTGACTTTTAAGATCAGTATGACTGTATGTAATGTATGTTAAACAAAACTACCAATTTCTCAAGTCATGATTTGCCACAAACGTTAGCTGTTCAAAGTGTATATACAATGTACACATAGTACAGCACAAAATGTACCCGATTGATTCCAACCTGTCATTGCTATTGAGGTCATCTGCTTTAAACGACTGTCGTCTGCTTTTATATCTCATATTCCAACTGCGCATAAACTGACTAAAGTAATATCTAAATCACTACCAAACTGTTTGGATCCTGCTCAGATAGATAAAATATATAGGTAAAAGCCTGGTTAACCCTTCCCCCCCCCCCCCCCCCGAAACCTTAAATGGACAATTCTAGTTCTCAATTAAGTCTAGTCCATTTTTTACTTTTCAGGGTTGATTTTTACAATATATGTCATAATGTCAATGAGTGAACACCCTGAAAATAGGGTTCCTTAAGGAACACAATTCCTGTTTTTACAGTGGAGAATCTGTTATTCTTTCCCGTTTAAACGCAAACGTACGCAAACGCAAAACATTAAAACGTAGAAAATAAAAATTTCTTGACAATTCTGACTATTGATATTAAGCTGAGTGGCAAACAGTTTGGAGCCTGATCAGACGCTGGGTTACCCGGCGTCTGATCTGGCTCCAAACTGTTTGTATTGGAAATAATAGTTTTAGCGTAAACGCGTTTATTGGGAAAGAATAACACATTCTCCACTGTATTACATCTAAGGTTGCTACAGACCCTCTCATCAGGGTCATCACAGTTTGTTTAGGGCAAGTGTACTCCTCACATGTACGTTGTTCGCAAATGACACATATATGCATGACTAGGGTTCAAAGAGTTAAAAAAAATACACCGACGGGTATAGCTTTAGGTAATCTTAACCCTGTTAGAACTGAACGGACGGGGGCTTAAAAGGGTGTGTTTATGGTGTTCAGTATGGCTGTATGTAATGTTTAAAAAAACTGATAATATCTCAAGTCAAGATTTGCAACAAACTTTAGCTCTTCAAATCACAGGTACTTGACACATACTTTATTATCTATGAGCCCCACCATCCCCCTTTTTAAAAAAAAATTTTTTTTTTTTTTTTTTTTTACTATACTTCTATTATAGATACAGATATAATAAATAAAAAGAGGGGGGGGGGGTGGTGGGGCTCATAGATAATAAAGTATGTGTCAAGTACCTGTGGTTCAAATTGTATATGCAATGTTCTTATAGTACAGCACAAAATGTACCCGATTGATTAAAACCTGTAATTTCTATTGAGGTCATCTGCTTTAAACGACTGTCGTCTGCTTTTATATCTCAGATAAACTTACAAAAGTAATATCCAAATCATTACCAAACTATTTGGATCCTGCTACGACATCGCATTAGCACAATGTTTGATCAGGATCCAGGCTGCAAATAACCAATGTAATCTTTTGACACATTCAACCCTAGCGACGATTATAATCGTCATTTACAAACAGTGTATCTGTGAAGAATACATTTGTCCCATGCAAACAGTGTATACGCTGTTTGTCATTTTGAAATATATTGTTTAAATCAACCCTTAATAGTCAAAAATAGACTAGACTTGTTTTGAAATTGGAATTGTCCATTAAACGTTTCAGGGGGTGAATGAGTTGAACACCATCAAAGTAATTGCTGTCTACTAAAAATGTTGTCCACTGAAATCCTAAAAATGATTTGATATTTATACCTGCAGAAACAGGATCCCTGTAACAAACAATTTGGATTCAGATCAGTCCCTGCATTAAACGGGGCTTGATCTCAATCCAAACTTTTTGCAAAGATCTTCAATATAGGTAAAAGCCTGGTTGACCCTTTCCTCCCTGAAACCTTAAATGGACAATTCTAGTTTTCAATTTAGTATAGTCCATTTTTGACCTTTTTAGGGTTGATTTTTACAATATAGGTCAAAATGACAAACAGTGTAGACCCTGATCAGATGGTTCCTTAAGGAACCCTCTCATCAGGATCTACACTGTTTGCTTAGGGCAAGTGTACTCCTCACAGATACGTTGTTGGCAAATGACACATAAATGCATGACTAGGTTTCAAAGCGTTAAGTAATTTGACACCGGTGGGTACATCGTTACAGGTAATCTTAACCCTGTTAGTATTGGAATGTACATTTGTATATGTATCCTTTGCAAACAGTGTAGACCCAGATAAAGGGGTTCTTTAATAGGTCTTCTGATCAGGGTCTACACTGTTTGTCATACTGTACAATCTTTTGTGACAAACACCTTGAAACTAGTTATTCATCAGATCATGAGTAAGTCTCATTAAAAAATACAAGACCGTAAGGGTTAACCTACCTTAAGTTCTTATTACAGTGCTCCCTCTCTACAACGACACCCAATGGTAGACACATAGTGTGCACAGGTACTTGACACATACTTTATTATCTATGAACCCCCTCCCCCCTTAAAAAAAAAAATTTTTTTTTTTTTACTATACTTCTATCTATAATTTTTTTTTTTTTTTTTTTTTTTTTTTTTTTAAGGGGGGTGGGAGTTCATAGATAATAAAGTATGTGTCAAGTACCTGTGATAGTGTGTGTCTTGTTCAGAGGGAGTCGTTATAGGGAGGCATGTTGGCTGCATTTGCAAACAGCTTGAATCCAGATCAGACGCCGCGTAACGCGGCATCTGATCTGGATTCAAGCTGTTTGTCACTCGTCATTAAGGGTTTTTTTCTGTCCAAATGTCCATTATGTAACTTTAGAAAAAACAACTGACAACAAATTTAAGTAGACGCTTTTGCAGCAATGACAGCGTGTTAGACATAAAACTCTTTTGGGGGGAACTGCGGAAAACGTCGTTGTGGGGACGGAGTCGTTGCTGGGAGGGCCGTTGTACATTGGGAGGGAGCACTATAAACGGGTCTGCTGAAAATGACACCTGCTCTGATTCTGACAGTAGATTGACATGGAGAGTGACAAGCAGTTTAGACCCTGTACAGAAGCCCAGTTTCACAACTACAAAAACGGTCGTAAGTCAAACTATAATAAGTCTCAATCATTATTAATTTCTCCATCTAATCCTGTCTTCTGACATCTCTTTGGAATCGTCCTGAAAAGAAATTAAATGTATTTTAAAGTTTTGACTTTGGACCGTTTTGTCGTCTACGATGTTTTATGAAACGGGGCCCCTGGTCAGGATCCAAACCATCTGTAATACATGGGAAATACAGTTATCTGATGCCCCAATAAAACAGTGGAGTTAAATCCTTTCCTTAAAGATTACTGCTATCCAGTTTGGAAATACTACAAGAGGGCCATGATGACCCTGAATCGCTCATCTAGTATCCATGGTCACAGTCATTATGACATTAAAATTGGGCGACTGGTTTCGGAAAAAGAAGATCTGTATGTAGCTTTCACTTTAGCCATATTAAGAACACCTTAACCACACACTGGCAGTCATGTTTTTAAAGATAGAAAAAGTATTCCCGTCGCAGACGGTTCTGTTTTCTCTTTAGACCTCAACCCTCTGAAACAATTTAACCAATCAGGAATGATCAGAAATCTAGGTCAATGACCACTGCTGTTTTGCTTGAAATGCAGTGCTCTCATTGGCCAATAGGCCAAAATGGCCTAGACTGGTGTTCTGGGTTTTTAGCTTGTCTGTTTCGAAGAAACTACGAGCTATTGTCATCACTCCGGTGTCTGCATCATCGTTTGTTGTTGTTGTTGTCGTTCGTTAACGTTGGCCATAACTTTATAACTACATATACATGTGATACAGACTTTATATTTGGAATGACTGTGAACTCACCTCCAACAGACATTGAGCTCAGTAAAATTTGGGTCATGTCCAACAAAGGTCAAGTTAATTTAAAGGTCATTCAGAGGTAAAATAGGGTGGGTTTAATATTAGCCATAACTTGGGAACTGCTTGTGATAGACTTTATAACTGGCATGTGTTTTCAGCTCAAGAAGCTCTTGAGTTCAATTCAACTTAGGTCATGTTAGACAAAGGTCAAGGTCATTTAGAGGTCAAATAGGTTGAATTTAACATTGGCCATAACTTTGGAACTGCATGTGATAGAGACTTTACATTGGCATGTGTACTCATCGCAAGTAGCTCTTGAGCTCAGTACAACTTTGGTGAAGTCAGACAAAGGTCAAGGTCATTTAGAGCCCCCACAGTAGATAGAGGGACAAATAGTCAAGACAGACAAAGGCAATAAGAATATCTCATTGTTCCTTCTTATTATCTATTCAATTTCGGATAACAAAACAGAGAGACAAGCGTTGCCACCCGAATGGGGTGCTCTCGTTTCACATCTATCTCGGAGTTTAAACCTTTTAAAACATTGAAAACAATGAGATACAGTCTAAATTATTGCTGTTAATCAACCCCCCCCCCCCCCCATGAAAAAAAACACCCACGAAACAACAACAACAACCAAACAATTTAACCTGCGACAGAATACCTTTTTAAAGACATTCTTGTTTTCAATTTGGACCAGTAATTTCAAAGAAGATGATTAAGTGTTCATTATAAGCCTTCATAGGTAATTCAATCTCACCCACTGGCATCCTTTTTTTAAGCTAGGAAGACTATTTGAATAAATCTGGCAAAGGGTCACCAAGGAATAATTTGTGTAAAAGTATTTTAAAATCAGACCAGTAGATCTAGTTTCAGAGTAGAAGATTTTTAAAGTTTTTACTACACAGTAATATAAGACAAAATCACCCCACTCATTGGTATTTGCCAATATCTGTATTATTTGAACCCTTTGAGCATTGGTAACAGAACTGCTTTAGGTTCTGAATCAAGAACAAACCATTAAATCTTTGTATAGCTTTATTTACATACATGTAGGGGTATTCACAGTAAATGATCTACAGACTTTCCAAAAATATTCAAAACATATATATTCATAATGCAAACATGTACACATACAATAGTCATACTTGTATTAACCCATTACCCCATAGCCAGTTTCTAGTTTTGAAGACAGATGAACACTTAAGGGTGTATCAATGTCATGAGCCATTTTTTTCAAAGTATTAAACTTTTTTTCTAACATTGGTTTTTTGGAAGAGCTGTTTATGATGAACGAAAAAATGAAAAAAAAATAATATGGTGGTGTCCTTGTTTTCGAGCTACAGCGATTTGAAAAAGGTATGTCAAATTTGGACTTTTTTTTCAAATTTTACCCATTCAGGGTACAAGCTTCAGTAAAATTTATTTCGAAACAAAACAAACATGATAATTTGGGTTTCCATTATTTATTTCATGTCTATGGTGGTATTTTCACATATAGAAACCAAATTTAGACAAAGCAGGCACCAGGTTTGAACAATACCGATCCTTGAATATAAAAAATATGCTTTGTATAGGGCAAGATTTTATTAGATTTTTTATTTTATGAAAAAAAGTAAAAAAGTTTGAAAATGAAATAGTTCTAGTATTTAACTTTTTCTTATATTCTACCAGATGAAAGCCCATGCTAAGGCAGTTCAAAATATGAAAAGAAATTGAAAGGTCAGTGTTGAAAATTTTGAGTTATTAAAGTAAAAAGAGTTATCGCCCCTTACAAAATTTACAAAAAAGTACCATATCGATGATATTTAGAGCTTTATAAATTTCACATTTGGTGCCTTTTTTTTCTTAAATTAGTTTTTGTATGATGAAAAACTACCATAGATAGGAAATAAATAACACAAAACCAAATAATCATATTTGTTTTCATTTAAAATGGGTTTTATTGAAGCGGGCTGTTTGAAAAGGACAAAATAAGAGGAAGTGGGTGGGGTAAATTTTACATGGCCGTAGAGCCAACTGTTGTTCACAAAAATGTACACTTTTTCTATTTTTTCATTCATCCTAAATAGCTCTTCAATACAAAACCATCATAGAGTGTTTTCATATACTTTGAAAAGTTCCCAAATTCATGACATTGATACACCCTTAAAGCAGGTTGAAAGAAAAGCAGAATGTGCCTTAACCCTTTCCCTTATAGAAGCGACTTTTAGCGCATTCATTTTATTCATCCGCCAAAGAAAATAGTTCCAATTTATACTGTCATGAATATGTACCATAAGAAATATTTTCTATATCCTATCAGATAGTAACTTAAAGCAGGCTGAAAGTAAAGCAGAATGCGCCCTAGGGCGCATTCTGCTTTACTTTCAGCCTTCTTTAATAGGTCACATATCTTAAATACTAGAAACAGGCTATGGGTTAAAGGGTTAAGGCACATTCTGCTTTACTTTTAGCCTGCTTTAAGCTACAATTTGCTAAGATATAGAAACTATTCCTTATGGTACATACTCATGGCTGTATAAATTGGAACTATATTCTTCAGCGGAGGAATAAATTAAAGGCGTATTTATGGGGTAATGGGTTAACAGACTACTGATTGACATGGTATGGCAATCTTAAATCCTTTCCTCCCTGAAACTTCAAATGAACAATTCAAGTGTCAAATTTAGTCTAGTCCTTTTCTGAGTGATAAGGCCGGATATTTGTTACTGTATTGCAATATGACAAACACTACAGATGCACGCCTATATGTATGACTAGGGTTCAAAGGGTTAAAAGTGTTTTTGCATTACCTTTGTCCTATCAAATGCGCCAAAAGATTGAAAATGTAACTCAATACAGGAAAGGGATATTGTATTGAACACAAACTGGTGGTGAAATATTATATTTTGCCATCCTAGAGAACTGGTCTAGTTATCTTGCCTAAAGGTGATAGACTAGCATGTGCTAACAGGGCTCCAGATAAGAGGGGGTAAATTGAACAAATCCAACACTTTCTCACTCATTTTATCACCAAATCCTATGGTGTTACTACTCATTAGAATCGTCTCGAAGTGGCGATTCTAGTGAGTAGTGACACCATAGGGTTTAATTGAGAAATAAAGATTTTAGTTTTTGAAATACTCCCCTTATCTGGAGCCCTGATGTGCTAAGATGTGGATCCTGGGCCTATGCTTATAAAAAGCATTTGAGATTAGTCTGAGACTGCTCTCAAGCCATGGATTGGTCAGATTTGAGCATTCTGCTCAAATCTGACCAATCAAAAACTTGAGAATGTTGCATGCTCATCTCTAAGACTTTATAAGCACGGGGGCCTGATCCAAGAAATATAAATCATCAGCTGATAACTGAACTACCCTCATTTAAACCTGTACATATCGCCAAATGTCAATCTCAAAAATTTACTTAAACTTCCAACAAACAAATGCATATGTTATATAGGTCATTTGCACGATAATTTCAATTTCTCCACAACAAGACAATGCAGACTAATTGAATTTTGCATAGATTTATGATATACCTATACCAACTCTGACAAAGAAGAACAATTCTTTTCTCTTCGTAATAAAAAAGTTTTATTCTTAACTTTTTTATAAAGTTTACACTTCTAAGGGACACTTTTCCGAAGGGTGGTTATTCAACAGCCTATCTTTCACGACTGGGCAACGCCTCACCGTTAAACTATCGCATACCATAGTGGTTTACAACTATCCGAACGAGGCCCTTACTGGGGTACGTTAAAAATATTTACCAACCATACTGTCATTTGGGAAACATGTTGGATCCTGACCGGACACCGGAGCCATTTCGCATCTAAATAGAACCCAAACCATGTGCCATTCAGTTTTATCAACAAAACGTGCAAAATAACTAAATGTTATCAATAGCAGAAGAAACATGTTCATACCAGACGATCTACACCAACTTAGCATTATCAAGTTTTCAACAGAATGTTTCCAGAGCAGTTCGAAAACCTTTATTATTTCATCGTTTAAAGGAAACAAAATCGTAAGGTAAAACGTACTGCAATACAACTCGAACGTTGATACATATTATCAGAGCTCCAGATAAGGGGAGTATTTCCAAAACTAAAATCTTTATTTCTGAATTAAGCCCTATGGTATGACTACTCATTAGAATCGTCTCTTCGAGACAATTCTAATGAGTAGTCACACCATAGGATTTGGTGCTGAAACGAGTGAGAAATTGTTGGACTTGTTCAATTTACTCTCTCTTATCTGGAGCTCTGTATTATGTAGACATATTAGAGCTTCGGTTTGAAAAGTAATGCAATTCTCTTTATTCCTGTTGAAGAGCTCATGGATTTAGCATAGTAAAAATGTAATGGGGCCTCACAATTAATTTTGTACAACTAACCAACCAATATCAGCATGGGATTAACATTTCAGACAGAAGCAACTAGCACGGGATTTTACCTGGGGATATTTTCCCCACATAAACAAACGTGGTCAAGGTAATAGTCAATAACACCCCATGTAATTGACCATTTTCAACGACACAAAATTTATATAAAACAAACAAGAAAAGTTTTTAGTCAGACTTTCAAAAATTCTGAATTTCGTTGTCAGAGTTGGTATAGGCACATCATAAGTGTTTGCAAAATTTCATTTAAATAGGTCCACTAGTTTTAAAATTATCTGAGATTTATCCTGTTTTTTTTAACTGCAAACGATCTATACTATCATAGACAGTATTTAACCCTTTCCCCCATAAATACGCCTTTTTACACCTTTAATGTATTCCTCCACTGAAGAAAACAGTTCCATTTTATACAGTCTTGACTATGTATGTCCTAGCAGATAATAGCTTAAAGCATGTTGAAAGTAAAGCAGAATGCGCCTTAAGGCGCATTCTGCTTTACTTTCAGCCTGCTTTAAGTAGTCACCTATTTTCAAAACTAGAAACAGGCCATGGGGTAAAGGGTTAAGACACATGGCTTCTTCATGCAGGTCTAAAGCGATACAGAACACTCCAAAAGGGACCATTCTGTATTGTTCTATCCTGCATTAAGCAGCCACCTGGTCTATAAATATTTCTTTGTTTCTGAATTTACGATAATGGTAAACCTCCAACTGAGGCGGTGTTATAATCGTCAGTCAAACACTAATAACAAGCAGTACTCTAAAAGGAAGCATTCTGCATTGCTTCTGTCCTGAATTAGGCTATGTCTATAAATATTTCTATGCTGCTGATTTTACTATAATGGTAAAACCTCCAACTGAGGCGGTGTTATAATCATCAGTCAAACACTAATAACAAGCAGTACTCTAACAGGAAGCATTCTGTATTGTTTCCGTCCTACATTAAGCAGCCACATGTCTATAAATATTTCTTTGTTTCTGATTTTATGATAATGGTAAAACCTCCAACTGAGGCGGAGTTATAGCCGTTTTGGCTATAGCTGTCAGTTAAACACTAATAACAAGCAGTACTCTAAAAGGAAGCATTCTGCATTGCTTCTGTCCTGAATTAAGCAGGCTATGTCTATAAATATTTCTTTGCTGCTGATTTTACTACAATGGTAAAACTTCAAACTGAGGCGGAGTTATAGCCGTCTTGGCTATAGGTGTCAGTTAAACACTAATAACAAGTAGATCATTGCAGGTGGTTAAAGAAAACCCCATTTCAATAAATAGAATTTTGAAATAATTCCATAATTATAAGTGTGCAAAGTCATTCAACTTGAAAAGTGGTAAAAATTACACTAAAATCTCATTATTACGACCACTGAAACAAGGCTAATTAATTGTATTAAAGGCAGATGACAGCTTAAAGCAAGGGGACAGTAAAGCAGAAAGTTCCTATAGAAAGCTTTCTCGTTTACTGTCACTTTGTTTTAACCCTTTCCCCCATAGAAGCGCCTTTTAGCAGATATGATTTATTCCTCCGCTGAAGAAAATAGTTCCAATTTAATCAGTCATGGATATTTAGTATAGGGAATATTTTCTTTATTCTAGCATATGAAAGCTTAAAGCAGACTGGAAGTAAAGCAGAATGTGCCTTAAGGCGCATTCTGCTTTACTTTCAACCTGCTTTAAGTGGCCATCTATCTTCAATACTATCAATAGGCTATCAGGTAAAGGGTTAAGCACTGAATTTTTTCGTATATACAGTCGAAACTCAATACTTCGAACTCGCTTAAATCGATCGTATCAATATCTCACAAGTTGAATTTCGATAATACGATCTCGATGAAGTCGAACATACCCGTATTTCAAAGTTTAATCGTGGCTAAGTCACGTTTTAACTTTGAAATATTGGTATTTTCAAACTAAAGAGAGTTCGATGAATTGAGTTTCAACTGTATATCTACAGCTGAATTTCATTATATTGAAATTGCATAAGTTGAACATATCCTTATTACAATGTGGCTTAGTTTAAAATATGGATATGTTAGCCTAACCCATTAATACGCCTTGAATTAATTCCTCCACTGAAGAAAATAGTTCCCTCTCTATATGGTAATGATTATGTACCACCAGAAATATTTTCTATAACGTAGCAGATTGAAGTTTAAAGCAGGCTAAAAATAAAGCAGAATGCACCTAACGGCACATTCTGCTTTACTGTCATCCTGCTTTAAGTAGTAACCTGTCTTTAAAACTAGAAACAGGGGAAATGAGGTAATGGGTTAACCCTTTACCCAATAACCTGGTTATAACTTTGAAGACAGGTGACCACTTAAAGCAGGTTGAAAGTAAAGCAGAATGCGCCTAAAGTCGCATTCTGCTTTACTTTCAGCCTGCTTTAACCACCATCTGCTATGAAATAGAAAAATAGTTTATGGTAAATGGTTATGATAGTATAAATTGGAACTATTTTCTTCAGCAGAGGAATAAATCAAATACGCTAAAAGTCGCTTCTATGGGGGAAAGGGTTAAGGGAGTTATCAAAGTTTGACTGTATCATCAGATATCAGTTTCAGACGACGACAGTTACTCTGTGATGTAAGAGTGATACTATCAGAGTTTCAGATAAGGGAAGTATTTCAAAACCTAAAATCTTTATTTATGCTTGAAATCCTATGGTGTCACTACTCATTAGAATCGTCTCTTTTAGACAATTCTAATGAGTAGTAACACTGTAGAATTTGATGTTGAAATAAGTGAGAAAATGTTGGATTTGTTCAGTTTACTCCCTCTTATCTGGAGCCCTGCTGTAACCATACTCCAGCAGGGCTGCCATAAGTTGACATGAAAAAACCCTAAGATTTCCAAATTTGCATTTTTCAAGTGTGATTTTACGAATCGTACCTTTATCCCATAACCTTTTTCTTGTTTTGTTGACATGCGACTACTTCAAGCAGGCTGTAAGTAAAGCACAATGCGCCTTAGGGCGCATTCTGCTTTACTTTCAGCCTGCTTTAAGCTACAATGTACTGGAGAAAAAAATCCGGAGATTTAGGAAAAATCCGGAGAAGTGGCAGCCCTGCTCCTGAAGATTCAAATGTACAAATATAAGAATCATGTTTTTAACACACTCAGTCTGAATCAGCCTTTCTGTACCAGAATCTTGCTCTATGATCGTCGCTGCATGTGACAAAGGCTGGCCCTGTTGGAGAATGATTGATGCTCCGTACAATGCCATTGTGACCTACAAATATAATAATAATAAAACACCAAAAGAGTAGAACAAACGATCTAGTAGTATTGTGTTGACTGTTTTTTATTCACCAACGTTTCGGCCTTACAAAGGCCTTCATCAGGGTGGTACAAAAATGGAGAATATAAATATATAATATAATTATAAATACGTAAATACAGTAAATTCCGCTACTAAAATGTGTAAATAATAAGGTATGTACAGTACTATTAAATCATGGTGACAGTAAAACAGAAAGCTCCTTAAACTGTTACCCCATAGCCTGTTTCTTGTTTCGAAGACAGGTGACCACTTAAAGCAGGTTGAAAGTAAAGCAGAATGTGCCTTAAGGCACATTCTGCTTTACTTTCAGCCTGCTTTAAGCTACTATCTGCTACGATATAGAAATTATTTCTTTTGAAACATGTTCTTGACTGTATAAAATGGAACTATTTTATTGAGTGAAGGGATAAATTAAAGGTATGAAAAGGCGTATTTATTGGGTAATAGGTTAAGCTACCACTGAATGAAGATGCATGGTGATCTTTGAAGACGGGTGACTGCTTAACCAATTACCCCATAAATACCTTTCATTTATTTCTCGACTGTATAAAATATAGTTCCTTTTTATACAGTCATGACTATGTGCCATAAGAAATTACTTTTTTTTATATCCTAGCAGTAACCAGCTTAAGGCAGGCTGAAAGTAAAGCAGATCGCCTTAAGGCACATTCTGCTTTGCTTTCAACCTGTTTTAAGTGGTCACCTATCTATGGCAGGAGCCTTCTGCATGTATTTTACTTTGTATCAAGTAGTCACTCAGGGCTCCAGATAAGGGGGAGTAAGCTGTGCAAATCCATTGTTTTTCCTAATTTTAGCACCAAATCATATGGTGTTACTATTCATTAGAATCGTCTCGAAGAGACAATTCTAATGAGTAGTGACACCATAGGGTTTAATCCAGAACTTAAGATTTTAAGACAGTGGAGAATCACGTGACCACAGTGATAGACGTGTCAAATTTTATACTGAAGTAAAAAGTGAGAATTAGTATACTAAAATTGTGAATTTCGATAAAAGGAACTATTGGATTGAACAACCGGAGGTTCGTTTACATTTCATGTATAATATGTGCAATTCTGTAATCTGAAAAGAGACTTATAAGACATTTTCATAGCTTGTTTGTACTGATACTGAGCTATAAATAGCACAAACATGTAAACATCGGTTGATATATGTACATGAAACCTATAGGACATTATTTCTGCTTACCGATTGCACGAGAATTGTGTGAGTGAACGCTCCGTATTCGACAAAAAAACTACGGAAGACCGAAAGGGCCACAACATTGGTTAGAAGGACAGTCGCGCTGCTACAGAACGACTAAAAGAAATGCACTGACTATTAATATGGGGAAACATAAACAGCAGCACCAAAATGGAAGGAAAAACAAGCAAGATAGTTCGAAACCAGAAAGCAAGACCAATTCTTCAACGCAAGAAACTGCAATAAATAGCGTAGACCCACAACAAACAGTTAACTTTTCCGAAATATTGGGACTGACTAGAAATGTAATTTACGATCAACAACAGCACGAACAATTTCAATCAAGCAACATACACGGCATGAACACAGAACAGCAACAACAACAACAACAACAGTACACAGGACAAGATACTCGTAGTGTACAACGCGAGCAAAGCACATACATGTACAATGGATATCCCGAACAAGTGCAGCAGCAAGTGCCGA
This sequence comes from Gari tellinella, assembly GCA_922989275.2. Lineage (NCBI taxonomy): Eukaryota > Metazoa > Mollusca > Bivalvia > Cardiida > Psammobiidae > Gari > Gari tellinella. The sequence goes on along the minus strand of OV277870.1, from coordinate 22,294,310 downwards.
TACAACAAATGCCGATGGGTTATGGATCAACGCAACATTTTCCCAGCAATAATCTAGCGTCTTATCCGCAACAGTTCGCCCCTCATTCCTTTCCAGGCAAGACATATACTGACAACCAATCACAGAACAGTGACAACAATGTACCCTGCTGGGCAAAAACTCTCTGCCAGCAGATGACAAATTTACAAACAACACTAAATAAGCACACAAACCAATGGAATCAAGTCGAAACAAACATTGCAGCACAAAATGAAAAACTTGTGGAGATGCAAAAACAATTGTCAGAAATTAATCTAGTGAAACAAAGCGTAGAACAAATCAACCAAAGAGTAGTGGAATCAGAAACAAACATCAGGTATATGAAAACCGAGGTTAATGACTACAAGGAGACAATTACAAAATATAGCGAAATATGTGATGACATCACAGGCGCTAACACTGACTTTGACAACCGTCTGAAAAGTATAGAAAGAACAATTGAAGAAATGGATCAGAAAAGCAGTAACACAGATAAGAAACTGGACGACATTGGTGACAGAGTTACAGACATACAGTGGAGAAGCATGAGAGAAAACCTCTTGTTCTTCGGCATTCCAGAAGCTTTGGGGCACAGTACCACAAGAGAAAACTGCGAAGAGATTATAAAGACTTTCATAAAAGAAGAATTATCAGTAGAAGGGGAGATTGATATGGACCGCGCCCATAGACTTGGTAGATATAGAAGTGAAAACACGCGCCCGCGTCCCATCATAGTGAAGTTCACATACTACAAAGAAAAAGAAGAAATCAAACACCAGGCCCAACAGAAATTAAAAGATACAGACTACTGGGTTAGAGATCAATACCCAAGAGAAATGGAAGAGAAAAGAAAGGAGTTGTATAACGTTGCAGATCAAGCAAGAGAAGATCCACAAAATGAAGTGAAACTAATAAGAGATAAATTGTACATCAATGGAGAACAATATATGCCAGACAAGATGACAAAGACAAGTTTACCATATGCACGCGCAGAAAAGAAATATGAAAAAACTCGCCGAATAAACACGAGAGAAGTAACAGGCCGTGACCTGTCGCGGTACAGAGAAAGAGAAGAAGCAAACCCATGGCATAAAAGACCTGATTTTCAGAATAAGACTGATAGAGGAGAGACATGGAGTAGAACGTTCTACCGTAGACCACAAAAGCCAGCGCAACACAATCAAGTTGAAAGACCATCTGGATTTTTCAACAGATTCAATATCCTCGGTCAGCAGACACCAGGCAATTCTAACGCGACATACAACAAACGAAGTCTCAAAAAGAAAGCATCATCTCCACTAGAAAACGACGAAACATATAAGAAAAAACACTATGATGATGAGTCAGACGCAAGCAGCGATAATAGTAGCATGATATTTGAGGGTGACGACAGAGACCCAGAAACAATAGAAAAAGGTGACGATCTTCTGTATACGAAACAGTCAGAACCTGAAACAAAAACAATTGAAATACTCTCGGTGAGCTCAGATGACGGGAAAGACAGTCCTAGAAGCGAACACTACCAAGGTAGTCCATCTCAACCTGGAGTGACTGATCAAGGATTACAGCAGAACCAAGCTGCAGAGCCGGAAGGCAGTTGTGATAATGCAGATGAATCAGCGTTCGAGGATGAACAGACATACATGTAGCAGTTTATGGAAAACGACTGTATACAGCCTAACAGTGTTGACAACCTGAATACATCTGCCTCTAAAGAATCTCAAGAACTTAAATTTTTGTCCTTAAATGTTTGTGGTATTCTACCAAAATTACGATGCCCAGACTTTCTCTCTTATATTAAAAACTTCGATATTATCGGACTACAAGAAACTAAAACAGATAACACTGATGAAATTAGTATTGACGGCTACGTCACACATTTGTTTAATAGGCAAAATCTTACACGTTATCGATCTGGTGGTATCGCAATTCTTCTGAAGGAAAGCCTGTCTGAATATGTGAAATTTGACACTAACCCAAAGAGTGACCTCATTCATTTTTTTACAATTTCGAACATACTATATGGTAATGCAAACACAGAAAATGGAGAAGATTTGAAATGCGGGTTTGTTTATATACCTCCTGTAGGTTCAAGATATGTAAACAATGACCCGTATTTCGAAATCCAAAATGAGATTTTCCGATACTGTAATGGCAATAAACATATTTTACTCATGGGAGATTTTAACTCCAGATGTGGTGACGCATTAGATTTTGCCCGAACAGATAACACTTTCGCCGAAATATTTCAAATGGATATACTAGAACAGGAAGAGGCAGATATTTTCAAGAACTTTGAACTATACGATACTCAGATAAACAGGGAATGTGTAGATTTCGTAACGAACAATTACGGGAACCAACTGATAGAACTTTGTAAAGGTAACAACTTCTTCATCTGGAATGGAAGAGTTGGAAATGATAGATCTGATACTAAGCTGACATGTAAAAACGCAAGTGTTGTTGACTATTTTATATCAACTTCATACTTATTTGAAAATGTTGTAAATTTCTACATTGATGAATTCTCACATTTGTTTTCTGATGTACACTGTCCAATAGTTGGTGTAATCAATACCAAACTCGCTAAGAACATACATAAAGAAAATACCAAAGTTCAAATCAAAGAAGAATTGAAGCTATGGGATCAGCAAAAGTCTGACCTATTTATAGAAAACATGGATCTATTGAAAGTAACTGAACTAGAAAGTAGACTAGATTTTCTTTCGGAAAATAATTCCCTTAATCAAACAGACATTGATGAATTTGTCGATAATATAGCACTTTTGTTCATGAAAAGTTCAGAAAAAAGTTTTGGTACAAAAACACCAAAACAAGAACTAAAAACTCAGTTTACACGCAAATTACCCTGGTTTAATAAAAGCTGTAATGACATGAGAAATTTGTATCACTGGACCAGAAAAGCCTACAATAAACATAAATCGCATTATTTTAAAAACAAATTGAAAACTATCAGCAAACAGTATAAAAACACACTTCATAGAACACAGGCAAATTATAATGCATCAAAAGCAGATAAACTAAGAAACATCAAAACAAAAGACCCAAAACAATATTGGAAAATAATAAATAGCGACAAAAAATCAGCAACTCCATTAGCATCATTAGACGACTTTCACAATTATTTTAAATCCTTAAATGAAGCACAAGATAACAACACAGGCAATTATGCAACAAGTGAACAGTACACTTCAGACAACCCTCCAAATGAGGAAATAAACAAAACAATTACCGAAACGGAAATCATCAATGCTGTTAAATCCCTCAAAAACAACAAGTCACCAGGCAGTGACAATATATTAAATGAACATATAAAACACTCCTTAAGTTATATGCTACCCATTTATGTTAAATTATTTAATATAATACTTGACACAGGTCTCATCCCAAAGAGCTGGACAGATGGTATTATAAAACCAATTTACAAAAATAAAGGAAATCCTAGAGAACCAGAAAATTATCGCCCAATATCATTGCTTAGCTGTTTTGGGAAGCTATTTACTTTAATCATTAATAAAAGACTTAATAATTATGCAGAAAAAATAAATCTTATCAGCAACACTCAAGCAGGTTTCCGAAAACAACACTCAACTGTCGATAACATATTTATTCTTAAAAACCTGATTGACATAGTGCAAACAGGTCGACAAAAGCTTTACTGTTGCTTTGTTGATTTCAAACAAGCCTTTGACTCAGTTTGGCGGCACGGGCTGTGGGTTAAACTTATTGAACAAAATATCACTGGTAAGTGTTTTAAAGTTATTTATAATATGTATCAAAATATAAAATCACAAATTCAAACCAATGAGGGTATTTCACAACAATTTGAATGTTTAGTAGGCGTAAGACAAGGCGAAAATCTATCACCATTTCTATTTTCCCTCTACCTTAACGATTTAGCAAATTATTTAGAAGTAAACAGAGTAAGTGGAATCGTCAAAGAATCAATTTCTGACGATTTAAGAATATATCTCAAACTTTTTATCTTGTTATATGCAGACGATACTATTATTTTTAGCGACAATGAAATCGACTTCCAACATTCACTAAATATTTTCAAAACTTATTGTGACACTTGGAAACTAAAGATAAATATCTCAAAAACCAAGATAATGATAATTTCAAAAGGTAATTCTAAATGCAAACGAAATTTTAGAATAGGCAACGAAACCGTTGAAATTGTAAATGAATATAAATATCTAGGACTGTTTTTCACCAAATCTGGATCGTTTTTAAAAACAAAATCATTTATTGCAGAGCAAGCAAACAAAGCTCTCTTTGCTTTACTTAGAAGAATTAAAAGATTGTCTCTTCCTTATGACTTGCAAATCGACCTATTTGAAAAAACAGTAAAACCAATTCTGCTTTATGGCTGTGAAATATGGGGATATAGTAACATCGACATTTTGGAAAAAATTCAATTGAAATTTTATAAGTATATATTTAACATGAAAAGAACAACACCTTCATACATGATTTACGGTGAATTTAATATTACGCCTCTTATTGTTGATGTAAAGAGTAGAATTGTATCATACTGGGCCAAATTACTTGAAAACAGTTACTCTACTGAAAATCTGAAGTTGTCAACGCATGTTTACCTTTTAAATTTTAACTTGTACTCACAGAGACAATTAAAATCTCCATGGTTTGATAATATCAAAGAAATATTATGTACCTCTGGATATTCTGGAATTTGGTACTGCCAAAGCTTTTTTAGTAGTAAATGGTTGACAAGATCAATAGGACAAAAACTTAAAGATATATATAGTCAAAACTGGTATTCTGTTATAGAAGCTACATCTAACACAAATTTCTATAAATTAGTAAAATCAAAGTTCGAACGAACACAGTATATAGACAAACTCCCCTATAATCTCTGTAAATCTCTTGTAGCTTTCAGAACAAGAAATCATAGATTACCTATAGAAGTCGGTCGATGGAAAAGTATTCCTGCCAATGAAAGAAAATGTCCTTACTGTAGAGATATAGGAGATGAATTTCATTATCTTTTGATATGCCCTGAATTCAGTTTACAACGAAGCAAGTTTATTAGAAGGACACATTATACACATCCAAATATTATCAAACTTTCTAATCTTTTTAATTCTGAAAATTACGCTGAGGTTAAAAACCTGAGCATATTTTGCAGAATTATAATGGATCATTTCAAGCTGAAGACTAACGCATAGAATTTAAACCCTGATATCCAAAAGTCAGCCCAGTTAATGGCATTTTTAATCCCCCAGGAATAAGTTTTGTACTTAAACGAGATAAAAGTGGCACAGAAAGCTCAAATTGGCTCTTTCTGTGTTACTTTTACTCTGCACAATGAGTTAATGACTCCACAATGCAGGACAGAAGTAGCACGGAAGGCTAATCTAGAAGCTTTCTGTGTTGTTTTTTGGCCTGTATTGGACAATGTCTTTATGAAATCCGATTAAAGAGCGTTATCTTACATGTTGTTTTGTTTTAATCATGAAGAATAAATGTATATCTAAAGACAAACGACTGCACAGTTCAGGACAAAAATCACACGGAAAGCTCATTAAAAAGCTTTCTATGTTATTGTTGACCTGCATTGTGCAATCTCATTATGAAAGAATGTGTAAATAGCTTTCAATGGTATAGTTGTTAAAGGCAATGTTAAATGTATATACATGTATATCTTGAGGCAGTTGTATGCACAATTCAGGTGAAAGTGGCACAGGAAGCTTACTTACGAGCTTTATGTGTGTTATTTTACTTGCACTGTGCAACATTTTCAACTGGCTTATGAAATACTGACTAAATATACATGTAGATAGCAATATCATATATTTGTTTAAACCATACCGAATGTATATAAATTATATCTAAAGATGCTCAGGATAAAAATTACACTGAAAGCTCAATAGGGAGCTTTCTGTGTTATTTTTGGCCGAACTTATGCAATTCTCACAAGCAGAACATATATTTACACGGTCAGGATAAAAGTTTGGCAGAAGGCTCAAGCAGGAGCTTTCTGTGATACTTTTAAATAGTACCCAGTAGTATAGTGGTTAAAGGCAATTTTAATGTACATACATGCATATCTTAAGTCAGTTGTCTGCACAACCCGGGGGAAAATTGCACAGAAAGCTTACTTAGGAGCGTTGTGTGTTATTTTATTTGTATTGTGCAACTTATTTATCTGGCTTATGAAATACTGACTAAAGATAGTTATATCATATAGTTGTTTTAACCATGCCGAATGTACATACATGTAATTGTATCTAGAGACCGAATGTACATACATGTAATTGTATCTAGAGACAGGGGGCTCCACTGTCCAGGATAAAATTTCACGGAAAGCTCAATAGGGAGCTTTCTGTGTTATTCTTGTCCTGACGTATGCAATTCCCTTACGTAGAACTGACTTAATAGTTTTCGAAATTACCGTTGCTTATTTCAATGTTGACTATACATATATCAAACGTCGGATTGTTACTCGGTCAGGATAAAAGTTTGACAGAAGGCTAAAACAGGAGCTTTCTGTGTCACTTTTACCTGCACGGTGTCTTTCATAAACATGCTCAGTGATTTTTTCAGATAAACACAACATTTGCAAGGATTGCACTCACTTGAAAAAAAAAAAGTATTATAAGTTGTATTGATGCTCACATAGCGACATAATAAAGCTTAAAGTGAGCTTTTCCAGGGAATAGCATAGAATACTGTCCAATTGATTGCCACTTCTGTTTCGTTTCGCAAAAGAGGCAAACCCAATATTGAACAGTATCCATATAAAAAAAACAATATAACTGTAATGTTTTGGCAATGTAATATGTGAATGTATTGTGTTGTTTAAGCGTTAATTTATGTATAGCAAGATAAGCCTTTTTGGGAAAACATACATAGAAAAACAGCGTTTATTGCCCGTAATATGTTTATTGCCCATAATGAATTTGACGTTTTATATCGTAAAATTGGTATACCATACCTTTGTTTTACTACTTCTACGATATGTTTATATGAATGAAATATGGTGTTTATCATCTTCATCGAAAAGCAATTAGCGTTTCATTCTGTCGTTATTACGATATAAGTTTCATGTTCCAAAAATTGTAACAATAATAGCACACACCCTTTACCAATACCGTCGTTTTCCAGACATGATACGGGCATTATGCACTGTGGTTCACGTGGCTTAATGTATATATCAAGTGTTTTGTCGCTGATGTTGCCTGCAAATAGCAGGACTTATGCATATTATTTGAATAAAACTTGAAAACTTGAGATATTGAAATACTCCCCTTATCTGGAGCTCTGGTCAATTGTCAAAATATTACAAAAATATCGGATTTTTAGTGGTATTTGAATACAGACTAAACTGTAAATTAGTATATATACTAATGTGAATTGAGCCAGACAAGAACTCTGCAAAAATTAAATCTTTTGCCCGTCTCAACTTTTCCCTATAAAAAGACATATTTAGACTTGATACACCTGCATTCAAAATTTGGTTGGTCAAGTATGTTTACTTTTTTAGCAACAGACCTGAAACAAAAATCGAGAGCTAGAAATTAAAACATGACGATTTCTAGAAATGGACAACTGCATATAAATGCAGAACCAATAGGAGCTTTCTGCAATACTTTGGTCCCATATTAAGCTGGCACTTTTATATTTTGAATGGCCACTGTTTTACTGTATTAACCCCTCTTATGGCTTTAGCATTTATTGGAACTTTTTGAAAACAGTGTAGACCCAGATCAGACAGCTTCTGAAGAAGCTGTCTGATCAGGTTCTACACTGTTTTCATATAGAAGCTGTCTGATCAGGATCTGCAGTTTTCATATAGAAGCTGTCTGATCAGGATCTGCACTGTTTTCATATAGAAGCTGTCTGATCAGGATCTACACTGTTTCATATAGAAGCTGTCTGATCAGGATCTGCACTGTTTTCATATAGAAGCTGTCTGATCAGGATCTACACTGTTTTCATATAGAAGCTGTCTGATCAGGATCTACACTGTTTTCAAATAGAAGCTGTCTGATCAGGATCTGCACTGTTTTCATATAGAAGCTGTCTGATCAGGATCTACACTGTTTTCAAATAGAAGCTGTCTGATCAGGATCTGCACTGTTTTCATATAGAAGCTGTCTGATCAGGATCTACACTGTTTTCATATAGAAGCTGTCTGATCAGGATCTGCAGTTTTCATATAGAAGCTGTCTGATCAGGATCTGCACTGTTTTCATATAGAAGCTATCTGATCAGGATCTGCACTGTTTTCATACAGGATCAATCAGACTGGACTCTTTCCTAGGCAAAGCTTTTTCTTATTTTGCTAGCCAATGTAATATTTAAGACTATAAATACTCGTGCTGGGCGGAGTTTCATATATTAATATTCAGCAAGGGTTAAAACTTCAATCAACTTTCAGGGCTTCAGATAAGAGGGAGTAATCGGAACAAATCCAACATTTTCTCACTCTTTTCAGCACCAAATCCTGAAGTGTTATTACTGATTAGAATCACCTCAAAGAGATTATTCTAATGAGTAGTGACACCATAGGGTTTAATGCAGAAATAAAGAATTAAGATTTTGAAATACTCTCCTTATCTGGAGTCCTGACTTTGGGCCCAAACTTACCCAATGACAAAAGTCTTTGTCTCTCTGCATTTCTAGAGTCCCAACAACATAAACTGGTTGTCTTCTCGTCTGGAAACAAAACTGAAAACAAGCCAAATAAATAACACTTTACCCTATACAGTGAAACCCCTCCAAACCAGAACCTCTAAATACCAGAACTCTCTCTAAACCGGAAACAACTTTGGTCCCCGTTTCAACCCTTTTTTTTATTTTACCCCATTACACCATTAATACGCATAAATTTTACGCCTTTGAATTATTCCTACACTGAAGAAATATATTCATGAATAAATTTCTATATACTAGTAGATGATCGCTTAAAGCAGGTTGAAAGTAAAGCAGAATGCGCCTTAAGGCGCATTCTGCTTTACTTTCAACCTGCTTTAATTGTCCGCCATTTTCCATACTAGAAACAAACTATTGTATAATGGATTAAAACCCCTCTAAACCGGAAATTTATGTTGTCCCCACAGACGTCCAGTTTAGAGGGGTTTCACTGTATCGTAACTTTTAGCACCCTAGCTGCGGACTCTTGATTATCGGTACAAACAGTTTGGGTCCTGGTCATGTTTGACACTCTGACCCTTTAAGTGGTCACTTGTGTTTATTACTAGAAACAATTTATAGAGTAAAGGCTTTAAAGCAAATTAAAGTAAAGCAGATATCTCCCGAACAAGTTCTCTTTACTTTCATTTTGTTTCAAACAGTGAGACCTCATTTAATTGTATTTCTCTGATCAGGATAATGTGGTCTAAGGTACATATGTGAAGAAAAGGGTAAAAACAAGTATAAACCTTTTCTTCCTGAAACTTCAAATGGACAATTCAAGTTTTCAATTTAGTCTTGTCCATTTTTTACTTTATAATTATGTCAAAATGACACACAAAATAGACCCAAATCAGAGGGCTCCTAGGTGCCCTCTGATCAGGGTCTGCACTGTTTGCATAGGACAAGTGTACTCCTCTCAAGTACCCTGTTTGCAAAGGATGTGTATATGCGTGAAAGGGTTCTAAGAGTTAACTGTTTATTCTACTTCAGGGCTCCAGATAAGAGAGAGTAACTGCACAAATCCAACATTTTCTCACTTATTTCAGCATCAAATCCTATGGTGTTACTACTCATTAGAATCGTCTCTTCGCGACGATTCTAATGAATAGTGACAACATAATGGAAATAAGGATTTTAGTTTTTGAAATACCCCCCTCATCTGGAGCCCTGCTACTTGCAAATCTATTGAGTTATCTAAACTTTACCGTAGTCTTCAGTGTGGTTTAGACAAGCTTTTGTCCTGTGGTCTTGCTTGCCCATCGTGCCTGCCCCAGTGTATACAATTAGACAGCGATTAGTAGACAGCTCCCATAGCTTCACTAAAGAATCCTTTCCTGATGACAAAACATACTGAAATATACAAAATATTATTAGACAAGCTTTTGTCCTGTGGTCCTGCTTGCCCATAGTGCCTGCCCCAGTGTATACAATTAGACAACGATTAGTAAACAAATCCCATAGCTTCACTAACGAATCCTACGAATCCTTTCCTGATGTCAAAACATACTGAAATAGACAAAATATTATTAGACAAGCTTTTGTCTTGTGATCTTTTCCATGAAACATGCTTATGCTTAACAGTCATGTATACTGTAAACAGTACGGAGCTTGATCAGACATAACAGCATCTTATCTGTATCCAAACTACAGTAAAACCACTAAAATGAAGGCTAATTGACTGCACAAAAGACAGATGACAGCTTAAAGCAAGGTGAAAGTAAAACAGAAAGCTCCTTCATTCTTTTTCATGAAACTTTTAACCCTTTACCTGATAGCCTATTTCTAGTATTGAAGATAGATGACCACTTAAAGCAGGTTAAAAGTAAAGCAGAATGTGCCTGGAGGCGCATTCTGCTTTACTTTCAATCTGCTTTAAGCTTCCATTTGCTAGAATATAGAAAATATTACCTATACTATATATTCATGACTGATTAAATTGGAACTATTTTCTTCAGCGGAGGAATAATTCATATCCACTAAAAGGCGCTTCTATGGGGGAAAGGGTTAACAGTCATGTATATTGCAAACAGTATGGAGCCTAATCAGACATCACAACAACTAACAGCTTCTGAAGTACAGTAAAACCTCTATATAGTTAGTTGGTAAAGCACTTAAAGCCCTTAACGTTCTTATAAATAATTGAAGAAAGATTAAAATTAAACCTAAGTTGCAATGCCAACTGTTTGATTTATTTGTTGGTTCAATTCTTGGATATGCTTCAGAAATATGGGGATAAGGGAAGTCAAAAGTCATAGAACGACTACATTTAAAATTTTGCAAATCAGTTTTAAATGTGATAGTCCAGGACTAGGCCTCTAGACCCGTTTGCAAAATGGTGTTGAGAGAGTTTCTCACTTGATGTGAGTTAACGAGACCATAGACATCACAAATCACCGAGGTGCTTGTCTGCCACACTGTCACGTTTCCCATAATATCCAAATCCAATATGGCCGCCGCCAGCCATTTTGGAAAAGCTAACTTTTTTGTTTTTTGGAGAATAAATAAGTGTAATACCTCTAAATTGATTGTTTTTTGGTGTGGAACTCATTTCTGCTGCCCTTTGTGCAATCTGGGGTGTCTTTGATTTGGAAAGGTCAAATTTCACATTAGTCAAATCCAATATGGCCACCGCCAACCATGTTGGAAAAGCTTTTTTCGTTTGTTTTTTTAAGAAAAATCGAATATAATACTTCTAAATTGATTATTTTTTAGAATATAACTCATTTCTGATGCCCTTTGTGCAATATGGGATGTCTTTGATTTGGAAAGATCTAGTTCCACGATAGCAAAATCCAATATGGCCGCCGCAAGCCATGTTAAAAAAGCTAACTTTTTTCCTTTTTTGGAGAATAAACCAATGTAATACCTCTCAATTGATAATTTTTGGGTGTTGAACTCATTTCTGATGCCTTTTTTGCAATCTGGGATGTATTTGATTCGGAAAGGTCAAGTTTCACAATCGCCAAATCCAATATGGCCGCCGCAAGCCATGTTAAAAAAGCTAATTTTGTTTCTTTTTTGGAGAATAAACCAATGTAATACCTCTCAATTGATAATGTTTGGGTGTTGAACTCATTTCTGAGGCCTTTTGTGCAATCTGGGATGTCTTTGATTTGGAAAGATCAAGTTCAACAATAGCCAAATCCAATATGGCCGCCGCAAGCCATGTTAAAAAAGTTAATTTTGTTTCTTTTTTGGAGAATAAACCAATGTAATACCTCTCAATTGATAATATTTGGGTGTTTAACTCATTTTTGAAGCCTTTTCTACTATCTGGAATGTTTTGATTCGGAAAGGTCAAGTTTCACAATAGCCAAATCCAATATGGCCGCCGCAAACCATGTTGAAAAAGCTAATTTTGTTGTTTTTTGGACAAAAATCAAATGCTATACTTCTAAATTGATTATTTTTTAGAGTAGAACTCATTTCTGATGCCCTTTGTGCAATCTAGGTTGTTTTTGCTTTGGAAAGATCAAGTTCCAAAAGAAGCAAAATCCAATATGGCCGCGGCAACCATGTTGAAAAAGCTATTTGTTTTCTTTTTTGGAGAATTATCAAATGTAATACCTCTAAATTAATAATATTTTGGTGTGGAACTTATTTCTGAGGCCCTTTGTGCAATATTGGGTGTTTTTGATTCAGAAAGGTCAAGTTCCACAATAGCAAAATCCAATATGGCAGCCGCAAACCACGGTAGAAAAGCTAATTTAAAAAAAATAATAATTAAGAAAGATCAAATATACATGTATATCTTAATTGGTTATTGCTTGTGTTTAACTCATTTCCTCTCTGATGTCCTTTGTTCAATATGGAGAGTCATTGGTTTGAAAAGGTCAAGTTCAATGTCTTTTTGATACATTAACGACCTTTGGCTTAGCTTGAACAGCAGTAGTCAGTATGTAAACAAGATGTAAGTAAATGGCAACTCTCTGACATTAGACAGAGAAAACACGACAGTGAGCGGGACTCAATCCTACGTCCTTGAGGTAAGAGGCTTTTATCCTAACCACTAAGACTATCACAGGCCCATGGACAGATGGTAGGGCCGGGGCAGAATATATAACACCTTGTTCCACATGCATAGAAAGATACATCAATAAAGCATCAACAATTGATTAGATACACATGTAGTTCCAAAGTCATTTCGTGCCGGGTTTTCACAGGGTGAAGAAACTGAAGTGTCCAGTTTTCCATGACAAAATGTGTTGCAACAAGACTGCGCGTTCAATAAACGCTTATGCCCCCAGTGGCATCCTTGACAATATATTCTGAATCTTTTCTAAGTCCAAATTAGATCAAGGTCAGGGTCAAACTGAGCATTGGTGAGTTAGTAATGGTCCAAGGCAACAACTGTATAAGTATCAAAGCATTGTAGTCAGTTGTGTTGATGCTAGACGAAACGGTAAAATCTAGTTAACCAAGAAATAGCCTATTTAAAATTTTCTAAGTCCAAATTAGGTCAAGGTCAAGGTCAAAATCAAAGTTTGGTGATATTGGTGGATAGGGAATGGTCCAAGGCAACAACTGTATAAGTATCAAAGCATTTGGGTAAGCGATGTTGATGCTAGACGAAACGGTAAAATCTACTTAACCTTGTTACGGACGGACACACGCACGCACGGACGGAAAGACGGACGGACGGACGGACGGACGGACGGACAGGACAATTACTATATGCCCCGCATCTGTCGATGCTGGGGGCATAAAAAGTACCTCTGCAGCACGGCAAAGACATCAACGAGTATCACACGTCTCTGTACACTAATACAATGTGAGCAGACTCTATGGTAAAGGCTTAAGGCACTTTTAGGGCAGCAGAGTACCAATGTACTCCTTACCACAAGGATCCGACACGATTGATTTTGAGGGGAATAATCGTCAGAAGGGATAAATAGAGAAAAGGGATACAACTGATTGTCAGTATATTCTCACCCTATCTCGACAAAACCGGGCATATCATGAATAGAAATTGATGAACCGACACTTGTGTTGCATGTCTGTCTTCAGTTTCTTCACCCTGTGAAAACCCGGCACGAAATGACTTTGAAACTTCATGTGTATCTAATCAATTTGATGCTTTATTGATGTATCTTTCCATGCATGTGGAACAAGGTGTTATATATTCTGCCCCGGCCCTACCGTCTGTCCATGGGCCTGTGGTAGTCTTAGTGGTAAGGATAAAAGCCTCTTACCTCAGGACGTAGGTTTGAGTCCCGCTCACTGTCGTGTTTTCTCTGTCTAATGTCAGAGAGTTGCCATTTACTTACATCTTGTTTACCTACTGACTACTGCTGTTCAAGCTAAGCCAAAGGTCGTTAATGTATCAAAAAGACATTGAACTTGACCTTTTCAAACCAATGACTCTCCATATTGAACAAAGGACCTCAGAGAGGAAATGAGTTAAACACAAGCAATAACCAATTAAGATATACATGTATTACATGTATATTTGATCTTTCTTAATTATTATTTTTTTAAATTAGCTTTTCTACCGTGGTTTGCGGCTGCCATATTGGATTTTGCTATTGTGGAACTTGACCTTTCTGAATCAAAAACACCCAATATTGCACAAAGGGCCTCAGAAATAAGTTCCACACCAAAATATTATTAATTTAGAGGTATTACATTTGATAATTCTCCAAAAAAGAAAACAAATAGCTTTTTCAACATGGTTGCGGCGGCCATATTGGATTTTGCTTCTTTTGGAACTTGATCTTTCCAAAGCAAAGACACCCTAGATTGCACAAAGGGCATGAGAAATGAGTTCTACTCTAAAAAATAATCAATTTAGAAGTATAGCATTTGATTTTTGTCCAAAAAAACAACAAAATTAGCTTTTTCAACATGGTTTGCGGCGGCCATATTGGATTTGGCTATTGTGAAACTTGACCTTTCCGAATCAAAACATCCAAGATCGCACAAAAGGCCTCAGAAATGAGTTCAACACCCAAACATTATCAATTGAGAGGTATTACATTGGTTTATTCTCCAAAAAAGAAACAAAATTAGCTTTTTTAACATGGCTTGCGGCGGCCATATTGGATTTGGTTTTTGTGGAACTTGATCTTTCCAAATCAAAGACATCCCAGATTGCACAAAAGGCATCAGAAATGAGTTCAACACCCAAAAATTATCAATTGAGAGGTATTACATTGGTTTATTCTCCAAAAAAGGAAAAAAGTTAGCTTTTTTAACATGGCTTGCGGCGGTCATATTGGATTTTGCTATCGTGGAACTTGATCTTTCCAAATCAAAGACATCCCAGATTACACAAAGGGCATCAGAAGTGAATTATACTCTAAAAAAATAATCAATTTAGAAGTATTATATTTGATTTTTCTTCAAAAAAACAACGAAAAAAGCTTTTCCAACATGGTTGACGGCGGCCATTTTGGATTTGGCTAATGTGAAATTTGACCTTTCCAAATCAAAGACACCCCAGATTGCACAAAGGGCATCAGAAATGAGTTCCACACCAAAAAACAATCAATTTAGAGGTATTACACTTATTTATTCTCCAAAAAAAAAAAAGTTAGCTTTCCCAAAATGGCTGGTGGCGGCCATATTGGATTTGGATATTGTGGGAAACGTGACAGTGTGGCAGACAAGCACCTCGGTGATTTGTGATGTCTATGGTCTCGTTAACTCACATCAAGTGAGAAACTCTCTCAACACCATTTTGCAAACGGGTCTTCAGGGTAGGTACAGGACTATGAGGACAAGTACTTCTACTATGGGTGTGTATGGGGTATTAGGAAGGTATTCTCTTTATATAACACGGTATTTACAAATTCTTAAATATTGGTTCAAACTTCTTAATACAGATAATGTTATGTTGAAAACTGTGTATAAAGTATGTCTTGAAGATTGCAATAACTTATAAGGGTTGCAAAATTGTGTAATATAAAACAAATGTTACATAACTATGGATTTGCCTATATTTGGGAAAAGCAACATGTATTAAGGTTCCAGTGTTTATTAACACATTTAAACAACAGATGATAGATAATTTCCTTCAAAGTTGGTATTCAGAAAAAGAAACAAGTCCTGTTTTACAACTTTATCTCTTTCCTCCCTAAAACTTTAAATGGACAATTCCAGTTTCCATTTTAGTCCAGTCCATTTCTGACTTTTAAGGGTTGTTTTTGTCAATGATTGGCATTATGACAAACAGTGAAGACCCTGATCAGAGGGCTCCTTTCGGAGCCCTCTGATCTGGGTCTTCACTGTTTGCATAGGACAAGTGTACTATTCACATGTACACTGTTTGAAAAGGACGCCTATATGCGGGACTAGGGTTCAAAGGGTTAACATAACATTAAAACCACATTTGGATATGAAAAATATCTAGATGTTTTATCTTTAAATCTCAGAGTTTATTTAGCTAAAATAAGATTGTCTGCTCATTCTCTACGTATACAAACTGGGCGTTATGCAAGAAACAGAATACCAAGAAATGAAAGACGTTGTTTATTCTGTGATAATGATGATATAGAAGATGAGTTCCACTTTATTGTAACATGTTCATGTTTTTCATCTTTAAGAAAGAAATGTATAAAATCTTATGTATATAAAAACCAAGCATGTTTAAATTTATTGAAATGTTAAAATCAGAAGATGAAGATATTCTCACGAATTTAGCAAAGTTTTAAAATCTGCCTTTGCCTTACGATTTACACTTAGCCATAATTTATAGTTCATCCTCTTAATTAATCTTTCAAAATTAATCAGCATCACGAGGGTCGGGGCACTTGAGTGTTTCGGCTAACGGCTCGGGCAACATGATTTACCTCAGCCAGGAAGAAAGCCTCATGTACACTGTGAAGAAACTGTATAACTAATATTGTCAACCAATGCATACATACTACTACCTACCTTTGAGTTTCTTGTAAATTGTACAGAGCATATTTCCTCTGCATCATGAGCATTCTTGAACGTGTTTATACACAGCCCCGACACGCCGTCCCAGATCTTAATGTGCCCATCCTTCCCACAGGTTGTGTACAGGTTGGCATTGGGGCTATATTTGACCTGAAAACACAAGAATTATTCAACCTTAGGACTCCAGATAAGAGGGTGAGTAAACTGAACAAATCAAACATTTTCTCACTCATTTGAGCTTCAAATCCTATTGTGTTTAACTACTCATTAGAATCGTCTCAAAGAGAAGATTCTAATGAGTAGTGACACTATAGGGTTTAATGCAGAAATAAAGATTTTTATTTGTTTTTAAATACTCCCTCTGGAGCCCTGCATTCTGGTTAAAATACAGCATGATACCTTTTACCCAATAATAACATCTTTTTACACCCCTGATTATACATACACTAAGAAAGGTAGTTCCCAGCTAGGAAATTCTGAGCTTGAATATCATGGGCATTTCTAGTATCATTTGAGACTGAAGCAAGCTGAAAATTAGTGACATAGTCCTTCACCAGATAGCCTGACTCTAGATTTGATGACAGGTGACAACTTAAAGCAGGTTGAAAATAAGGCATAATGCACCTTAAGGCGCATTCTGCTTTACTTTCAGTCTGCTTTAACCTACCACCTGTTAGCATATATATAGGTTATATGCCTTATGATACATATTCATGACTGTATAAATTGGAGCTATTTTCTTCAATGGAGGAACAAATTAAATGTGCTTAAAGGTCTTTCTATGGGGAAAAGGGTTAAGCGTCAAAACTGCGGACAGACAGACCAAAAAAATATGTCCTGTTTATGTCGTGCAGGGGCATAAAAAGGAAGGCAATAGATGTACTCACACAAGTGACAGGCCCAGTGTGCTGATCAGTCGGAATTCTTCCAGCGAAACATTGGAATGTGTTCACATCATACATTCTCACTGAAAGACAACATCATAAAGTCAGGTCTTACACTCTACAAATCAATCCAGTCAAGCTTAACCCTTAGCCCGCCAAATAAATTGTCGTCTGCTATATTTCTCGTCTGCTTCAAGTTTCAAAGTGCTTCAAAGTTGCTCAAAATTGCTGAAAATGTTGTCCGAGTGTCAAACAGCTTGGATCCGGATGAGATGCCGAGTTACTCGGCGTCTCATCCGGATCCAAGCTGTTTGCATATGGAGCTATAGTCGTGAGTGGCAGGCTAAGGGTTAAATACATATAGTTGATAGTCACATAACTTACCTCTTTACTCCATAGCTTGTTTTAGTGAGTTAAACAGAGTGTGGCTTAAAGCAGACTGGAGCATTCTGCTTTACTTCCAGCCTGCTTAAAGAAAATGGATTCTTGTTCATCAATGATTATAAAATGTTTATTATGATCGGTTGTAAGAATAGATATACATGTAGCAGGGCTCCAGTTACGGGTATTTTTTCAAAAACTAAAATCTTTATTTCTGCATTAAACCCTATGGTGTTACTTCTCATTAGAATCGTCTCTTCAAGACGATTCTAACGAGTAGTAACACCATAGGATTGGTGCTGAAATGAGTGAGAAAATATCGAATTTGTTCAGTAAACTCCTTCTTATCTGGAGCCCTGATGTAGGTGCTAAACAGCCACAATTGTGGGATTTAGGGCTAAAAGGGTTGTACTATAAATCTGTGTGTGCAATTTATGAATAATTTGACTTCTAGCGCTCCCTCCCTAAAATGGCCCTCCAAACAACAATTCCCTCCTTACAACAATGATTGTCGCTGTTCCCTCTCCAATCAATTACATTATGTCTAACACTTTCACTGCTGCAATATCGTCTATTTTAAAATGTTGTTTGCTGTTTTTTCTCAAAGTTACGCATGAATCAATTCATCAGATTTTTTTAATTTGTTTTGAATTTACGTCGCTTTCAACAGTATTTCAGTCATATCGCGAAGTCCAGCTAATTACAGGTGGAGGAAGACCCCAGAAGCCCTTTATGCACTGTTTCAGGCACAAATCGGCAACTGGGTAGAACCACCGACCTTCCGCAAGCCTGCTGGAAGGCTTCCCCACTTGAAAAATCCGAACGACCCTACTGGGATTCGAACTCACAGCGGTGAGGAGCTTAGTGATGTAAGTCACAGTGACTATATCACTAGGCCACGGAGGCCCCCAATTCATCAGAAGAAACATAAAGACAAGTGAAAAACAGTTTGAACCCTGATCAGATGCCATTACGCAGCATCTTACAGATTCAAACTGTTGCGCAAATGTAAGCTAAATCATGCTCAGCGCTCTAAGGGTATTCATTTTCCCTTCCTTTAACAATTCCCTCCAACCAAAACACACAATCAGTGCCTCCCCATTGGTTATAGCTGTAGAGAGGGAGCACTGTATTATTAAAAGGAAGAAACATTCTTGTAGACCTGGACTGATTTTATCCATCAGCTGTAAGAATCGGAGAAATACTTACAAGTTGGATGAGCTGTTCCCACTAATATGAAGTCTCCACTCGGATGAAATGACAATGTTCTCACATCAGCTGCTTCCTAAAGAGAAAGAAAAACATCAAACTCTCACTTAACCCATTTAAGAAATGAACTGATTTTTTTCGGCGTTCAAGCGAAAAGAACGACAGAAAATTATCGGCAAATACCATGAATCGCTCTAGCGATTCATGGTAAATTTGCCGATAATTTTCTGTTGTTCATTTCGCTTGAATGCCGAAAAAAATCAGTTCATTTCTTATATTTACAATATATTTGCTGTAATTTCTAACATTAAATAAACATTTTGTTAGTATGCATGTATGTTTAATCCATATAAGAGGTAGATAACACGAATAATGTGTACCCTATAAGGAACAGCCATGACCGATTTACTTAAGCTGTGTAAATTCAAAAGCAGAAAAGATAAGTTCCATTGTCAACAACTTGACAGTTTGGCGCGAAAATTGCCGATTTTTGACGTCATTGGAAGTGACGTCATTTTAAAGTAGGATAAATATATAGCGGGTTTTTTGTCATAAGAAACGCAGTTTGCCGCTGTTTATAAGGTAGATTCTTATGTCAATTTTCTTGCAATTTATCTCATTAATAAAGAAGAATAATAGTTGGGAATCATGGTTTCAACTAGTAGGAAGGCGTAAATGGGTGCTAAGAACAAATTTTGAGAAAAACCGCCAAATGTTTGCTGTCCCACGTTCCAAAGATTAATTCGCAAATGAAAACTGTATATGCCCCGCCTCCCCTTCGAAACTTTTCCACAAGTCCCGCCCTCTCAAAAAGTGGTGTTAATATGAAATGAACACACTTTTTGTCAATGGAATTGAATGGGGCGATAGTAAATATTACCAAATGAATGAGCCTTTTTAGGCCTTACATTTGTTCTTTAACAGAGGAATATACAATGTAGTTCCAGTTTATACATATCATCAGAAATATGTTGCATATTCTAGCAGATGGTTGCTTAAAGTAGACTGAAAGTAAAGCCGACAGCGCCTTTAGGTGCATTCTGCTTTAGTTTCAACCTGCTTTAAGTGGTCACCTGATTTCAAATCTAAATACAGGTTATGGGGTAATGGGTTTAGGAGAAGTCACTTGCAATGTTGCTGCTTTACTTTCAACCTGCCATAAGTAGACATTTGTTTTTTTCCAAACTATAAACAGGCTATGGGGTAATGGATTAACAATATTTGATTCAAAGAAAAGGAATGGACAAAAGGCAAGCCTAGGTGAGGTCTCTCCAAACAGGTTGCAATTGACATAATAATTTAATCAGGGTTACAGTGGAGAAGACGTTATTCTTTCCGAATAAATGTGTTTACATTTAGGTGTTTAAACAGGAAAGAATAATGTCTTTTCCACTATTGTATCTTAACATTCACTTACCTGAATACTTTTATAAGCCTTCTTTACTGACGGCTTGGAATACTCGAAGAACCTCACACTGTGGTCTTTGCTGCCTGATGCAAGAATCTGATGGTATGGATGGAAATCTAGGCAAGACACTTCCTGAAAACAGAAATCACAAAACATATTCTTAACCCATTACGCCATAAATATGCCTTTTTACATCTTTTATTGATTCCTTCTCTGAAGCAAATAGATTCACTCTATACAGTGGCCCACATGGAAGATTGGGCTTGCCTTAATGTGTAGCCTCAGTAAATAAAGTAGTTATTATTATTATTATCATTACAGTCATGAATATGCACCAGAAAAATATTTTCGATGTCCGATCACATGATAGCTTAAAACAGGCTATAAGGTGCATTCCACTTTACTTTCAACTTGTTGTATGTGGTTCCATAAGGTTTGTATCTACTTACCCCATTGTGATCGTACAGTGTTCTGATGACTGGGTGATTCTCCATTGCTTGTTGTGGTGTTTCCATGGCAATCACTTCAGGGGGCGTGGCACTCTTGGATAACATACGCTCCACGTCTAAAATCTATCAAAGTAAACTTACTTGTAATTATTGCATGATGTATAAAGTTCTTTTTTTAACTCATTCACTCCTGAAACTTTAAATGAAAAATTCCAGTTTACAATAAAGTTTTGTCCATTTTTTAATAATAAAGGTGTTTTTTAACAATATTTTACAAAATGACAAACAGTGTAGACCCTGATCAGTGGGCTCCTTAAGGAGCCTTCTGATCAGGGTCTACACTGTTTGCATAGGACAAGTGTACTCTTGATAGGTTTATGATTTGTTAATGACGAGTATACTTATCGCTAGGGTTCAATGTGTTAAGCCAAATCCTGATCAAATTTGCACATTTGATCCAGATGAGAAGCAGAGATACTTGGCTTCTTATCAGGATCCAAAGTGTCTGGACTAACCCTAGTTTGAAAAGGAATTTCAGAAAATGCTAAATTAGAACAGTAGCAAATACCAATTGTTGCAGTTATACAGTAACAGTGACCTTGAACTTCAATGCAGAGATGTCAAAAGTGAACTCATTTATGATATTGTCACAAGAAACACTAGAATAAAGTCTCATGAAGTTCTGTTTAGAAGTGATGACACTAGAGAGACAACAAAGGTTGTTACATGTAGACTGAATCCTCTAGTGCTCCAGATAAGGGAGAGTAACTTGAACAAATCCAACAGTTTCTCACTCATTTCAGCACTAAATCCTATGGTGTGTCTAATCATTAGATAGTCTCGAAGAGACGATTCTAATGAGTAGTGACACTATAGGGTTTAATGCAGAAATAACAAATTTAGTTTTCGAAATGCTCTGCTTATCTGGAGTCCTGAATGCAAAGCAAAGCTAAGCAAAGTCAAAAAATTGCAAGGGAAAACAAGAAACTGGTAATCTGACAAGGCCAAAACTGTTCTATTTCAAACAAGTACAGAATTAAAATCAATTTTTTAACACACTACAGTTTGAAGCAGCTTAGGGTTAAAAAATAAATTCATTTACCAACAGTTTCTTACAAAGAATGGAAACTTAAATTATAGAAACTAAAATCATGATTCACAGATATCAGACTTATATGTCTTACCTTAATTGAAGTATCATCTGATCCAGTGGCAATTAAGTGACCTAAAAAAAGTAAGAGTTTAAAATGAGAGGGAGAAAAATTAAAACTATCACTGCCAGACTTAACCCTTAGCCCGCCAAATAAATTGCCGTCTGCTATATTTCTCGTCTGCTTCAAGTTTCAAAGTGCTTCAAAGTTGCTCAAAATTGCTGAAAATGTTGTTCGAGTGTCAAACAGCTTGGATCCGGATGAGGATGAGACGCCGAGTTACTCGGCGTCTCATCTGGATCCAAGCTGTTTGCATATGGAGCTATAGTCATGAGTGGCAGGCTAAGGGTTAATTTATTTCTTTTAACAAATATGAAAAATTATCTGAATATATTTCAGAATTATCCTGCTGTGGAATTATCTGCTTTTAAATTGTTGCTTTCAATTTTTTTTAATCTAGATTTATTCATTTTTAAAGATAACAAGAGGGCCTTAAAGGCCCTGATATCGCTCACCTGATGTAATGAAGCCAGATAGCTTTACCTTTGAGTTTCACCCGTTTTAATCTAAATCCATTCAAATTTGTAGTATAGCATGTAAACAATTTTGGAATACAACCTCATAATTCTAGTATAGTAGAGTACATCAAGGGCAGATAACTAGAGCTTAAACAATACTGAAATGAAGCCTTTTCTAGCATTTCAAAGTATATCAAGGGCAGATAACTATTGCCACAATGATTAGATTTCAACAATAATTGCACTCCTTCGAGAACTTATAGCTATATACTTTGTGTGCAATTATATTTACAAGAGGGCCTGAAGGCCCTGATATCGCTCACCATTTGTAATGAAGCCTGATAGCTTTACCTTTGAATTTCACCCGTTTTATTCTAAATCTATTCAAGTTTGTCGACCTACTGTAGTATAGTAGAGTACATCAAAGGCAGATAACTAGAGCCTAAACAATACTGAAATGAAGCCTTTTTCTAGCATTTCAAAGTATATCAAGGGCAGGTAGCTATTGCCACACCGATTATATTTCAACAATAATTGCACTCCTTCCAGAACGTATAGCTACATCCTTTGTGTAAAAGTATATAATCAAAATCCATTGAAAACTGTAGTTGCAACACAGTAAACACTGTAAAATATGGCATTTTCAGAAATTCAAAGGTAGATATCTCTAGATCTATTTGTCCGATTTCAACCATAATCACCCTTTGTCGAACTCTTATGGTCATATACAATCTGGACAAGTTTGAGAGATTAATATTGTGGCCTCTAGAGCGTAAACACTGTCAAATATATCATTTTCAGCAATTCAAAGGTAGATAACTTTTGACCTATTGATCCGATTACAACCATACTTGAACTCATCCGAAGTCTTATGGTAATATACAATCTGAGTAAGTCAGAGAAAGATTGGATAAAATTTGTGACCTCTAGAGTGTAAACATCGTTAAATATGGCATTTTCAGCAATTCAAAGGTAGATAACTCTGATTTCAACCATAATCAAACTCATCTGAACTCTTATAGTCATTTACAATCTGAGCAGGTTTGAGATAGATTGGATAAATATTGTGGCCTCTAGAGTGTAAACACTGTTAAATATGGCATTTTCAGCAATTTAAAGGTAAATAACTCTTGATCTATTTGTCCGATTTCCACCAAAATTTAACTCATCCGAACTCTTATGGTCATATACAATCTGGGCAAGTTTTAGAAAGATTGGATAAATACTGTGGCCTCTAGAGTGTAAACAACGTTAAATATGGCATTTTCAGCAATTCAAAG
The DNA here is from genome assembly GCA_922989275.2 of Gari tellinella. Lineage (NCBI taxonomy): Eukaryota > Metazoa > Mollusca > Bivalvia > Cardiida > Psammobiidae > Gari > Gari tellinella. The sequence continues at coordinate 22,270,446 of OV277870.1, read as the reverse complement.
GTAGATAACTCTTGATCTATTTGTCCGATTTCAACCAAAATCGAGCTCATCCGAACTCTTATAATCATATACAATCTGGGCAAGTTTTAGAAAGATTGGATAAATACTGTGGCCTCTAGAGTGTAAACACTGTTAAATATGGCATTTTCAGCAGTTCAAAGGTAGATAACTCATTACCTATTTGTCCGATTTCAACCATAATCGAACTCATCCGAACTCTTACAGCAATATACCATCTGAGCAAGTTTGAAAAAGATTGGATAAATATTGTGGCCTCTAGAGTGTAAATACTAAAATTGTTGACGACACACGACTGAAGACGGACGCCGGACATTCAAGGATTGCAAAAGCTCACCCTGAGCTAGCTCAGGTGAGCTAAAAATCCATCGAAAACTGTAGTTGCAAGAGTGTAAGCACCGTTAAATATGGCATTTTCAGCAATTTAAGGGCATACAACTCTTGACCTGTCCGTTCGAATTCAACCATAATCCAACTCATCCAAACTCCTATGGTCATATACTACCTGAGCAAGTTTGAGAATGATTGGATACAAAGTGTGGCCTCTAGAGTGTAAACACCCTTAAATATGGCATTTTCAGCAATTCAAAGGTAGATAACTCTCGACCAATTAGTTTTATTTCAACCATAATCATACTTATCTGCACTCTTACAGTCATATACAATCTGGGCAAGTTTGAGATAGATAGGATACAAATTGTGGCCTCTAGAGTGTAAACACTGTTAAATATGGCATTTTCAGCAATTCAAAGGTAGATAACTCTTGACCTATTGTTCCGATTTCAACCATAATCGAACTCATCCAAACTCTTATGGTAATAAACAATCTGAGCAAGTTAAGGAGAGATTAGACAAATATGGTGACCTCTAGAGTGTAAACACTTAAATTGTTGACGACGGACGCCGGATATTCAAGGATTACAAAAGCTCACCCTGAGCTAGCTCAGGTGAGCTAAAAACTCAAAGAGGAGTGTCAAATAGTTTCGAGCCAGATCAGATGCCATGTGATGCAGCGTCTGATCTGGATCCAATCTATTTGCAAAATCAGCCAAGTCGCGATAAGCAGGCAAAAGGTTATTTATATGGAAATATCTATAGACAGAGGACGAAAGTAATGCAGGAAGCTTTTTCCCATTATCGACTTACCACTAGGGTGGAACACTCCAACTCTACAGGGACCTTTGTGGGCTGTGACATAGCAGGTCTCATACAGGGCTGCCTCTGGAGAGATGGTCTGAACTGTAACACACAAAACAATTTATAAGCTAAGACATTTAGAGCTCTATAACTCATTCACCCCTGAACCTTTTTAATGAACAACTCTAATTTACACATAAATCTAGTCCATTTTTGACTATTTAGGGGTTGATTTTAGAAATACATTGCAAAATAACAAACAGTGAAGACCCTGATCAGAGGGCTCCTGCAGGAGCCCTCTGATCAGGGACTTCTCTGTTTGCATAGGGCATATGTACCCTTCATAGGTAACTGTTTGTCAATGACAAGTATACTCGTCTCCAGTGTTGAATGTGTTCAGAGCATTATATTAGAATTTTCAAAGTTTCTTTTCAAAACCGGTCAAACAGCGTCTCATCAGGATCAAATTGAATCTGTTCGCAAAGACTATCAGTTTCATTCTAATAAAGAAGCTCACCATCAGTTTCAAACTCCAGATCAATGCCAGCTCCTGGTGTGACGAAGTCACTCTTGATGCTCTTCTCCCCTGTTTCATCTGAAATAAATCAGGGATCAATATAAGAGGGGGTGAACTGAACAAATCCAACATTTTCTCACTCATTTCAGCACAAAATCCTATGATGTTACTACTCATTAGAATCGTCTCAAAGAGACGATTCTAATGAGTAGTGACACCATAGGGTTTATTGCAGAAATAAAGTTTATATCTGATGTTCACAAAATGGATTCAATTCAATCTAACACTATTAAAATACAGCTATTCTATTTATAAATGCTTTTAAGCCACTTTTTAAACAAAATTGTTCAACAATTTAAAGCAAAAGTGCATTATTTATTCCGTATTGAGCCAAGTTTAAATCAAACACACTTTCGTGACAGTTTGCCGTACAATGATTGTTTCGATGTCATCCGAATTACGTCGTTACTACACATGTACTGATCTTGGATTCGTGTTCTTCCGTTGAGTTGTTTGTGACAAATCGGGCTGCCGAAATTAAATGATAAGGCATGCTTGACTATGATTCTTCGGGAGCCCTACGGGTAAAATTCATGAAAGAAGCGTGAGCGACGATAATCCCACTGCTTGAAACAGCAAAATAATCAAGTGATAATCCACTGCTATTTCCTAGTAATACACCGAAAAAGCATAAATAAAACTTAGTATTCAGCATCTGTGGCCTCTTTCATAAAACATCGTACAACAAATGTTGTTGTAACTCTGATTATAAAAGTCTTAATTATTACTTTTTTCTCCATCTAATCATGGAGAAAGGACAAATGGAGAAGTATCTGGCCTGCTCGCGATTTATCGTGTCGTTCAATCAGCAGCGCTCGCTGGCGGCTAGAAAACAATGTTTTTCCGAAAGTTTGGTGTTAATAGAAATGCTTTTAATGTTATCTTTTCGTTATAAATTTTAATACAGATGTTTTATTAGACCATAATCTCACGACTAGTATAAAATTTGAGGCGATAGCTTATAATTTGTTTGTTTAGTGAGTTTGTGAAAATGAGAGAGAAAACGTACAGTACTGTATTTTCCGTTTTTCCTACGAAAGTTTGGTGTTAATAGAAATGCTTTTAATGCTATCTTTTCGTTATAAATTTTAATACAGATGTTTTATTAAACCATGATCTCACGACTAGTACAAAATTTGAGGCGATAGCTTATAAATTGTTAGTTTAGTGAGGTTTTGAAAATGAGAGAAAAACGTATTTTTTCGTTTACCTACGAAGTTTGGTGTTAATATAAATGCTTTTAATGTCATCTTATCGTTATAAATTTTAATACAGATGTTTTATTAGACCATTATCTTACGCGTAGTACAAAATTTGAGGCGATAGCTTATAAATTGATAGTTTAGTGAGGTTTTGAAAACGAGAGAAAAACGTATTTTTTCGTTTACCTACGAAGTTTGTGTGTGTCTATATTTCTCTGCCACTGTCTGTATTTATGTCTCTGTTTCTCTTTGTGACTGTCTCTCTGTCTGTCTGTTTTTCTCTTATCTCTGTCTGTCAGTCTCTCGCTTCTTCTTTTCTGTCTCCATCTTTCTGTATGAATGCCTGTCTGTCTCTCTGATGATCCTCATGCGGAGAAAAGGTAAAGTGTGTCATAAAGAGCTTAATTTGAAAAAGGGGTAAACTATATTTCAAGAGACATACTCTATGAATCCGACATTTTTGCAGCCTGGTCTGGATTACAACTGTTTGCAATTGCAATAGTCACCATGTTACTGGTATTCAGTAATGAGAGGGTTAATCCAGTCATCAACCAAACCAGGTGCATTGATGTTGGGTGTTGGTTTTTTTTTTTGTTTTTTCAATTCAATTCTATTATCTTTATTTTTTGTGATTTGTATAATATATAAACATCGTGCGGTTACAGAAGTCAAAAACACATGTTCAAGTTACACGCACGGGTAGCATTGATCTTTTTTAGTAAGTGGCAACCCGCTGGTGTCCATCTTCATAGATAATCGGCATGTTCAAGAAGCATGGACTTCATGCTGGGAGAGTTTTATGACGCTGATAATTGTCCTGCTAATTTGGTGCGGGTTCTGTATACGGTTACGTAATGTGTCACATTCCTTTGTGATGTGTAATATAGTAGACATTTTGTAAGTAAATAAAGCTAAGGACGAGTGTCAAACATTCTGGATCCAGATCAGACGCCGTGTTACGCGGCATCTGATCTTGATCCAAGTTGTTTACAAAAAAAAAAGTAAAGTCGCGATCAGCAGGCAAAGAGTTAAGCAGTCAGTAAAATAGATTGCTTAAGGCATTGGCTGCTTTATAATTTACTCCGTTATATAAGACATAAGTAAAGCAGAAAGAAACGGAGATCTCATGTTTGCAATTAATTTCTGAAGATAATGCAAACTGTTACCTCTTTCATAGAAATGGGATGGATAATATGTATATTTTAGTCTGGATGTAAAACTAACCCTAAATTCATTTTTTTGAAGTAATATGTTAATAATTCTAATTTTCCTTTCAATAATAATAATGATCACATACGACATAATAATACAGTTACAACTTTGGCCGTTTTGGATTTTGGCCGTTTGACGCGCACTCCTTTCAAATGTCTCTTTACATACAAAATGGATTTTTTTTTTGCCTCCAAGGAAATATTTCCTCCATGTAGAACATTGTAACAATGCATGAACACATTTTTAGAAGTTTAAAAGTTTGCTTAAGTTTTTATACGGAAGGAATTCTTTTCTTACGCGAGTTGGTCTAGTCATTTCATTAGCCAGCAACCTTTGTAGGTCATCATTACTTTTTTCGCTTCAAGAAAAAACCTGGTATTTTTACAACCGAAAGATAAGTGTCACGGCTTTATATCAAGACCTTTTTTTTTTAAATATATATATATATATCGGACGAAAATTATGGATTAAATTCAAGTTTTGAAACGGGACGTAGTATATATTTTGCGATCGCCTGCTCTCGTTTATCGACTATTTCATTTGGCCATCGCTCTTTAACTCGCCATAAAATTTGTCGATTTCGAAAATAAACACTTGCATTTTTACAACTGAAAGAAAAATATCTAAGCTTTCATTTAAGACCATTTCTTTGAAAATCGGTGGAAAATTTAGGGTTTTATGAAAGGTTTTGTAACGGGGCGTGATATATTTATGCGCGAGTGCTTGCTCCCTTTTATCGGCAAATTCATTTGGAAACCACTCTTTAACTCGCCATAAAACTGATCAATTTTAAAAATAAAATCTGTTATTTTTACAAGTGAAAGATAAATATCTTAGCCTTCTTTTAAGACCATTATAATGAAAATCGGGTGAAAAATAAGGATTTTATGTAACTGAAACTAACAGTAGGTAACCATTCAACACGATAAAAAATGCGATAGTCCGCTATCGGCGTACCGGTGCAGTTGAATTATCGATCGATTAAGCGTTATCGCACATACAGGTAACGGACGACACCATTTTCGGGAAAATGCAGATTTGAGTATAAGTTACTTCTCCATTTGTCCTTTCTCCATGATCTAATCCTGTCTTGTTGCATCTCTTTGGAAACATATTGAAAAGACGATGAATCCAAAGAGATCTCACAAGACTGGATTAAATAGAGACATCATAAATTAAATGTATTTTAAAGTTTTGACTTACGACCATTTTTGTCCTACAAAATTTTATGAAACAGGCCCCTGGAATAAGTTTTAACACCATCTCCTTTATGTCTCCTACAATTCCTATGTTGAGACTACTCAATAGGTTCCCCTCTTTCCGAAAATTCTAGATCTAATGAGTAGTCACATCTCACTGTTTCATTGAGAACTAAGGATATAATAGTTCTTTTAACCCACCACCCCATAGTCTGTTTCTAGTTCTGAAGACAGGTGGCCACTTATAGCAGATTGACAGTAAAGCAGAATGCTCCTTTGGGCACATTCTGCTTTACTATCTTTACTTTCAGCCTGCTTTAAGCAACCATTGCTAGGAAATAGAAAATATTCTTTATGATACATTTTCATGACTGTATAAATTGGAACTATTTTCTTCAGCGGAGGAATATACCGATTGTGCTAAAAGTTGCTTGTAATGGGGAAGGGTTAACTCTTTCCTCCCTGAAACTTTAAATGGACAATTCCAGTTTCCATTTTAGTCTGGTCCATTTCAGACTTTTAAGGGTTGTTTTTGTCAATGTTTTGAATTATGACAAACAGTGAAGACCCTGATCAGAGGGCTCCTTTCGGAGCCCTCTGATCTGGGTCTTCACTGTTTGTACAGGACAAATGTACTTTTCACATGTACACTGTTTGAAAACAACGCCAATATGCGGGACTAGGGTTCAAAGGGTTAAGCTACAATCTGCTAGGATATAGAAAACGTTTTAAATGATTTACCTTCCTCTACTTTGAGCCCAAGTTTAAGAACTTTCAGGAGTCTGTCTGATGGTGGGCAAGCTGGATGAGCCTTTACACTGGAGGCAAGGTTGACTGCAAGCTGTTGATGACCATCATAAAACAGCTGGCTGAAAACAGTCACAGAGAGTATACATTTGATTTTCGACCAAATTGGGAAAAGTAGACTGACTTCCAAAATACATAAAAAACTGAATGGAAGTCTACCTACTTAAAGGAAAAAGAAAGGTTCATAAATTTAATACCAGAAAATAAAACAATTAACACTAAAGAGAGACTGGTAATTGAAAAGAACAAAATTGAAAAAAAACCAAAAAATATATATATTTTTTGGGAAATTCTCCATCAAAATTAGAAAAAAGAGGCTTGTCACCAAAAATCGGCCTCTATTATAGAAGGTAAACAAGCCCTGATGGATTTTTCGAAAGCGTCCGATAAAGTCAGTCATTCTTTACTAGTAAAAAAGCTGAATCTTTTACGGCATAACAGGCAGAACAAATAGATGGATAGACAGTTTTCTTTCTGGTAGACAGCAGCGTGTAGTGGATGAAAGAGAAACATCTGGCAATGTACCAGTAGCGTCCGGAGTTCCTCAGGGATCAGTTAGGGCCAAGTTTGTTTCTTTTTTACATCAATGACATGCCAAATACACAAACATCTAAAATAAGGTTATTCGCAGGTGATACTATTGCTTATCTAGCCGTCTCATCAAATTTAGATTGTGATAAGCTCCAAGAAGATCTAGACAAATAGGCTCCAGGGTTCCTACAGGCTTTAAATTTTGAGGATGCATGTACCCTCTAGAGCTATTTTTTGGGGGTGCAGACAAATTTCAGAGGGTGCACATGAAACGTTTTTCTGTTTCTTCTATTACAAAGTAGCAATCCGTTATTCAAACAATGGATACGCATCAGGGATGATCTTTGGAAATATGTGGTTCCACCGCTAAATTTTTATTTCATTTGTTTGGATGGGTACTGTTTGTATCTCTCACATTATTTCTTAACCAGGCCGTCAATTGGGACTTAGTCGACATATTTGCAGACTACACGAATGCGTAGGCCTATGCTAAGACTGTCTCACTAAATCAGGCATTTTCCTCAACATTGTTAATAGACGGGATAAAATACATCTGATAACCCGTCCAGTTTTTTAACTGTGTTGTTTGGATTTCGCATAAAAAATGGCGTCCCTGTTTTGAAATCAAAAGTGACCAGAATTAGACCTTATATGACCGGACTTTTTTTATAATCATTTGTCAGCATTTTTCAAACACGTATTCCTCTAAATAAGTATTGAATTCTTATAAAAACAAAAATTGATAGAAAAAATAGCGACTTTATTAGGCACAGAGACGGGAAATCCCACAATCTATTTTAAACTGCTTAATCATCGGATTTGCGATGCGGGTGAACCAGGCGCTTTACGTATTAAGAATGATAAGAATTGTCAAGCGCCTGACAGACACTATAAGGAAAATGAAAACGAATCCAAATTGACTTGTCAGACTTTGACGTTTAACTTGTATTTTGTAGTTTGTTAATTAAAGGGTCTTCGGCATTATCTGCAACATAAGTTTGTGCGTGCATGCATGTTCAGGGCATTGATTTTATGCATGTTTTTTTGAAATTATATGTGAATCACGTACATCTGTGTGTGAATTGGAACTCTGGGCTCTCTGGGAAGAATCATGAAATTTCACCCTGATAAATGTAATGTACCATCACTAACAAAAAACGAGAAACCGCCAATGTCGGTATGGCCGGATTGTCTGCACTTTTTCTTTGTATATATATATATATTTAAAAGAAAGAAACTCAGAACGAGTAAATTAAGTAAAAAAGGTTGAAGACATTCACTGGATTTTTTAAACTTTTATTTCCCAACGCGTTTCGTTTATATATATATATATGATTTAAAAAAGTAGATGATGCATTAGGCTTTTAAAAAAACAATTTTATTTCTTCAAACATTGCGCGACGTGTTTCACTATATCATCAGGCGCAATAATATTGTTTATGTAATAATATATAATATAGTTACACATGGCATGTGATGATGACCTCACTGCCAAATTTGGTTACTGTAGGACTTAAACTTTGATTAAAATTGACACTAACAAAAAGGTAAACCAAGACGCAAACTAAAAGGTTCCCCAAGAATTCTCTAAGTTATTGGGCCGTGAAATCTAGGTCACAGTGACCTAGTTACCCACAGCATGTGATGATGACATCACTACAACTATTCATGCCAAATTTGGTTGCTGTAGGACTTAAGCTTTGAATAAAACTGACACTAACAAAAAGGTAAACCAAGACGCAAACGAAAAGGTTAACCAAGAATTCTCTAAGTCATTTGGCCGTGAAATCTAGGTCAGAGTGACCTAGTTACCCACGGCATGTGATGATGACCTCATTACAACTGTACATGCTAAATTTGGTTGCTGTAGGACTTAAGATTTGACTAAAACTGACACTTACAAAAAGGTAAACCAAGACACAAACGAAAAGGTTAACCAAGATTCTTTAAGTCACTGGGCCGTGAAATCTAGGTCACAGTGACCTAGTTACCCACAGCATGTGATGATGACATCACTACAACTATTCATGCCAAATTTGGTTGCTGTAGGACTTAAGCTTTGAATAAAACTGACACTAACAAAAAGGTAAACCAAGACGCAAACGAAAAGGTTAACCAAGAATTCTCTAAGTCATTTGGCCGTGAAATCTAGGTCAGAGTGACCTAGTTACCCACGGCATGTGATGATGACCTCATTACAACTGTACATGCTAAATTTGGTTGCTGTAGGACTTAAGATTTGACTAAAACTGACACTTACAAAAAGGTAAACCAAGACACAAACGAAAAGGTTAACCAAGATTCTTTAAGTCACTGGACCGTGAAATCTAGGTCACAGTGACCTAGTTACCCACAGCATGTGATGATGACATCACTACAACTATACATGCCAAATTTGGTTGCTGTAGGACTTAAGCTTTGACTAAAACTGACACTAACAAAAAGGTAAACCAAGACGCAAACGAAAAGGTTAACCAAGAATTCTCTAAGTCATTTGGCAGTGAAATCTAGGTCAGAGTGACCTAGTTACCCACGGCATGTGATGATGACCTCATTACAACTGTACATGCTAAATTTGGTTGCTGTAGGACTTAAGATTTGACTAAAACTGACACTTACAAAAAGGTAAACCAAGACACAAACGAAAAGGTTAACCAAGATTCTTTAAGTCACTGGACCGTGAAATCTAGGTCACAGTGACCTAGTTACCCACAGCATGTGATGATGACATCACTACAACTATGCATGCCAAATTTGGTTGCTGTAGGACTTAAGCTTTGACTAAAACTGACACTAACAAAAAGGTAAACCAAGACGCAAACGAAAAGGTTAACCAAGAATTCTCTAAGTCATTTGGCCGTGAAATCTAGGTCACAGTGACCTAGTTACCCACGGCATGTGATGATGACCTCACTACAACTATACATGCCAAATTTGGTTGCTGTAGGACTTAAACTTTGACTAAAACTGACACTAACAAAAAGGTCAACCAAAGTGAGGACGGACGGACAGACAGACGGACGGACGTGCCACCGAATTGGGTTAGAGGGCCTTTTCTTTTGTTATTTTCTTTTCTTCGAACAACGGGCCACGGCCCCTTAGTGTATTGTTACGGAGTGAACTCCATTGTCTTCTTTTGTTATGTTTACCGTTATCTGGCCCTCTAACCCACTTTAGTGGCGCGGACGGACGGCATTCGCCAATCTATAGACCGCATTTTCAATCCGGCCAACAAAAGGAGTAATCAAAAGAAATTACAATCTACAAAACCATTTATTAGAACAAGTCTCTTCTACAAAGTACCTAATGGCTTGACTATAACATCAGATCTGAAGTGGACACCTCATATAAATGCTATATCTGGTAAAGCAAATGGCACCATCAGCTTTCTTAATTTAAGGAATCTTAACATAAGCAGCAGGACTATTAAAGAGAATGCCTACAAGTCACTTGTTAGACCTTCTCTTGAATATGCCTATGCTGCTTGGGACCCATATCTAAAAACAGACATTGATAAACTTGACGAAGTCCAAAGCCAGATACCTTTCAAATAGATACCATAACACTTCATCCCTGACGGATCTGCTTAAACACCTGGAGTGGCAACCACTTGACGAGAGAAGAAAGAATGCCAGACTAAACATGATGTACAAAATGGTCCATGGTAAAGTTAACATAGACACTACTGAAAAACTTTTTCCACTTCAGTGAAAATCACGAACATCCAACGACATGGCCTTCCAAATACCATACTGTAGAATTACCGCCCGGAAAGAGTCTTTCTACCCAAGGACAATATTAATAGTCCAGTGGAACACCTTAATGCCCACTGCCACCATGTGGCAGCTCCGAGCCTAGATGCATTCGGTTTAAGGTGAATTCGCCTTGAGACGAACTTGCCTACAATTTGATATATAGTAACCCAAATGGTGAATTCGCCTAGAAAGCAATTATATAATGATTGTATGTCACACCTTATAGTACAGGTATATCTACCGAATCGTACCGATTACAAGTCAATAAAATGAAAGATCAACTTGCCTTTAAATATTGTTTTCTCATATTAAACACAAAATTCACACATGCATATGATGATCAGGGGCTACACTCATTATCCAATCAGGGTTCCCACAGGCTTTAAATTTTGAGGGTGCATGTACCCTCTAGGGCTAATTTTTGGGGGTGCAGACAAATTTCAGAGGGTGCATATGAAACGTTTTTCTGTTTCTTCTATTACAAAGTCAGTTGCGATACCGTTACTGTATTGCGGATTTAGACCATGGTCTAAAGGTACAGGACTGCAGCTATTACAAAGTATCAATCCCTTATTCAAACAATGGATACGCACCAGGGATGATCTTTGGAAATTTGTGGTTCCACTGCTAAATTTTTATTTCATTTGTTTCGATGTGCACTGTACACATCTCTCACATTATTTCTTAACCAGGCTGTCAATTGGTCATAATTGCAGACTACGTGAATGCGTAGGCCTATGCTAAGACTGTCTCATTAAATCAGGCATTTTCCTCAACATTGTTAATAGACGGGATAAAATACATCTGATAACCCGTCCAGTTTTTCGACTGTGTTGTCGGATTTCGCATAAAAAATGGCGTTGCTGTTTTGAAATCGAAAGTGACCAGAAATAGACCTATTACCGGACATTGTTTTAATCATTCGTTAGCATTTTTCAAACACGTCTTCCTCTAAATAAGTATTGAATTATTATAAAAACAAAAATTGATAGAAAAAATAGCGACTTTATTAGGCACAGAGAATGGAAATCCCACAATCTATTTTAAACCGCTAATTCATCGGATTCGCGATGCGGGTGAACCAGGCATTTTACGTGATAAGAATGATAAGAATTGTCAAGCGCCTGACAGACACTATAAGGAAAATGAAAACAAATCCAATCCAAATTGTCTCGTCGGACTTTGACGTTTAACTTGTATTTTGTAGTTTGTTAATAAAAAATGGTATTCTTACAACCAATTTCAGCATTATCTGCAACATAAGTCTGTGCGTGCATGCACGTTCGATCAGGGCATTGATTTTATGCGTGATTGTTTTAGATTAAACGTGAATCACGTACATCTGTGCGTGAATGGGAACTCTGCCAATCTTAGTCAACATTACCTGAAAACATGTTTTGTTATGTTAACCAGGGTTGGCCGGTAAAAACCGGGGCGGTTTTAACCGCCCGGTTTTAACCGGTTAAAACCGCCCCGGTCAATACTCTCTGAAGTGGTCAATACTGGTCAATACCGGTCAATACTCTTTTTTTGTTAAAATAAAGCTTTTAAAGCTTTAAAAGGGTTTAATTATAGTGTAATTATGTATTACAGATACACAGGAAGCTATTTCAAGTGTATATAGGGGGTATAGAAAGCACAAAGTGGATTTTTCAAATCTGAAAAGACCACCCTGGTCGATTGAACTGACCATATTTATCGATTGAACTGACCGCTTGTGGTCGACTGAAATGACCACTTGCGATGGATTGAATCGACCACTCTGTTTGATTGAAAAGACCACCCTGGCCAATTGAACCAGGTGTTTGGTGATTCCTGAAGTATTTCTTGACTTCTACAACTTGCTTTATCACCTGGTCAGGAGTAGTAAACTGTCCCAGCAGATTCAGCCAGTGTGCAAGGCAACCATAAACTGTCAGGCTGAGGCCGTCCTCCTTTAGCTTCTGCTTCATCACAGATATCTTATTACATTATCTGTGACTACACTGATGACCTTGCAGCCATACTTCTCAGCAGAGGAGTAAAACAAAGTGTCTGTGTATTATGAATACCCCTGTCAGTGTATAATCACCCCGTATCAAGCCATTTGATTGGTCACAATCAGATCTATGACACTCCCACTGCAGTGACATGGGGCAACCTAACACATGATTATCTGTTTGACAGCAATTTACAGGTGTTGCAAACTTGAAAATACTTGATTTTCCCATGATTGTAAATAATAGTAGACATCAAAGAATCTTCAACATTTAATTGTTGATTGACTATGGGTAAATGACCTTAATTAATGGTTAATTAATTGCTGTAATATATTCCCAATATGGTCAATACTGGTCAATTGAAATTTTGAGTGGTCAATTGAGTTTTTAATGGTCAGTTGAGATGTAAGTGAACAGTTGATTGAGTTGAAGTATTTAGAGGTTGATTGACTAAACTCCCATACTGACCCTAGGTGGTCAATACTGGTCGATTTGCAAATGACAAGGCCGGTCATTTCAATCAACCACATTGTAAACAAGGTTTTATCAAATATTTACAAAATGTAATTAAAATTCAATCTTTAGATTAAATCATTGATATGATAATCATTCCCAGTATGCTAATCATGACAATGTATGAATAAGATAGGTAGGGTACTAGTACTTTATTTTATTTTATAAGTAGTCTGATTGAATGGCCACCCGGCAAAAGACCACTTGTGGTCATTAAAGACAAACTTTGAAATACAACATCAAATTATCATACTGTTATTTAAAAAAGATCCTTAACAGTACAGTTTGTCTGTACTGTATATATTAAACAACAATTTACATTGCTAGGGGTATGATACATAGGTTTGTTTGAAGTGGTCATTTCAATTGACCAGTAATGACCGGTATTGACCACTAATGACCGGTATTGACCGGTTAAAACCAGTATTGACCGCCCGGGTGGTCAATACTCTTATTGACCGGTCGATTGCCAACCCTGATGTTAACGGTACCTAACAATAGGTGCAAAATACAATCACTATATAACTGCTTTCTAGGCGAATTCACCATTTGGGTTACTATATATCTAATTGTAGGCGAGTTAGTCTCTAGGCGAATTCACCAGCATCCATGCATTCAAGGCTTGTCTGAAAGTTTAATTCATTTTTTGTTTTTGTTTTTTTTGTTTACCTTAATGCCCACACCCAATACCGCAGAATAGTCAGCAAGTTGCCTGCGACCGTCAATTGGTAGAAGCAGACGTATTAGATGCAAGTTAAAGATCATAGATAAAAAATAAGGTGAAAGAGAGGGTGCAAAATTAGATTAGAATATTCAAAAATATATCCATGACATTAGGGTATATAAGTTACGCCCATAGAGAAACCAATAGAACCTGCGTTTTCACAACAAATACATGAATACACTTTGTTCATGAATCAACATGTGGATTAAAGATGTTTCAGATGCCGTTTCAGATTTTCACCGGTTTTCGCTGGTTTACCGGCTCCACGCTGATAGAAATTGTGACGAAAGTAAGCTTTGCCACCCATCTAAAACGTTCAGTTGTGAAACCTTAGTGATCCGTTTACCTTATCATAAGTCTGTACAACAGTTCTCTTTGTTTAACTTCCATAATTTTCTTTACAAAGGGAATGATGGAAATGATCTGTATGCTAAACGGTGCTCTGCGAATTTTGGAATTCCGTAAAAACAATCAAGGTTATGTATAAAACTCGGACAATTGAATTGCCTCTTTTAGTTGTATCAACGACATTGCTAATCAATGGTATATACATAATATAATGATGGAATTTATTATTAAATCTACTATTTTTATTTTTATTTCAATTCTTTAAACACATTCACATATTTTGCATGTCGATTCAGCATGAAATAACCCCCTTCGTCATTCACCTGTGACGATTAAAGATTAAAGGGCACATCGGGCAGTTGTGATTTTGCTGCTAAACGTCTAAGAGCTGATTTTGTAGATTGGAACAAAAGAGAAAACATCATTACCGTGAGGAATATTTCTAACTTACTGCGCATATGTGTCTTTTTAAATGTAAAAATACGATAATTAATACTTTTACATCATTTTTTTTAAAAAGTTATCTCCTCTGTAAATAATTCGTCTGCAAATGGTTTGCGAAGAGTAACTTCCCTTTAACCGCCATTCTGTCAAATCTCAGAAAAAGTTTAAAAAGACGGAATTTTTAAAATTTTAAAAACGTGAGTGCAAACAGTAAAGAGCGTGAGCCGATATACACTTTCTGATCAGGATCCAATTGTTTGCATTTAGATATTCAATAAAAAGGCCTCCATTTTACCACTATATCGATATAGATTAGTTTTGGCTTCCCAAGACTGCTTAAAGCACAGGTACTTGACACATACTTTATTATCTATTAACACCCCCCCCCCCCCCTTAAAAAAAAAAAAAATTTTTTTTTTTTACTATACTTCTATTATAGATACAAGGTAAACAGCGCAATTCGACACCTAGTCTTTACTATCCACTTAAACTGATGCTAAAATAGACTCGATCGCCGATATTCTCTTGTGGTATCCTCGGGAAAGGATTAATTTATCAATATCTACTTTTTATTTCATCAAATTCCGTCAAATAACGCCACAGTACGTGAATTATAACGAAAATAAGCATAAAAAAGTTTTCTGTCGCTCTCTTGGTACAGAATTTATTGCCCAAAATAAGGAGTAATCTAGTCGGTTTGCACATTTAACGGCCTTTACGGCTGGAACTTTCACCTAATTTCATTAGAGCAAACGCGTTTGTGTCGGAACATGACCCTCTTCACTATCAGCTATATGAAATATACATGTAATTTGGCATGAAATTGACAAGTGAAAGACTCATTTCATTGTGAATGCCATTTTGAATACCGGAATGAATTGAATGAACGGAGCGATCTCATTGGTCAAAATTAAACAGGTAAAGTTTCTTTTAATTTTGCATTCTATGTAAATTATATAAAACTGATAATATTTCATTTAAAGATGATTTATAATATTTGGTGAAAGTTCCAGTGGCATAGGCCGTTTATTGTGGACAAATAACAGATCACCCCTACATGTACATTCGTTGCTATGTACCAAGAGAACGACAGAAAACTTTTTTATGCTTATTTTTGTTATAATTCACATACTGTGGCGTTATTTGACGGAATTTGATGAAATAAAAAGTAGATATTGATACATTAATCATTTCCCGAGGGTACCACAAGAGAATATCGGCGATCGAGTCTATTTTAGCATCAGCTTAAGTCGATAGTAAAGACTAGGTGTTGAATTGCGCTGTTTACCTTGTATGTATCTATAATAGAAGTACATGTATAATAAAAAAAAAAATTTTTTTTTTTTTTTTTTTAAAAAGGGGGGGGGGGGGGGGGGGGGGGGGGGGGGGTTAATAGATAATAAAGTATGTGTCAAGTACCTGTGGCTTAAAGCAATATCATTAGTGTTGTATAATCGGTCCGAAAACCATAATCGATTACAAACGATTATTGGTACACATAATCGATCGATGATCGATTATATAATCGTTTTAACATAAACTATTATATATATACTCTGAAAAGCTGAATATATGTGATACTCATGTTTGCATTTGTATTTTATATATCTACATAATTTTGCAAACAAGGTACCCATATGAAGCCAAATAAAAAACAAAGCAGCAATTTGATAAAACAGTTAAATTATTGTCCTATTTTTATTTGCAAATTAATTGAGCTTGCTTTGTACACCACTTCTTTTACTACCTGTAATTACTATTGCTGTGGCAGTTCATCCGGGTAAACATTGTTTGAATAGTCTATTGGTTGGGAATCAACTGTCTGTTTCATTTATATATTTGGTGCAAGTAAGTAAAACATTTTATAAAAATTATTTCAAGAACAAATATTAAATTTAAAGAACACAACTTTTTCAGATTAACATTACAGTCAAAGCTTACTTAACCATACTTTGAGGATACATATAGTGAACACATGAAAGGCAGATTATTGTTTAATGTGGGTTGGAAGTAATGCAGAACACCCCATAGAAGTGTTCTGCAGTACTTCCAACCTGCATAAAGCTACAACCTGTCCTATATATGCACTATGCTTCTTCATAAATAATCGAGCATAATCGATTACAGCAAATCATAATCGATTATCGTCGATTATGGCTGTTTTCGATCGATGATCGATTATAATCGATCATTGCTACAACACTAAATATCATTATGGACAGAAAAATTCATTTCAATTTGCAGTTATTTGCTAGATGCTTAACTGTCATCGTGCTTTAAAGGGACTCGCAACCGGATGGTGTTCTTGTCAAAATAAAATAAAATACTCAAATAAAAGCAAATTTGTGGCATTATTTGGCTTTTGACATTAAAAAAATATGATCAGTCCAAAAAACGTCTCAAGAATCGTCACCGAATCTTAGTTTTTTAGATATTTTCCATCATTTTTCCATAGCGTTAGCTAATGGTATAGTTGTTTTTGTTGCTTCTCTACACGGGGTCAGACATAAACCAGAGCCGAATAATGTTCTATTAATAGCTATCATTGAAATACGTTAATTCGCTACCATATATATAGAGAGCGTCCGTAGCCGAGGGCGTAAAGGCGATGCCTCATTTTTCATTTTTGTCTCCGCATGGATGGTCACGGGTTCGAATCCCACCAGAGCCTCTTCTTTTTTTTTTTTGGAAATGCATTTTTTAACAGAATTTATTATCCTAAACTAAATTTTACCCATTTATATAAGCATTTGACATATATTTACAAATTACTATTTTTAATGCTTGATCCGGTTGCGAGCCTCTTTAAACCTTTTCTCCATATCCTGTATTCTCCCTCTTCTATTTACTTTGTCCCGAAATCATCCCCCCCTTCACTTCGCAGAGTTATGAGACAGAGACAATTTTGCCTAAAAATTCCTCTGATCTGGGTCTACACTGTTTTAAAATGACAGAAGTATATTTTAAACATGTCCATGGTTTTGAAAGAGTTAACAAAAACCAACACTGTGGCTTTCACAGTCAAACTGTACATATATACAATTTTTGTTATTGAAATTTTAATGTTAATGTTTAGCTTAAAATTGTGATTTGCAAATATTCTTTTATTCTTCATATAGAATCTATTCAATTGATTTTTTCTTGTTAACAGCTATTCCCCTGAAAAAGTACACAACTCAAAATGTCAGGTCAAAGAATGTTTGGAACCCCTCCAGAGCCTTTGTTTAACCATAGACTGAGTGGAGTTACATCAGAAATGCTCCAAGAATGGGTAGCCACTCTTATAGAGGAAAACACCAAAGCTCTGAAATCTGTACAGCCTTCAATGGTAAGTGATATTTAACCCATTACCCCATTGCATGTATAACAATATATACGCAGTAACACATTACCCCATAGCCTGTTTCTAGTTTAGAGACCAGTGATCACTTAACCCATTACCCCATAAATACACCTTTTTACGACTTTAATTTATTCCTCCACTGAAGAAAATAGTTTTAATTTATTCAGTCAGGAATATGCAGCATAAGAAATATTTTCTACAATAAAACAGATGAAAGCTTAAGGCAGGCTGAGAGTAAAGCAGAATGCGCCCTAAGTCACATTCTGCTTTACTTTCAACATGCTTTAAGTAGTCACTTTTATTTCAAAATAAGAAACATGCTATGGGGTAATGGGTCAAAGCAGATTGAAAGTAAAGCAGAATGTGTCTTAACTCTGGTTACCCCATTATAGCCTGTTTCTGTTTTTACAGAAAGATGAACACTTAAAGCAGGTTGAAAATATTTAAAGCAGAATGTATCCTAAGCCACATTCTACATTCACTTTCAGCCAGCTTTAAGCTACTATCTGCTAGGACATTACAACAACACAAAAAATTCTTATGGTACATAATTTTATTCATGACAGCTAGCTAGTATATAAAGTGGAAGTATTTTCTTTAGAGGATTCATAGATTAAAGGCATAAAAAGGCATATTTACGGGGTAATGGGTTAAATCCTCAGCTTAGCTCTTTCACCTCTGAAGTTTTGGATGGACATTTCGAGTTTCCAATAAAGTTTCTGATTAAAGTTGCAAATTATGGAGACTAAAATATCTTATTTTCAATGTAGTTTTGCCTCACAATTTGACAAAAGTTCCATGAATATTATTTATTATGCCGTCTTTTTCAGGGGTCCTCTATGGCATTGGATACCATCCAGTGTGTGTTTCTGGTTTGTGAAAAACTGAAGATGTCAAATGAAGTGAAATATTTGTCTATTGAACTCTTTGATAGGTAAACGTGATTCTTGCTAATTATTTTGAATGTAGAGTACAACCCCGTTACTATGACTGTTAAAAAGAAGGCTATTAGGATGCTTTTAAGACAGGTGACAGTTTAAAGCAAGGTGAAAGTAAAACAGAAATCTCTTTAAGGAGATTTCTGTTTTACTTTCAGCTTGCTTTATAAGTTTAATCAGTTATACATGTATATCACTGCCTTAAACACCTAACACATGTACTAGTAATCAACACAATTTAGTGGTCATTATGTTATTTCTTGCTAAACAAACTGCCAATTTTAAACAGTTATGAGTCAGATCAGACACTCAAGTAACTTGGCATCAGATAAGGCTTCCAAATTATTTAATTGCTATAAGCCGAAAATAATGCTATTGACAGATTTGAATAAGCACAAACTGGTAATATGTGGCTTACAGGTTTTGTCTAGATATAAGACTCATCAGAATGTCTAATCCTTTTTTTTACATTACACCCTATGTTGTCACTACTCATTAAATTATTTGTCTCTTGAAGACAATTCAAATGCATAGAAACAGCATTGGATTTGGTGCTCAGAAATGAGTGAGAGAAAATGTTGGATTGTATTTGTTCAGTTTACTCATACATGTATCTATAGCCCTGCCTGCACTTCTTTCAGGTTTATAAACAAACATGTGGAGGATCTTCACAGCCTTATACAGAACACATATAGTTTGAAGACCAGAGCTAGAGAGTGGCGTGAAACAAAGAAGCGGGTCGGCAGTCAAGTCATCCTTAGAATTCTAACATGTATTCAGATAGCATGTAAACTGACATCACATTATAGGGTAAGTTCATTTGTAAGTTTAAAGACATCTTCTGACGACCTTTTGATCATAACACCTTGCCAGACAATTTCCTTGCAAAAAGCATGGGTCTTATGAACATGTCATTAGCAAAGAACCACTAAAGCTTCTCATGTGAAACCTGACCTTTATATTTGATTATAAGTTTGGTTGGAAATAACCATTGAAAATCACTAGAGCATGAGTATAATCTGGACCTCACCAGGTAAACTGAGATTGTGCTGCACGTGATTAAGGCTAGCTTAATAAAATTTCAATTCTATTCTTGGTTGAGATCAGCTTGTCTCAAAGATCGACTCATGACATATCCATTATATCCATATGTATCTTCAGCAGTGAATGTGTTATATAAATTTATGTCAATTAACCCTTTCCTCCCTGAAGCCTCAAATGGACAATTCTAATTTTCAATTTAGTTTCGTCAGTTTTTTACTTTTTAGGGTTGATTTTCACAATATATGTCAAAAAGACAAACAGTGTAAGGAGCCCTCTGATCAGGATATACACTGTTTGCATAGGACAAATGTACTCCTTACATGTATGCTGTTAAGTTCTGTTCCTGGTTTTTCAGATTCTAAGCCCGAGAAGGATGCGACTATTTCTGCAGGAGACAGGTCACCGGTACAGCCTGGAAAGTATCTTCCAGTCAGAGCTGAGAGTCCTGAGAACCTTAAACTTCAAAGTGTCAAGACCCTCGGTGCTCTTATATATGGAATCTTTTCTGGAAATATTAGGTACAGTTGAATCTCAATAATTCAATCTTGCCTGATTTGAAATTATTTTTCAGTTTGAGCTTTCTTAACCAATTACCCCATAAAAAGGCTTTTTTACGCTATTAATTCATTCCTCCAATAATGAAAATCCTTCGGTTAATACATACAGTCATGGTTATGCACCATAAGAAATATTTTCTGTACCTTGCAGATCATCCTGTATCCTAAAAAGCAGGCTGAAAGTAAAGCAGAATATGACTTAAGGCACATTCTGCTTTACTTTCAATCTGCTTTAAGTCGCCTCCTGTCTTCAAAACTAGTACAGGCTATGCAGTAATGTGTTAATTTACCTAATTTCTCCATTATAAGCCTGTTTCTAGTTTTGAAGAATGTGAGATGACTTAAGTTAAGCAGGTTGGAAATATAGCAGAATGTGCTTTACTTTTAGCCTGCTTTTAGCTGACATCTGCATAATACACTAAATATTTCTTATAGTGCAAATTCATGACTGTATAAAGTGGAACTATTTTCATCAGTGATAGGCATAAAAAGGAGTATTAATTTAAGTAACATACCCATATTACAATAAGCCATGCTGTAATGACATCATTGCATTTTGATTGTTGTAATACAATACAGTCAAACCTGTCTTATGGGACTCTCAAGGGGAGAACCTCCAAAAGACACATAAGACAGGTGGTTTCGTTATCCATGAGGTTTGCAATTTTCAGAGGTTAAATATCATACTCGTGAACATCATTTTGTATGATTCTTATAAATTTGTTATTGCGCTTGATTCATCTGTGTCTCACTTTGGGTGCTGGTACCGTACTTTGGGAATAATTGGCTTCGTCATAATTTGGCCATTTTGTGCTAAAAGATCGTTTATTGTTTTGGTTTGTTTAATTTTGGCCATTCTGAGATCCAAGGGGTGAAAATTAAACTCCTATATGTATCAATGTCCCGTTTCATGAAACATCATGAACCTAATAATTACGCACCATTGTCTTATTAACGATAGCGTTGATGAAACGCATTTCGATATATGGTATATAAGATCGTAATCCACCTATAGTACTGTGTCGTATATATACGTAACGATATAATATAACTTATGATTGTAAATATATCGTATATTTTGATGAAACAGGCCCAAAACTCGTCACAAACAAACCTTGTTGATAAAATGGCTTCGAAAGAAGAACGGATGCTCAAACGGAATGACTAAAATACTCTATGACCGAAAATGTCAGTTTGCTATTGCATTCGCTTCTCAGAAAAATATTCACAATAGAATGAATTTTAAGGCTATTTTACATCTGGTAAAAATCTTCGAGTACAAAAATTAAAATTTAATACAACTCCAACTTAGTTCGTAAATTGTTCCAATGCGTAAGGCGAATAATAACGTCAGTCAGACTGGTTTACAGTATACCGCATTGACTGTATCGATGTTAACGTGCTAAAAAATAAGAACACCGTCTAAAGTAAATAGTGAACGTTTCCTGTTTCATTTTGTGTTCGAGAATGTTTGTTTTTTAAGGAATTAACGCTCGTGTAAATTATAGTTTGGGATATGTGTGAATCTTCAGGCCTATGTTCGGGTCGAGTTATATGTCGCAGGCGATAATTGACTTCTTTGTTGGTCAATAATAAGGATATTTTGGGGTGTTGAATTTTCGCCATTCGTGTCAGGTGGCCAATTAGGCCAATTATTAACCACGGCCAATTATTCCCAAAGTACGGTATTCCTTTATAGCATCATATTTCTTATTAAACTCAGTAACACTGTCTTTTTGTCAGCAGCTAACACGTAAACAAAGGATTTTTACCTCTTGGTGAATTAAAACTGGAAAACTCGATAATAACCCGAAATCATAGAGTCGTTGCAAACACTGGTGCAGTGAAATGGAACTTCAGGATCTGCAAATTAAGGTTGTTAGTCATGTAACACAGGTTGGTCGCCATTTGCAGTCTCAACATATAGGCAAATGTGTTTGGAGGAATTTTTAGGGTCACATAAGACAGGAAGTCGCTATTAGGGGACGGTCACTATGACAGGTTTGGCTGTAGTCTTATGTCGTCAAACATTTTGTGTGTTGTAATAATACATACAGTCTTACGTCTTAGGTCGTAGAGAGCCGGACTTGGAGGTTAAGGTGCTATATGGTGTGGCTCAGAGCTTGCTGGACATGGTGTATCTCAGATATGACAAGGTGTATGACACGCTTCACAGGGTGGCATCCGGGGATTCCCCACTCACTAACAAGTAGGTCAACTAATCAACCCATTTAAACAAAGTCTTCACTAAAGTAGACATTATTGAAGACCCTGATAAGATGCCACTATAACCATGTACCATGAGAAATATTTTCTATTATTATGCTGGTAGATATAATGGTAGCTTAAAGCAGGCTAAATGTAAAAAGGAATGCGCCTTAAGGTGCTTTACTTTCAACCTGCTTTAAGTGGTTATTTGTCTTCAAAATTAGAAACAGGCTATGGAGTAAAGGGTTCAGCTGTCACACATAGAGACAAATTGAAAAGTAGCCGCCCTTTACCGGGCCGGGCATAGCCTGTTTCTAGTATAGAAAATAAGTGACAACTTAAAACAGGTTGAAAGTAAAGCAGAATTTGCCTTAAGGTGCATTCTACTTTATTTTCAGCCTGATTTATCCTATCATCTACATGGATATAGAAAACATTTCTTAAATACATATTCCATTGTTGTATACAGTAAAACTATTTTCTTCAGTTGAGGAATAAATTAAAGACGTAAATATGCATATCTTAACCCTTAGCCCGCTAAATAAATTGTCGTCTGCTATATTTCTCGTCTGCTTCAAGTTTCAAAGTGCTTCAAAGTTGCTCAAAATTGCTGAAAATGTTGTCCGAGTGTCAAACAGCTTGGATCCGGATGAGACGCCGAGTTACTCGGCATCTCATCCGGATCCAAGCTGTTTGCATATGGAGCTATAGTCGTGTATAAGGGTTAAGAGTAAGGGTTAAAAGACAATATCTGTTATGATAGATGGCAGCGCAATGCAAAAATAACATGTAAAACACAAAGCTCCTATAAAATTGCGGTATGGAAGAAATTTTCTCACATAACTTGTAACCCTTGATTTCTATAGCGAACAACAATTACAAATATCCTAAATTAATTTGTCTCCAACATACAATGTGAGATAAATTGATGACATTACTCCAACGTCACTATTTATAAAGGCGTTATTAAGTCACTGGGATTCCAAAACAATAAAAATGTATATGTTGAGGTATAATTCTTTGTTTTGTTTCATTTGTAGGGACAGTTTTGCGGTGGTTCGAGCGGACAAGATGCTCCTGATTTCTGCCATAATTACAACAGCTACATACATGCTGGACATATGTAACCACCAGCAGGTTAGTTGTAAAGAAACAGTTGGGAATGATATGGCAAGAATACTTAACCCTTTACCACATAGCCTGTTTCTAGTTTTGAAGATATGTGCCCACTTAAAGCAGGTTGAAAGTAAAGCAGAATGTGCCTTAACTCTTTGTGCCCTAGTCCCGCATATAGGCGTGCTTTTCAAACAGTGTACATGTGAATAGTACACATGTCCTATGCAAACAGTGAAGACCCAGATCAGAGGGCTCCGAAAGGAGCCCTCTGATCAGGGTCTTCACTGTTTGTCATAATGCCAAACATTGACAAAAACAACCCTTAAAAGTCAGAAATGGACTAGACTTAAATGGAAACTGGAATTGTCCATTTAAAGTTTCAGGGAGGAAAGAGTTAAGGCACATTCTGCTTTACTTTCAGCCTGCTTTAAGCTATAATCTGCTAGGATTTAGAACAAATTTCTTATGGTTCATTTTCAAGACTGTATAAATTGGTACTATTTTCTTCAGTGGAGGAATAAATCAAACGTGCTAAAAGGCTTGTACTTTACAAACAATACATCTGTAGAGAGTACACTTGTCCTATGCAAGCAGAGAAGACCCTGATCAGAGGGCTCCTTTTTGCAATAAATTATAAAAAACAATCACAAAACAACCTCTAAATTAATATTAAATATTTGACTAGTCGACTTAACTGAAAACTTGAATTTGAATTTGCAGGGATGAATGAGTTAAATCGCATAAAAATAGCATGAAATTTTAAAATTGCATTTTTGCACCTCTGGTAAGAAAGTAAAATAAATGTGCCTGTCTGTCTATATACATGTACTAAACATTGTACATGAATATCCTACTTATCCAATGTTTATGCATGGATTTTCACGCATGAGATGAACTAAATTGTTTCTTTATTTGCATTATTGTATTGTTTAAGAATTAAATAAGAAATAATCTATGTTCTATCGTTGTTTAACGGTATTTTACAAGGGTTGGTCATTGTGATGCGCAGGAATTGACCACGATTCTAACATGACCAGATTTAAAGAAATTCACTAGAAAGGAAATCAAATATTTCATACTTATTTCCTCAGCGGATGCAGTTTTCCGACTGAATGACTTTTCCCGTGGCTTTTACAAGAATATAACACCCTACAGCAAATTTACGTACAGCAGAGAATTTCGCACACACAATACATATTTACCGACCCACCATCTGGCATAGAATAAACATTACATGAAACAAGACAGAACAATGGGGAAATGACAGTAACATGACTGGTTAAAAGAATATGGTCTTTGCATGCTATAGGAATAACGTAAGAAATTTCAAAAACGTAACGTATGAATGCATTACGTCACGTCACGTCTTTAACTGCGGGAGGAGCAGGGTAGGGAAGAGCATTGTAAAAAGTCTCAGATATACCACGATGAGCATTATAATTATTCCTCTATTTTTATAGTGACAAAAACGCGTGTCATGGTAGAATTTAAAAATTATCCTGCATTATTAGCTACCAACTATGTCAAAATTTGCCATTGAATATCTAAAACACTTCCCACTACAGGGTTTTCCAATGACCCCCTTTTTGATAAAATGTCCCTCAAACATTTTTACTGGGGGTAAACTTTGATGCAACTTTGAAAATCCATAACAGTGATCACAAAATGTTTTGTGTTAAAACATAAAACAGAAGAAACTCTGAAGACCATATTTTTTGTCTTTTAATAGGGGGTTTTCTGCAATACTGTCATACTGCATTAAGCAACCAACACTCTTACATCTCTAGAGTATTCATATATATAACTAAGTGTCTGGTTTTCAGGGGATTTCTTGAGAGATGGAAGGGTATACTATTAGTCTATCATTAAATAAATGACCTACCAAACAGCAATGCTGCAAATGCAGACAAGTGACCCCAACAAATTAGTTTTGTCCCCCAAACTAAGGAACCTGGGGGACACAATGTCCCCCATTTGTCAACGGCTAGGGAAAACCCTGCCACTATGAATATCTATCATCTGAACCGCTGTGCTCCCTCTCTTCAACGACATCCATTGGGAGACTGAAATTGTGTGCGTTGTACGGAGGGAGTCGTTATAGGGAGGGAAATTGGCTTACATTTGCAAACAGTTTAAATCCAGATCAGACGCCGCCTAACGCGGCGTCTGATCTGGATTCAAGCTGTTTGTCACTTGTCATTAAGGTTTTTATGTCAAAATGTCCATTATGTAACTTTGAGAAAAACAGCAGACGACAATCTTAAGCAGACGATATTGCAGCATTAAAAGCGTAAGACATAACTGTATGTTTAAGAAACTGTGGTAAGGGTCGTTGTAAGGAGAGAGTCATTGTTTGGAGGGCCATTGTAGAGAGGGAGCACTGTACTGCTACATTGGCTAACAAAATAAGGAAATTATACCCCAGGAAAGAGGGAAGATTCAAGCCAAACAGATCCTATAAGAAAACAGTATTGATCCAGATCAGATGGCTCCTATAGGAGCTGTCTGAGCTGGTATTCTATAATAACCAAATAAAGGTTAAGCAAGTTCTAGTATTAGAAATTCAACTGAGAAAAAACGAATAAATTCAGGTGACCCTGACTTATTAAGGTTTGATGTGTATTTTAATTAAGTACTATCATTTACAGGTTATGCACATGTTGAGTAAAATCACCTCCATACCTACAGTAGACATAGCTGACTTCTCATCAGTAATACTACAGCTGCTGATATCAGAATCATACGCCTAACAACAACAACAACAAGAGTAAAGTCACCTCCATACCTACAGTAGACATAGCCGACTTCTCATCAGTAATACTACAGCTGCTGATATCAGAATCATACGCCTAACAACAACAACAACAAGAGTAAAGTCACCTCCATACCTACAGTAGACATAGCTGACTTCTCATCAGTAATACTACAGCTGCTGATATCAGAATCATACGCCTAACAACAACAACAACAAGAGTAAAGTCACCTCCATATCCACCGTGGACAAAACTGACTTCTCCTCAGTTATAAAGCGCTCCCACACTTACTAAGACACCCTATGGGAGACAAAAATTTAGCGCATTGATCGGAGGGAGTCGTTATGTGGGGGGGGGGGGTGTATTTTTTTCCATTTGCAAACAGCTTGAATCCAGATCAGACGCGGCGTAACGCGGCGTCTGATCTGGATTGAAACTGTTTGTCGCTCTTCATTAACTTTTGTTCTGTAAAAATGTCAAATACATGTATGTATTGTTGAGAAAAACAGCAGAACACAATTTACATGAACTGATGCAAGGGCTGTTGTAAGGAGGGAGTCATTGTTGGGAGGATTGTTGTCAAGAGGGAGCACTTTACTACATCTCATTATGTCAGAATCAGACGCTTAACAACAACAAAAAGGCAAATCCTGACAGTTCTCTGCTTAATGCATCCTCTCTGTTCTCAAAACTATTTGTTTAACCCATTACCCCATACTCAGCTTGTTTCTAGTATCAAAGATAGCTGACAACTTAAAGCAGATTGAAAGTAAAGCAGAATGCGCCTTAAGGCGCATTCTGCTTTACTTTCAACCTGCTTTAAGCTATCATCTGCTAGAATATAGAAAATAAGTCTGATGATACTTATTCATAAATGTATAAAGTGGAACAATTTCCTTCATTGAAGGAATTAATCAAAGGCGTGAAAAGGCGTATTTATGGGGTAATGGGTTAATCCTTTCATTGCCAAATTGAGCCATCTGATTCAGCCATTTCATGCAAAATTTCATTTTTTGTAGTGTTGACTGAAGAAATATTGGATTAGTGCCAAATGATTTTGATCCTGATCAGATGCCATTTTACACAGCATCTGATCTTCGTCCAAACTGTTTAGAAAGTCAATTTTTCATTGGTTATGGTGGTGAAAGGGTTAAATTTAAGGTAAAAGTTATCTGTGATAAATCATAACTGTTTGTAATCAATTAACCCATAGCCCTTTTGTAGTATTGTAGTGACCAGGGTTACAGATAAGGTTTTGATGCAATTGGGTATTCACTCCTTGATATTTTACAGAATTTGGTTGAATGAATTTTTTATTGGGTATTGGGAGTTTTCATAATTGGGTTCATCATTCATATTCTGATTAGGTTTCCAAATATTTATTTCCTTTTTGCTACATTCCTTTGCTTTTAGTTACTCCTTGTTGTGAAAAACAATTGCTTTTTCCTCAATGTTAATTGAGTAAATATCCCAATACCCGCCTTATCTGTAACCCTGAGTGACTACTTTGAATATCTCTAACCTGAACTGTTATGCTGGCTAGTGAAGTAAGGAAAGTTTCACCCAGGAAAGAGTGCAGACTCATCATCAGACAGATAAATGTATATATTACAATAGTGCAGGTCCAGAAGGAGCTGTCTGATCTGGGTCTACACTGGTTCCAAAACATTTTAACATATGCAAAGTAAAGCAAAAAATACAAATATAAGTGCCAAAAATCAAATACCAAATTACTCGGTGTATGTTTTGGTTTCAAATTTGTTCATTCCTATCAAGTCATCTTTCACAAGATAAGGATTAAACTTTTACTCCATAGCCAGTTTCAAGCTTTGAAAACAGATGACAACTTAAAGCAGGCTAAAAGTAAAAGTCTGTTTCTAGTTTTGAAGAAAGATGATCCCTTAAAGCAGGTTGAAAGTAAAGCAGAATGCGCCTTCAGGCACATTCTGCTTTACTTTCAACCTGCTTTAAGCTTATAACCATTTGCTAGGATTTAGAATACAAATCTTAAGATACATATTCATGACTGTTTAAATTAGACCTATTTGTCTTCAATAGAGGAATGAATTAAATGTGTCAAAATGTAAATCTATGGAGTAATGGATTGTCATTTACATTTGTCATCAGTTAACCCTTCCCATATAGACACCTTGTTTTCAACTTTGAACACAGGAAAAGAAGATGTCTGCTTTACTTTCAGTCTGCTTTAAGCATCTATCCGATAGGATGCATGAACAGTATCCATAGGGTTTGTTTTAACCCATTCTCCCATAAATACACCTTTTTACACCTCTATTTTATTCTACCTCTAAAGAAAATAGCTCCAATTAATACAGTCATGAATATGCCTCCATAAGAGATATTTTTACATTCTAGCAGAGGAAAGCTTAAAGCAGGCTGAAAGTAAAGCAGAATGCGCCTGAAGGCGCATTCTACTTTACTTTCAACCTGCTTTATTGGATCATCTTTCTTCAAAACTAAGAAACAGACTTTTGGGCAATGGGTTAAGACAGTGTAGAACCATGAAAAGCCATTTCGATGAGGGAAAGGTAATCATATCAAAATGCACTTCTACATGTTGGGCAATGGGTTAAAATTTGTTGAACATTCTCATTATTGGTTTGTCATCTTTTGATATCAACTTTTTATCATTTTGTACAATCATTTTAAGATATGCAAAATCTGTGATAGACAAATTATTGTTGCCTGTTATATTTGTTTAAATTCATACATCTTTGGTTTTTTTAGCTCACCTCGCACAAAGTGCTTGGTGAACTATTTTGATCATCCTGTGTCCGTTGTCCATCATTCGTTCCTTCGTTGTTCATCGTCCGTCGTCAACAATTTCTTTAAAACGACATCTCCTCCAAAGCTACTTCATAGATTTTAACCAAACTTTGCAGGAATGATCCTTATATGGTCCTCTTTGAAAGTTGTTAAAAAAGTTCTGGTCCGCTGACACATCTAGAGGTACTTAACCAATATTGTTCAAATGGTTCCGGTCTGTTGTATATCTAGGTCACAGGAGCTAAAAATAGATTTTTTTTTTTAGTAAAAACTTCAAAAAAAGTCTTGTCTGAAACCACAGCTAGTACCCTGAGCTTAGCTATTTGGCACACAGCATCATCTACAGGTCCACTATCAAGATGGTTCCAGGTGAGCGGCTTAGGGCCGCATATGGCTCTTGTTTTAATGAAAAAACAGTCATATATATGAATGACTTGAGCTTGTTCAAGTCAGATGTACCAGGGTCCAAGGTTATAAAGCTTTTCAGTTGAATCTAATTTCTTTCTCAAGCATTTGATTGGTCAGATTTGAGCCTAGGCTCAAAAATGACCAATCAAATGCTTGAGAACACACTCAGACTCAGCTCAAACGCTTTATAACCTTGGACCCAGTATTATCATAGATGAAACATAGCTACATGTAATGTTTGAAACAAAAGTATGTTTGACAGTCTTTGACTTCACCTAAAGTGCGAGTTGGACTAAATTTAAGCCAGCTCAAGTTATCAAGGTTTTAACTCTTTGCATGCTGAGTAATTTTTTCATCTGCAACAATTGTTGTCTTCTGACTTTCTAAAAATTAGATTTTTCTAATTTTCTTTTCTCAAAATTGGTCAGAATGGCAAACAGTTTGGATCCAGATGATGCCGTGTTACCCGGCATCTCATCTGGATCCAAACTGTTAGCAAAGATAATCACTGAGGCAGATATATCCGCCACTAGCGTGCAAACAGTTAACTGTATAGCCGTATAATTATGGGGTTTGTTTTTGTAAAATTGTATCACATTTTTATATCATTGCTAAAATTTAATATCCACTGTAATTGTATATGTCCCTTTTGTTTATACATGTAATCCAATGTTTGCTTTCCATTTATTCTCCAATATCTTTATGTTTCAAGGCTGCCATAAGTTGACATGAAAAATCCTAAGATGTCCAAATTTGCATTTTTCAAGTTTGATTTTACGAATCGTACCTTTACCCCATCATCTTTTTCTAGTTTTGTTGACACGTGACTACTTAAAGCAGGCTGGAAGTAAAGCAGAATGGGCCTTAAGGTGCATTCTGCTTTACTTTCAGTCTGCTTTAAGCTACCATATACTAGAAAAAAATCTGGAGATTTAGGGAAAAAACGGAGAAATGGCAGCCCTGATGTTTACGTCCCAATGTCTCAATCATCTGCCCCATCTCTTTTCCAATATCACTGTATTTGTCCAATTTCCTCTCCATTATCAGTGATGGATCCCATTTCTTATCTATTATCAGTATATGTGTACCATTTGTTATCTATTTTTAATGCATATGTACCATTTCTTATCCAATGTTAGCATTCCAAAAAGTTGTTCTCCAATATCAGTGTACAATGTATGTGTCCCATTTTCTCCATCATCAGTTGATGTTTTCAATCTCCTTTTCAGTATAAGTGCTAGTATATGTGTCCAGTTTCTTAACTTTTATCAGTATATGTGTCCAATTTCTTACCAATTATAAGTATATGTGTCCAATTTCTTACCTTTTGTCAGTATATGTGTCCCTTTTCTTACCTATTATCAGTATATGTGTCTAATTTCATACCTTTTGTCAGTATATGTGTCCCATTGCTTACCTTTTGTCAGTATATGTGTCCCATTTCTTACCAATTATCAGTATATGTGTCTAATTTCGTACCTTTTGTCAGTATATGTGTCCCATTGCTTACCTTTTGTCAGTATATGTGTCCCATTTCTTACCAATTATAAGTATATGTGTCCAATTTCTTACCTTTTGTCAGTAGATGTGTCCCATTTCCGTATATGTGTCCCATTCCTTACCTTTTGTCAGTATATGTGTCCCATTTCTTACCAATTATAAGTATATGTGTCCAATTTCTTACTTTTTTTTCAGTATAATTATGTGTTCCATTTCTTACCTATTATCAGTATATGTGTCCAATTTCTTACCTTTTGTCAGTATATGTGTCCCATTTCTTACCTATTATCAGTATATGTGTCACATTTTCTCCATCAACAGTGTTTGTGTCATATTTCTTCTTCTTTATCAATGTAATTGTGTTACCAGTTTATATGTTTATGTCCAGTTTCAGTCCGAATCTTTACCTTCTTTAACTGATTTATCAAAAAAATTGCTGTTAACAATCATTTAATGTATGCAGTGTAACACTTTTGAAATTCAAGGGCTGATGATTGGGTTTAGACCATTTTGCATTCATCAGTCTGTTGTTAACCCATTCCCTCATAAATACACCTTTTTACGCCTTTAAATTGTCATTCACTTTATAAAATAGTTCCTTTTTTAAAAATCATGAACATGTACTATAAGAAATAGTTTCAATATTCTAGCAGATGGTAGCTTAAAGCAGGCTGAAAGTAAAGCAGAATGTGCCTTAAGGCACATTCTGCTTTACTTTCAACATGCTTTAAGTGGTCATCTATCTTTAATGCTTGATAAAATAGTTCCTTTTTTAAAAATCATGAACATGTACTATAAGAAATAGTTTCAATATTCTAGCAGATGGTAGCTTAAAGCAGGCTGAAAGTAAAGCAGAACATGCTTTAAGTGGTCATCTATCTTTAATGCTTGAAACCGGCTATTGGGTAATGGGTTAACAGCGTTTAACTCTTTCCTCCCTGAAACTTTAAATGGAGAACTCCAGTTTCCATTTTAGTCTAGTCCTTTTCTGACTTTTAAGGGTTGTTTTTGTCATTGTTTGGCATTGTGACAAACAGTGAAGAACCTAGGACAAGTGTACTATTCACATGTACACTGTTAGAAAAGCACGCCTATATGCGGGACTAGGGTTCAAAGAGTTAAAGTATTACAAATGTTACAAGTAGTGTATACTTTTAGTGTTGGAAATACTAACTTATAACTTTGCACACCATTGGTAATATTCAATACAGTACTACCTCTCTACATTGTATGTGTTGTTCAGAGGAAGTTGTCATAGGGAGGGAAATTAAGACTTGGCTTACATTTGCATCCAAATCAGATGCGGCGCATGCGGCTTCTGATCTGGATTCAAGCTGTTTGTCACTTGTCATTATTTGTCATTATTAATTCTCTGCCAAAAGGTCCACTTATATGTAAATTTGAGAAACAACAGCAGACAACAATTTTAAGCAGACAATATTGCAGGAGTGAAAGTGTTAAATAATTTTGGGAACAGTGGCAGACATTATTGTAAGGAAGAAATGGTTGTTGGAAGGGCAGTTGTAGAGAGGGAGTAACTTTTCTCCCAGTTTGGTACAACTGCTTTTTCTAGCAGTTCATATACTTCTGCTTCATCTAAGATTCATAATTTCATATACAGTCAAATTTTGATATCTCGAATTTGTTTAACCCTTTACCCCATATCCTGTTTGTAGTATTGAAAATAGGTGACTACTTAAAGCAGGTTGATATTAAAGCAGAATGTGCCCTAAGGCGCATTCTGCTTTACTTTCAGCCTGCTTTAAGGTACCACCTGCTAGAATTAAGAAAATATTCCTACTGAAGTTTTGATGCATAATCATGACTGTATAGATTGGACTTTTTTCCCGCGGAGGATTAAACGGAATGCGCTAAAAGGCTCTTTTATAAGGTAAAGGGTTAAACTCGAACTTACTATTTCTTCAAATCATTTGCCTTATTCCAAGCTCGGTTAAGTTGAACATACATGTTTTTCACAGTTAAAATGTGGCTTTGCCATGTTTTAACTGTGAAATACATGTATGTTTGACTTAACTCAGCTCGAAATATTGAAGTTTGACTGTATGGTATTTGTTAATTTTGTGATATTTGGTATTTGATAAGCTTAGTTAGTCATATTTCTATGGTGCTGCTCATATTTATATTAGATTTTACAGTGGATAAGACACTATTCTTTTCTGCTTGGGCCCGTTTCATAAAACTTCGTACGACAAAAACGATCGTAAGTCAAAATTTGAAATACTTATAATTTCTTATTTCTCTATCTAATCATGTCCTGTGACATCTCTTTGGAATCGTCTTGAAAAGACGATTCCAAAAAGATGCCACAAGACAGGATTAGATGGAGAAATAAATAATAATTCAGACTTTTATGATCTGACTTACGGCAACATTTTTCGTACGAAGTTTTATGAAACGGGCCCCAGAACCCTTTACTCCATAGATACACATTTTTACCCATTTAATAGCTCCTTGACTGAAGAAAATAGTTTCAATTTATACAACCATGAATAATGTATCATAAGAAATAGATTTAATATATTCTAGCAATTGGTTGCCTTAAAGCAGGCTGAATGTAAAGCATTATGTGCTTTAATGTGTGTTCTGCTTTTACTTTCAACCTGCTTTAAGTGTCACCTCATGGTCTTTAAATGAAGAAACATACTATGGAGTAAATGGTTAAACAAAATTAATGCAAATATGATACATAGAGGATAATCAGTTCCTTTGGATCGCTCGAAAAATATATCACTTAAATGGGTTGTTCTCTGGTTAAAAAACAAGTCCGCAGGGTGAGTTTTTTAACCAGATAACAACCCATATGAGTTCTCTGTTTTACTTACACCTAGCTTGCTTTAAGCTGTCACCTGTCTTTTATACAGCCAATTAGCCCCATCTTTAGTAGTGGTAATTGAGAGGTTTTACTGTACATTTCTTTTTAGAAATTATACATAACTCTTTGAAGGTTTTTAGTGCAACCAATTTACTGGTATTACCTTTACAAATAGTTGGTCCAAATGAGATGCTGAGGAATTTGCGTCTCTTCTGAGGATCCAAACTGTTTGTCACTCTGATTTTAGAAAAAAAAATATTTGAGAAAGATGCTGCAGATTTAAGATTACTTCTAATCGAAAGAGTTAAAATATGTTTTCCCTGATTTTGTCAACCTGATACAATTAAAAGTTACAAAATGATGCTGTTCATAGTTTATCAACATCCATCATTATGCAGTACAACTTTAACCTGTTGCGAACTTTAAGCGAATTTGTTGTAGTTTGGATCCTTAAAGTAGAATGGGACCTGAAAGTAGCATGGGACACTCTGCAATTCCAACAAGATGCGTGGATACAGTTTTGGGACTGCAGAGTGTCGCAT
This sequence comes from Gari tellinella, assembly GCA_922989275.2. NCBI lineage: Eukaryota > Metazoa > Mollusca > Bivalvia > Cardiida > Psammobiidae > Gari > Gari tellinella. The sequence goes on along the minus strand of OV277870.1, from coordinate 22,235,971 downwards.
ACCTCTTTCAGTTCAATTTGACCATGACCTCTGACCTTGATAATGGAAAAAACCTCGTCACTGCAGAAGCATATCTTTTTTACCATACCATCTATGATTACTTAACCCATAGCCTGCTTCTAATTTTGAAGATATTTTACCACTTAAAACAGGTTGAAAGTAAAGCAGAATGCGCTATAAGACGCATTCTGCTTTACTTTCAGTCTGCTTCAAGCTTCCATCTACTAGAATATAGAAAAAAAAATTATGCTTTTTATTTGTGACGGTATACTGGAACTATTTTCTTCAGTGAAGGAATAAATCAAAAGGCGTAAAAAGGTGTATTTATGGGGGAATGGGTTAACCCTGGTGTGTACAGTAACATGTATACAACTTAAGATGGAGGAGGAATGTCCCCTATCACTTTCAGGTCAATTTAACCTTGACCTTGACATCTGAACTTCATTATTGAACTTTGTCTGGTGCACATTATCAGGAATGTACATGTATATAATATATTATATATATTACGTTCCTGACATTATTTACCATATCATCCAGGATTATCAAACATTGTGTGTTAATATTATCTTGGGACTGCCAAGTATCGCAAACCATTTTCAGGTTTCATTGTGACCTTGACCTCTATTTTTTCTAATTGATCTTTAAATTTTAGAAAAAGCTTATCCAAAGCATATCTCTTTTACCAGGATTACCATCCAGGATTACCAAACCTGGCTTGTGGATATACATTGTATTTTAGGATTGTTGTTTAGTCTTAGTCTTAGTGTGTCACATTCCGCTTTCAGGTCACTTTGACCTTGACCTAGACCTTTGGTTGCTGAAATACGTCTGAAGCATATGACAAGCTGCTGTTGTGGGGGATTATGAATCTCCTTTTATAGTGATAGTTCTTAAGTTTTTAACTTAACTGTCATTATCCCATATCTCGGCATTATTCTAAGCACCCTCAAGGAGTCTTTGCACTGTCAGTTATTTCATAGAGTTTAGAAATTTGTTGATAAATCTTGAAAATTCATGTTGACATGATAGCTTTCACAGTAATAGATTATAATATTTTATTATTTATTTCATTTCAACCCTTTTCCCATTCTATAATCAAGATAAGTGGTCAAGATCAAAGTGTCTTTAAGACAGGCGACCACTTAACCCATTACCCCATAAATACGCCTTTTTACGCCTTTAATTTATTCCTCTACTGAAGAAAATAGTTCAAATTTATACTTTTATAAATAAAATTCATAATACATTAATTTTTTCTATATTCTAGCAGAGAAAAGATTAAAGCTGGATGAAAGTAAAGCAGAATGTGCCATAAGGTACATTCTGCTTTACTTTCAACCTGCTTTTAGTGAGCAAATATCTTCAAAACTAGGAACAGGCTATGGGGTAATGGGTTAAAGCAGGTTGAAAGTAAAGCAGAATGCGCGCATGAATTTAGGTCACATTCTACTTTACTTTCAATCTGCTTTAAGCTACCATCACGGAGTAATAGCAGCTGTTATTACTCAGCTACCATAATAATTAAAATAACATCCGCTAGCTAGGATATACAAAAAGTTCTTATAATGTATATAAATCAATTCATGATTGTATAACGCGGCAATTTACCACATAAATATATACCTTTTTACGCTTCTTATTTATCCCTCCACTTCTGAAGAAAACTGAGTTCCAACTTTTACAGTTGTGAATTTTTAACATTAAAATAATTAATTTCCATATTCTAAAAGCAGTGAGTGGTAGCTTAATTAAAGCAGCTTTACTTTCAACCTACTTTAAGTGGGTACCAGCTGTTTTCAACACTAGAAACATGCAATGGGTTAAAGAGACTGGAAACCTGGGTTTAGCATAAAAGTAGTTATTTGTAAAAGTATATCTAACGCTTTAAAATTAACAAGTAAATATTTAAGTTTAATGATAAGAAATTCTGTTTGAAAAAAAGCATTTCAACGAAAAAAGAACCCTTTAAAGGGACTAGCAACCGGATGGTGTACTTGTCAGAATAAAATAAAATACTCAAATAAAAGCAAATTTGTGGCATTATTTGGCTTCTGACATTAAAAAAAATATGATCAGTCCAAAAAAAGTCTCAAGAATCGTCACCGAATCTTAGTTTTTTTTAGATATTTTCCATCGTTTTTCTATAGCGTTAGCTAACGGTATAGTTGTTGTTGTTGCTTCTCTACACGGGCTCAGACATAAACCCGAGCTGAATATGTACTATCAATCGCTACCAGTGAAGTACGTTAATTTGCTACTATATAGATAGAGAGTGCAAGTATAGCCGCATGGGTAAAGGCGTTTGCCTTTGTTTTCATGTTTGTCTCCACATGGAGTGTCATGGGTTCGAATCCCGGGATCCAGCATGTGGGGGCGAAAAATTAAAATTAAAAAATATGTGTTACAGGGCTGCCATTTCTCCGGATTTTTCCAAAATCTTCGGATTTTTATTCCAATAGATGGAAGCTTAAAGCAGGCTGAAAGTCAAGCAGAATGCGCCTTAATTAAGGCACATTCTACTTTACTTTTAACCTGCTTTAAACCTCACGTGGCAATCTTAAAAACTAGAAACAGACTATTGGTTAAAGGTATGATTCGGAACATCGCTCTTGAAAATTTGATAATTTTGAAATCTTAGGATTTTTTTTATCAACTAATATGGCAGCCCTGGTGTTACCGATTCAACTAGATGGACTTATTAAAACAATTATTAAGGTGATCGTTTTAATCTACTTCAGTCAAATTATCGGTGGGGAATACGGTATTCGTTCCGGTTTACGCTTGTGCATGGGCTGAGCGATTTCAATGGATTCACTGCCTCTACTGATGGAGGAGAAAAAGGGATCATGGAAATCTAAAAATCTAAGATCTGATGACTTTTCTTAGACTGATTTATTTGTTTAAAAGCCAGATGAACGATAATGAGTGCTACACATTTGCTTTTTTTCAGTATTTTCTTTTATTTTTGCAAAATCACCATCTGGTTGCGAGTCACTTTAAGTCTACAAGCTAAAATTTTTTTTTTTAATTTTAGCTTTTTTGAAATTCTCTTCAGAAGTCCTTTTCTCTAATTATTTCCCATTCGGCTCATTTTGGGTTCGTTGTAAACCATTCCATTGACACGTCTCGCCATGTTGTTTTGTTTGCAGGTGCACCTAGAGTTGTGAAGTTAATTTCTGTGTGCAATTAGTTAGCGACATTGACAGTCAATATGATGCGAAGGAACGGAGGGGTTGGTAAAGTAGTTGCCGGTGTGGTGTTATTTTTCGGTGCTGTTTATACCATATATCTATACAACGATTTATCGGGGCAGTTGAAAAACACTGAAAGAACTGCTGAGCGATACAGACGAGAGCAGGAATCCGTTTCTGCCCAGTTACAAGGTAACCAGCTAGTAATTTGAGGTAGCACCATTCAGTGGCAAGCCCTGTCAGCCACTACAAATGTGATTTTGAGCGACTTGCAGTCGTAATGCAAGTTGTGGACGGTGCAAACTTAATGTTTTGACAGTTCCCAAATCAGCTGTTTTGGCCTGTAGTTAAGGAGGTGGGTGGGACCACAGGGAACCGGCTCATAGTCAAGTGTTCTATATATAAAATAATATAATAAAGGGAAATAACACGGATTGTCACCCACCACGGTTGATCGCGATTTTTTTACAGTCATGCAAAGACTGGGGGAAATGAAACCCACCCACATAATCAACACTTAATTACAAGGTAGTGACTAGGGGTACGTGACCGTACCTCTAATATTTGAAATTAGCGGTACGGTCACGTACCCCTAGCGAGCCCTGTGAGGGTTGACTAGGGGTACGTGAGTCCATAACACTGTATAGCAACACTTTATTGTGTCTGCAGATACGTTAATAGCGATGCTAATGTTAATAATATATCATTTCAACCTTCTATTCTGACTGTTTAACGCAGAAAAGCAAAAAAAAATTAATCCAAAAATAATTTCCAATCGGCATTTTTTTCACGGCAGCGAAAACTATACCTATGAATAAAGAACGTTCACACATTTTTACAAACATGTATAAATATCCAATACCAGCCTTGTTTAGAATAAATGCACTGTTTAATTGCGATCAGTTATCAAACGTGTTTTACGAGTTGATTTGTGTAGGTCATTAACCAGCAAACTTGGGTACCGGCAAACTTACATGTTTCGATACTTGATTGGAGCCGAAGCTTCGATATTTATTTTCTTAGATCTACCACTTTATATTCATCGCTAAGTTAGGAAGGCGCATCAGCAGTAGTTTCTTACAAGCTTATTGTATTAATTAAGTTCGTTACCATTGAATCAAAATTTTAAGAAAAAAACTTAACATTGGTCACGGATTTTCAGATATCGGGCGTATCTGACGATAATTAACCCAATACATGTATGCGGAATACATCTATTCTCATCGCTGCCGGTGAGAAAAAGTTGGGTGGGGAATATTTGTCGAAGTTTCTTTGTTTTTCTCCATTAAATATCCACAAGCTAAGGTAGAAATGAGAGATTATTATTATTAGCATCAATAAAACGTATCTGCAGGCAAATTAATATGTTGCTACATAGTTTAAATGACTCACGTACCCCTAGTCAACCCTCACAGGGCTCGCTAGGGGTACGTGACCGTACCGCTAATTTCAAATATTAGAGGTACGGTCACGTACCCCTAGTCACTACCTAATTACAAACCGAGGACACCAAATTTTTATATTTCCATCACCATAGTAAAGCGGGGTGGGCTCAAATATTTCGGTTTTGCAGTGTTTTCTTGGTCTCGGAAGGGAACTCGTCGTCGCAGCGGTCACGAATTGCCAAGACTAAACACGGACACATGCGTCTTCTGCACACGAAAGACTGACTGGGATCGATAAGTTATCAATAAATAAACATTTACTTACATCAACAGTCATCAAATCCGTATCTTTATTGAGGTATATCACTCACTTTCTGTTCATATATTCATAACACGTTTGTGCTCCATTTTGAGTAATTCAAAACGAGGCTATGTTACTCTGAGGTATGGAGCGATTTCATTGGCTGGCTGGTCCATGCGCTAAATTTAGATCAGCCATCTCCAGCATAAACACAACATGTCAAAATTCAGGAATTCATTTGAAAGCGATTTAACAAGTAAAACATGATTGTCTCTTGGTAGGTATCATTCAACAATACAAATGACCCCCAGAAAAGCGTGTAAGGTTCCCTAATACTTATTATTCGGCAATTTCAGTATCTTGCATTTCCCGCGATCTGTCAAAATGTATATAGACTGGTTCCCGCCCTCTGTTAATACGTTGAATTCTTGCGACGGTAACAAGTTTTGTTTTCAATTGACTGACCAATCACTACGACCGTTTCACTTCCCTAGCCTCGATTTGATTTACATAAAATGGATGTCATGCGTGTTATTGCTTGACAGAACCGAAAGTGAGTGATTATCCTCAATAAAGATACGGATTTGATGACTGTTGATGTAAGTAAATGTTTATTTATTGATAACTAATCGATCCCAGTCAGTCTTCCGTGTGCAGAAGACGCATGTGTCCGTGTTTAGTCTTGGCAATTCGTGACCGCTGCGACGACGAGTTCCCTTCCGAGACCAAGAAAACACCGCAAAACCGAAATATTTGAGTCCATCCCACTTTACTATGGTGAAGGAAATATAAAAATTTGGTGTCCTCGGTTTGTAATTAAGTGTTTATTATGTGGGTGGGTTTCATTTCCCCCAGTCTTTGCATGACTGTAAAAAAATCGCGATCAACCGTGGTGGGTGACAATCCGTGTTATTTCCCTTTATTATATTATCCTATATATATAGAACACTTGACTATGAGCCGGTTCCCTGTGGGTGGGACATCATCAATCATTTCCTCTTCATAAGTGCCTTAGGACATCTCGACCTTATCTCCAATATAAATGTCACAAATGGGTACCATTGACGGTATTGAGCAAAGGTGGTTTCTAAAGCAAGATGAAAGTAAAGCAGAAAGCTAAAATTGTATTCTTTTCTGTTTTGCTGTCATTTGCTTTTAGCAATCACCTGCACTGACGTAAAGTAACTGTAAAAATTATGTGACAAAGCCATCTCATTCTGTCTTGAGAGGTCCTGAGACTCCTGACAAACTCATACGCAAGGGTTATTTCAAACCTAACCATTAAATTTTCAGAGACGGGCCTTATACATCGGACTTCACTGATACATTGCATTATTAAGACATTATCACAGTTATGAACTCGCTTTGCACAAGATTTACCTGACTAGGTATAATGACCAAAACTGGGTCAAGAAATGTCTTTAAACTTTGTAAATTGACCTTGTGAATTATTGCTCAAATTTCTTTCACTGTGCACAGTACTGTAATTATAAATTACAGTAAATAAAATAACAATGGCTGATAAAGTGATATACAGTTATAGTCTGTTTATACACGAATGTGCTTCTTAACAACAATTAATGATATTGGCCAAAACAACATTGAGTCATATATATTTATTAATTGTTACTTTAAACATGGCAACTGTAAGCTTATGACTTTTTGCCGACAGTATCATATGTATCTGTTAATCAGAGTTCCATATAAGTGGAGTATTTCAAAAGTTAAAATCTTTATTACTTTATTAAACCTATAATGTCACTACTCATTAGAATCATCTCTTGTATGATTCTAAAGTCAATGAGTAGTCACACCATAGAAATTGGTGCTGAAAATGTTGATTTTGTTCAATCTATCCCCCTCATATCTGGAGCCCTGTCTGATTTGCACTATATACATTCTTTTCTTGACATTACGAGTTACAGGGCTCCAGATAAGGAGGAGTAAACTGAACAAAACCAACATTTTCTCACTTATTTCAGAACCAAATCCTATGGTGTTACTACTCATTAGAATCGTCTCTTCGAGACGATTCTAATGAGTAGTGACACCATAGGGTTTAAACCAGCAATAAAGATTTTAGTTTTTGAAATACTCTCCTTATCTGGAGCCCTGGAGTTACTGCATGATCGCTTCACAAACTTGTTTACACATTGTTACATTTTATTGATATTTTAATTAGTAATCGGTGCTCCAGATAAGGGGAGTATTTCAAAATCTAAAATCTTTATGTCTGCAATAAACCCTATGGTGTCACTACTTAGTAGAATTGTCTCTGCAAGACGATTCTAATGAGTAGTTACACCATATAATTTGGTGCCCTCTTTAAGAAGAAAATGTTTGATTTGTCCAATTTACTCTCTCTTATCTGGAGGCTTATTTTAATGTTTCAATATTCATAAATATATTGACAGCTTTTTGTGCTGAACATTTGCTTTAGCTATTTGTATAATTTTTATTTGCCAGTTTTGCAGCTTTCAGGTGTTGTAGCTTTATTATAAAACATTGGATCCATTTCATTGACATTTCTTAGCAAGGTTAGTACAGGAAATCTGTAAATGGCTAGTGAATAGTGTGTTGAACTGTTCACTGTCTGCACCAGGTCACTGCTTGCCAGAACTTTCTGCCATACATTTGTCTTTTGCACCAAATTTAACGTGTTTTATCGTAAAGTGGTTGTTAAAGTGTGGCTTTATATTATATTAAACAGAGCACCAGCTAAGGGTAGTTTTTCAAAAAACTAAAATCTTTATTTCTGAATTAAACCCTTTGGTGTTACTACTCATTAGAATCGTCTCTTTGAGACGATTCACATGAGCAGTAACACCATAGGATTTGGTTCTAAAAAGAGTGAGAAAATGTTGGATTTGTTGAAATAACTACTTCTTATCTGGAGCCCTGATTAAAACAGGGCTTTAGTTAGGAGTGATCACTTCAGTAAGGTGCCGTATGTCTTTCAAACTATCAACCTGTCTATTACTAATTAGTATTTGAAGTCACTAAGTGAGAAACAAAATTTGAAAATTTTAACTTATCTATAGCGTATGAAGACATTTGATGAAAGATTTGTGGATGAAATGGGCCAATGAACCCCAAAACCCTGTGATGCTTTTATAAGGAAAGTGTGTCAACCTTGTTTGCACATAACCATGATACTTGGGGTAAAGCAGTGAAAGGATTAAATTCACAAAACTGTCTCAGTAGAATTAACCCTTAGCCCGCCAAATAAATTGTCGTCTGCTATATTTCTCGTCTGCTTCAAGTTTCAAAGTGCTTCAAAGTTGCTCAAAATTGCTGAAAATGTTGTCCGAGTGTCAAACAGCTTGGATCCGGATGAGACGCCGAGTTACTCGGCGTCTCATCCGGATCCAAGCTGTTTGCATATGGAGCTATAGTCGTGACTGGCAGGCTAAGGGTTAAAAAACTGTCTGGTGCTATTTCATGCATCACACAGTAAAGTCCGGTTCAGTAAACATGTGTTCAGCTTTTTATGAATCATTTATAAAAAGTTTGTAGATCCTAGGAAAGAGTGCAGAGTCATGTCGGCTTGGAGCCTAAATGAAAATATTGTAGACCCTGATCAGACAGCTCCTTCAGGAGCTGTCTGATCTGGTGCTACACTGTTTTCAAAAAGCATCAATATAGGCTTATTGCTTGAGAACATTTCAAAAGCAAAACGCATGGTCATCGACATTTAACAGCTTTCCTACATAGCTGCAAGTGACTGCTGAAAAGAGGATAAAAGTAATGTAGAAAGCTCTTTTTGGAGCTTTCTGTTTTCATTTCATCCTGCTTTAAGCTGCCACAATTCTTAAACACCATTAGTAAGTAAAGATGTCCTTGTGGAGAAGGTAAACTTTTTCCCACAAGGAAGCACATTGCGATGCCTTTACCAGGTAAAGGCATGGCAATGTGCTTCTTTGACAGATGGCTTAAGAGATGTTGCAAATTAATGAACAGTAGAACAACAGAATTGCAGATTAAGAGTTCCTTTTGAAGTGTTCTGCATTGCTTTTGTTTTACACTAGTTGCAAGCTGATGCTTTTAACTTAAAGCCGTGTTAATTATTTTTCATTGAATAAGTATGACACATGGTCTAGATGAAAAATTCCTATAGGTCTAGATGAAAAATTCCTATATAGCAAAGACACATTTTCAACAGCTAGTGTGTATTTTCAGTCCAATATGATCACATTGGGCGCTTAGAAAGAGCCCTACAGAAAGAAAAGCTTATGTTCAAAGCTTCGCTTGATGGTAAGGTAGCATGTCCCCTCCCTAATAGCCTGCTCCAACCATTGAGAAGATTCTCTACAAAAACAGTGTTATTTAACTCTTTGCATGCTGAGTAATTTTTTCGTCTGCAACAATTGTCGTCTGCTATTGTTCTAAAATTAGCATTTTCAAAATTTCTTTTAAATTCAGGGTCAGAATGGCAAACAGTTTGGATCCTGATGAGACGCCGCATTACGCGGCGTCTCTTCTGGATCCAAACTGTTTGCATTTAGGTAATCACTGTGGCAGATATATCCGCCGCTAGCATGCAAAGAGTAAAGTGACTATTCTTTGAGAATAGATTTAGGCAATAGCTTAATGTTTAAAATTGCAAAAACTGTGTTGTCCAGCTTAATGAGACATCAATAGATCTTCTTGTCATGGTAAGAGAGCATCTTCACCCTAACCAACTTGCCCAGATGCCCAGGACAAGTAGTTTCTGGTTAGGGCAAGTGATATTTGCATCAACATTTGGCATATTAGTGATATTACAGTGAAAAACAGTTTGTGTCACCTTTGGTAAGTGGTTTTAAAACATTAAGACAAAGGCTGAAGATTGTTCATGAAAACAGCCCAAAGGTATATCACTAGGTCATTTGCAAAATGTCATTTTGTTTTATGTATTGATGCGTTGCGAGCAGGTTTATAGGATGTTCCCTCCCTCAATAGTAGAAAGCAATTTTGTCAGATTCAGGCATGAGAACAAGGTTCCAGATGAGAGTGTTTAATCTTAACATTTCCAAGATTTTCTGCTTTAGGTCTCCCATCGACCCTGCTCTCTGGTCATTCATTAAAATTGTCATGAAAAGACAAGTCTAATGAGTGGTTGCAAGTGTTAACATAGGGTTTAGTTGGGGGAAAAAGGAAGTTAATATATTTGAAATACATTTACGTCATATTCAAGTAAAACCTTTCTAGATAACAAACACTAAAGTGTGTTAGAATTATTATGTGGTTACAACAGGTGCCTGGCTGACTGCTTCAAGCAAGATGACAGTCAAACAGAAAGCTCCTTAAGGAGCTTTCTGTTTTACTGTCACCTTGCTTTAAGCTGTCAGTCACCTGTGTTTTAAAATGTCAATTAATTTGTTTTAGGGGTCATGATAGTTTTACTGTATATTATGTACTCACCTTATCTGGATCCCTGATATGAACAAATTAGTTTTTGTTTGATTTGCAGCTTGCATTAATTTTTTTGGTGCTGAACTTGTAAAGAATGTAAGTTAACCTTAAGCACGCCAAACTGTTTTGTTCATGTAAAATAAGGGAAGAAAATCACCATTATGCAATCAGTCTTGAATAGTTTGGTCCCCAGGGACGCGTTTCATAAAACTTTGCACGACAAAAACGGTTGTAAGTCAAACCTTTTAAAATACATTTAGTTTCTGATTTCTGTATCTAAACCTGACTTGTGACATCTCGTTGGAATCGTTCATTCAAGACGTCACAAGACAGGATTAGAAGGAGAAATAATTAATAATTGAGACTTTTATAATCTGACTTACGACAACATTTGTCGTACAAAGTTTTATGAAACTGGCCGCAGATGATGTTCCGAGTTACTTGGCATCTCATCTGGATTTGAACTGTTTGCAAAGGTTTTCATAACATAGTTATTGGAGTGCTAGAGGTTAAGAGGACTTTGTTAGATTGAAATGTTGATACTTAACTTGAATGTATATATTACAGAAACAAATTTGAGGATTTGCTATAAATTTTGTAAACTCCTTTGTAAACCGTTATTAATGCTGGAACCCAAAATGTAACTCTTTGGCAAACAGTGTAGACCCAGATCAGAGGGCTCCTGAAGGAACTCTCTGATCAGGGTCTACAATGTTTGTCATACTTCTGAATTGTTTTGGACAATCATTGGGAGTTCAGAGCACCAGATAAGGAAAGTTTTTCAAAAACTAAAATCTTTATTTCTGAATTAAACCCTATGGTATCACTACTCATTAGAATCGTCTCTTCGAGACGATTCTAATGAGTAGTAACACCATAGGATTTGGTGCTAAAAAGAGTGAGAAAATGTTGGATTTGTTGAAAAAACTACCTCTTATCTGGAGCCCTGGTCCGAGTTGCTATAAACTCTCCATTTACAAGAAAGCAGCTGAGGTCACCGGCAATAGAGGCTGAGCATTATTATCATAAGAATCTTGGGACCTGAATAGTAATGATTTTAATGTAAATAGTCATGTCCATTAATAACCTGGAATGTTTGATTGTTTAGTCATTATCTGTGCCAATCTGCGTGCTGAAACTGAGTTTATTGGGCTCCAGATAAGAGCGAGTAAACAGAACATGTCCAACATTTTTTTTACCACTACTAGTATTTTTTCTATCGAACCCCATATGGTGACTTATTAGAATTGTCTCTTCTTGTCTAGTCACATAATAGGGTAATGCCGAGCTCCAGATATATTAAGGGGAGTATCCAAAAACTAAGATCTTTATTTCTGCATTAAACCCTCTATGGTTTTACCACTCATTAGAATCGTCTCTTTGAGACAATATTATTCTAATGGGTATATACTAACACCATTATGCATAGGATTTAGTGCTTACATGAGTGAGAAAATGTTGGATTTGTTCAGTCTACTCTATTTGGGGCCCAGTTTAAAATGTGGAGACATGCAGATGTTTGTATAAATTTGAAATACACGAACCTTAACCGGGGCTTTGGCCTAATGGCTTACAGCATTTTTTTTAGCTCACCTGAGCCAAAGGCTCATGGTGAGCTATTGGGATGGCCCTGTGTCCGGCGTCCGTCGTCGTGCGTATGTGCGTCGTCGTTAACAATTGCTTCAAATGACATCTCCTCCTATACCGCTTGACAGAATTCAACCAAACTTTACAGAAATGTTCCTTGGGTCAAGCTCTTTCAAATTTGTTCAAAGAATTAAAAACAATGCAGAACTCTGGTTGCCATGGCAACCAAAGTGAAAAAATAAGGAAATCTTAAAAAATCTTCTTGTCAAAAACTGGAAGGGCCAGAGCTTACATATTTGGCACATAGCATCATCTACATGTCCTCTATCAAGTTTGTTCAAATTATGCCCCTGGGGTCAAAATTGGCCCCGCCCCGGGGGTCACAGATTTACATAAGAGTTATATAGTGAAATTTTCAAACGTCTTCTTCTCTAAAACTAATGTGGCCAGAGCATTGATATTTGGCATGGTGACACTTCTAGATGTCCTATACGAAAATTGTACAAATGGTTCTGGTCGGTTGCATAACTAGGTCACAGGAGCTAAAAATAGATTTTTTTCATTGAAAACTTAAAAAATCTTCTTGTCTGAAACTACAAGGGCCAGAGCTTAGATATTTGGCACATACCATCGCCTACAGGTCCTCTATCTAGTTTGTTCAAATTATGCCCCTGGGGTCGAAATTGGCCCCGCCCCGGGGGTCACAGTTTTACATAGAGTTATATAGTGAAATATTCAAACGTCTTCTTCTCTGAAACTAATATGGCCAGAGCTTTGATATTTGGTATGGTGACACTTCTAGATGTCCTATACCAAAATTGTTCAAATGGTTCTGGTCGGTTGCATAACTAGGTCACAGGAGCTAAAAATAGATTTTTTCCAATGAAAACTTAAATCTTCTTTTCTGAAACTACAAGGGCCAGAGCTTAGATATTTGGCACATACCATCGCCTACAGGTCCTCTATCAAGTTTGTTCAAATTATGGACCTGGGGTCAAAATTGGCCCCACCCCTGGGGTCACAGTTTTACATAGAGTTATATAGAGAAAATTTCAAACATCTTCTTCTCTGACACTAATATGGCCAGAGCTTGTATATTCGGTATGGTGACACTTTAAAATATACTTTACATAATTTGTTCAAATTGTTCTGGTCTGTTGCATATCTAGGTCAGTCCTGGACCTAAATTATTATCGCCATTTTTTCAGCTATTTTCTCAGGTGAGCGAAATATGCCCCATGGGGCTCTTGTTTACCATTCCCTGAAACTGAAACAATAATGATGAACAATTTGATAAGAGGAATCATATAACTCTATGCCATTAGTAGACAGGGTCTCCATGTACTGGAAAATACTGTTGTTACAAGTCTATTGGTGAGACTACAAAAAACTGATCTTATAGTCTGGAAAAAGCCCTTGAAAGGAACTGGAGATTTCAGTGACATGAGAGTTTGTACTCCTGAAAATAGCATCTTGATGCATCGATGTTGGAATGCTTAATCATAATGAGACAGACAGACAGATTGACAGACAGACATTGCATCAGCATTTTACTTGCATACTTCACAAAGAATATTAATCTACTGTTTATATGCATGCAATACTCATACACACATTATTATATTGATTTCGTAACCCTACCATGCAGCTGAATGTTCATGTATAAAATTCAACACAAATATGAACATCTAAGTTTAGCCACGTTTTGACATTGAAATACGGGTATGCTGGACATTAGTGAAATCGACTTATCAAAATTCAACTCATGAAATACTGGTAGGATCAAATTACGCCAGTTCCTAATATCAAGTTTCAACTGTATATCATCTTTCCTGTTATGATTATTTAAAATATAAGGTAATATTCTACATAATGCTTTACTTTCAACCTGCTTTAAGCTACCATATGCTCGAATATAGAAACTAAAGCTCTACTTCTCTACAACGGCCCTCCCAACAATGATTCCCTTCTTACAACGAATTTTCCGTAGTTCCCCATACAAGACAAATATAAAAATTTATGTTAAAGTAAAAATACTGCTGCAATAATATCTTCTGCTGAAATTGTTGTCAGTTGTTTTGTCTAAAAATCCATAATGGACAGTTTGACAGAAAAAAAACTATTGGCGAGTGACAAACAGCTTGAATCCAGATCAGACGCCGCGTAACACGGTGTCTGATCTGGATTCAAGCTGTTTGCAAATGTAGCCAATTTCCCTCCCTATAACGACTCCCTCCGAACAATGCACATAATGTTTGACTCCCATTGGATGTTGTTGTAGAGAGGGATCAGCACTGTATTTCTTATGGGCCATATTCATGACTATATAAAGTTGAATTGTTTGTTTTCATTGGAGAAATGAATTAAAGGTGTAAAAAGGTTTAATTATAGAGTAATTGGTTAGAATGTTGAGTGAAAAATTCTTTGTGATTGATTTGTGAAACTTGCAAATCATACAACAGTGTGATCCCAATGTGTATTTCCATGAATTATTTGAAAATATTTATACAATTAATCAATATACCGGGTATTGCAATACTTCTAGTAATTTACTCTGGTGCAATATTACAATATGTGACAGCTAGTGTGCTCTTACAACCAAATCAGCGGACGTTGTTGAGTGGTAGAATGCCCGATTACGACATCGGGCTGTGAGTTCGATTCCTTGTCGGACCAAGTCCTTCGGATGAGACTTTATAAACCGAGGTCCGATGTATCGGTGCTTTACGCTGGGCATCTAAAAGAACCAGAGGACTCTTTCGATAATACGAGTAGGGCATCCTGCCGGGGTTCTCTGTATCCACTCCCCTCTCTCTGGGGCGTCCAATTAGCCCATAGATGGCAGATATGGACGTTAACAAACAAAACAAATCTTACAATCCATCACCTGCCCCTACTCTTTTGTTGACATTTGTCCCTACAATTAACCCATTACTCTTAGTCTATAGATACACATTTTCACATTAAATTTCTTCTTCCACTGGAGAAAATATAGTTCAAATTTATACAGTGAAGAATGTGCACCATTAGAAATCTACGTTATCCTGGAAGATGGTAATTTAAAGCAGGCTGAAAGTGAAGCAGAATGTGCATTCTGCTTTACTTTCAACCTGCTTTAAGTAAAAAAAAAAGAGAATACTGCCCTGAACTATTACATTGGCAAGTAAAGTTAAGGAACATTTCCCTCATGAAAGAGCCCAAACTCATGTCTGACAGTTCTTATTATAAGAAAACAGTTTAGACCCTGAACTGACAGTTCATTAACCCATACCCCATAGCCTATTTCTAGTTTTGAAAATACGTGACCACTTAAAGCAGGTTGAAAGTAAAGCAGAGTGCCCCTTAAGGCACATTCTGCTTTACTGTCAGCCTGCTTTAAGCTATCAACTGCTAGGATAAAGAAAATATTTCTTATTATATAAAAATCAAAAGTGTATATATTGCAATTATTTTCTTCAGTGAAGGAATAAATTAGAGACGTAAATGAGCGTATTTATGGGGTAAATGAGCTATCTGATCTGTGTCCTTGCTGTTTCAAAAGAGCATCAGTATATGCCTTTCTTTCAACTTGCTTTAAGTTGTCAAATGTCTCAAAACTGAAAACAGGCTATTGGGTAAAAGTTCCAATTCAGACAGCAAGAAAATTCATATGACTGCAGGGCTTTTTAGCTCACCTGGCACGAAGTGCCAAGGTGAGCTTTTAGGATCGCTGGATGTCTGTCGTCCGTCCACAATTGTTCGTTAACACTCTAGCGGCTACAAATCTCATTGGATCTTAATGAAACTTGGTCAACATGTTTGCCTTACTGAAATCTAGGCCAAGTTCGAATGTGGGTCATGTTGGGTCAAAAACTAGGTCACTAGGTCAAATAATAGAAAAACCTTGTTAACACTCTATAGGCTACAAATCTCATTGGATCTTGATGAAACTTGGTCAGAATATTTGTCTCATTGATATCTAGGTCAAGTTTGAATATGGGTCATGCCCTGTCAAAAACTAGGTCACTAGGTCAAATCATAGAAAAACCTTGTTAACACTCTAGAGGCTACAAATTTTGTCTGATCTTGATGAAACGTCGTCAGAATGTTTGACTAATGGATACCTAGGTCAAGTCTGAATATGGGTCATGTCTGGTTAAAAACTAGGTCACTAGGTCAAATCATAGAAAAACCTTGTTAACAGTCTAGAGGCTACAAATCTCATTGGATCTTAATGAATCAAGGTCAGAATGTTTGTCTCATTGATACGTAGGTCAATTTTGAATATGGGTCATACCTGGTCAAAAACTAGGTTACTAGGTCTCAAATCATAGGAAAAACTTGTTAACACTCTTGAGGCTTCAAATTTCATCTGATCTGATCTGGTCGTAATGTTTGCCTAATTGATACCTAAGTCATGTTTGAATATGGTTCATTTCGGGTCAAAAACTAGGTTAATAGGTCTCAAATAATAGGAAAAACTTGTTAACACTCTAGATGCTACAACTCTCATTGGATTTTAATGAATTTTGCTCAACATGTTTGCCTCATTGATAACTAGCTTTGTTAATTTTGAATGATGTCTGGTTCAAAACTAGGTCACTAGGTCAAATCAAAGAAAAACAGTATTAACCTTTTATTGTGGGTAATGTCCAGTCATAATCTAGGTCACTATAGGTCAAGTTTGCCATGGTGTACCAGGTGAGCGATTTAGGGCCATAGTGGCCCTTGTCTTCTTTAAGTAACAGACGCCCAGCAACACGGCTCTTTCCCTTCCTGAATTATTTTCCACTCATCAATTTTTTATAATTTTTTTTTAGCTCACCTGGCACGTAGTGCCAAGGTGAGCTTTTAGGATCGCTGGATGTCCGTTGTCCGTCGTCTGTCCGTCCTAGCGCACGAAAGGTCCTTTGTTGGGTAGGGAGAACAATAGATTCCATTCATTCTGTGATTGCCCTATTGCTATTTTTGGGTATTTTTGTGTACTGTTGGGTATTTTTAAACAAAAAAAATACCCAACAAATGTCCAACTGTGAGAACGTCCGTCCGTTCGTTCACAATTGTTCGTTAACACTCTAGCAGGTTCAAATCTCATTGGATCTTGATGAAACTTGGTCACAATGTTTGCCTCAATGAAATCTAGGTCATGTTCGAATGTGATTCAACTAGGTCACTAGGTCAAATTATCGAATAACCTTGTTAACACTCTAGAGGCTACAAATTTCATTGGATCTTCATGAAACTTCATCAATATGATTGCCTCATTGAAATCTAGGCCAAGTTCGAATGTGGGTCATGTCCAGTCAAAAACTAGGTCACTAGGTCAAATTATCGAAAAACCTTGTTAACACTCTAGAGGCTACAAATTTCATTGGATCTTCATGAAACTTCATCAATATGATTGCCTCAATGAAATCTAGGCCAAGTTCGAATGTAGGTCATGTCCGGTGAAAAGCTAGGTCACTAGGTCAAATCATAGAAAAACCTTGTTAACACTCTAGAGACTACACATTTCATTGGATCTTCATGAAACTTCATCAAAATGTTTGCCTCAATGAAATCTAGGTCAAGTTAAAATGTGGCTTATGTCTTGTCAAAAACTAGGTCACTAGGTTGAATCATCGAAAAACCTTATTAACACTCTAGAGACTACAAATTTCATTTGATCTTCATAAAACTTGATGAAAAGGTTTGCCTCAATGAAATATAGGTCAAGTTCAAATGTGGCTTATGTCTTGTCAAAAACTAGGTCACTAGGTCAAATCATCCAAAAACCTTGTTAACACTCTAGAGACTACAAAATTCATTGAATCTTCATGAAACTTGAACAAAATGTTTGTCTCATTGAAATCGAGGTCAAGTTAGAATGAGGGTCATGCCCGGTCAAAAACTAGGTCACACGGTGTACATGGTTACCAGGTGAGCGATTTAGGGCCATAGTGGCCCTTGTTTTACTTTTCATGATCAATGGTAGGTTTCATACCATAAATATACCAATGAAAACATAAATCAACCTTAAGAAGTGCCCTTATTTCTAACGCCCCATAATTCGACGTTAAGTTCCCTTTTCCCCTAAAACATGGTTTTCACGCTTTTTCCTCTCAAAACACCCGTTTCGTGCTTATTTTTTCCCCCTCACACAAGGCTAGGCCGCTTCCCCAAACTCAGAGAAAAACTCCTGGACTGAAGAATGTTGAGTTGAAACCTGTTTGTTACCTAGAATATTCAAGAGTCACATACAACTTAGCTTCCCAATCAATAGGCAAAATCTTTCAATAGAAATATTTCTCTAATTGTTGAATTATTGATAAGTGGATAATTATTTCATGACCTGTTTGTTTTTCTTCCTGTCAGACCAATAATACCCGGCAGTGGTTTGGTTTTACAGTTACATATATATATATACAGCAGGGCTCCAGATAAAGGAGTATTTCAAAAAATAAAATCTTTGCATTAAAGCCTATGGTGTCACTACTCAATAGAATCGTCTTGAAGAGACGATTCTAATGAGTAGTAACACCATAGGATTTGGTGCTGAAATAAGTGAGAAAATGTTGGACTTGTTCAGTTCACTCCCTCTTATCTGGAGCACTGATATAGTCTCTTAAACTTCAAATGGATGGATGAGTTGGGTTTTACGGCATTGCGACACAAAATATGCCATATAGTGCGAATGCATTAATGAGGGATGATGAGATGAGATGATTGTGATCTCAGAAAGGTGGTTTAATTGGCTAATCTCATGCATTGCCAAACAGTGCATGGGATCAAAACCACCTACCTGCCTTCCTTTTAGTTCATGGCAGAGGGGATAATCTCGGTCTCATAACAGGGCTCCAGATAAGAGGGAGTAAACTGAACAAATCAAACATTTTCTCACTATTTTAGCACCAAATCCTATGGTGTTACTACTCATTAGAATCGTCTCAAAGAGAAGATTCTAATGAGTAGTGACACCATAGGGTTTAATGCAGAAATAAAGATTTTAGTTTTTGAAATACTCCCAGTATCTTGAGTTCGGCATATAGTAACCCATTATCCCATAGCCTGTTTCTAGTTTTGAAAATACTTAAAAGGTGACTACTTTAAGCAAGTTGAAAGTAAAGGAAAATGCCCCTTTATGGCTAACATCATTTGGAAAGAAAAATAGACAATACAATTTTGAGTACATCAGCAAAAGACAATTGTTGCAGACAAAAAAATTACCCAGCATGCAAAGAGTTAAGGAGGATAGGGTTACGGTAAATACAGCCCCTGAAACTTCAAATGGACAATTCCAATTTCCAATAAAGTGAATACAATAATGACTTTTTGACTGCTTATTTCAAAATCGGCAAAATGTGACATCTGATGAGAATGTTCCTTTAGGAGTCCTGATCTGGCTCCCCACTGTTTGTGTATGGCAAGTGTACACTTCACAAGTACACTGTTTGTAAAGGATGAGTATAGTCCCAGGGCTCTAGATAAGGGAAGTATTTCAAAAATCTTTATTTATGCATTAAACTCTATGGTGTCACAACTCATTAGAACCGTTTCTTCGAGGTGATTCTGATGAGTTGTGACACCATTAGATTTATTGCTGGAATGAATGAAAAAATGTTAGATTAATTCATTGTACCCCTCAGCAAAAACTCAAATCTGACCAGTCAAATTCTTGAGAAAGATTTCAGACTCAACTCAAAAGCTCTGTAATCTTGGGGCAAGAAGAAGAGCAGAAAACTTTTTTGATTGATGGCTAAAGCACAAATAAATGTTTGCTTTGGAATGCTTAATATTTTCTATTCAACAACATCTGTCGTATATTACCTTTCAAAAATTTGAATATTCTAAAAAAAAAAGTTCAATACTAGTGTCAGAGTGTCCAACAGTTTAGATCCTGATGAGATGCCAAGTTACTCATCTTGAGGCAAGTCATTTGCAAAGGTATTCACTATTTCGCGGTAAGTGTGCAAAAAGTTGAGAGCGGAAATTACAATGGTTTATGATGAATTATTTGTCATGAAATTATTATCAAACATTAGCAAGCCTTTGCAAACAAAACATTTGATAGAATAGGGGAACATAATGGATTTACCCATCTAAAGATAGAACTAATTAACCCATTACCCATTACCCCATAGCCTGTTTTCAGTTTTGAAAATAAGTGACTACTTAAAGCAGGTTGAAAGTAAAGCAGAATGCGCCTTAAGGCGCATTCTGCTTTAATTTCAGCCTGCTTTAAGCTACAATCTGCTTGGATAAAGAAAATATTTCTTATGCAGCATGTAGGTGAATGTATAAAATGGAACTATTTTCTTCAGTGAAGGAATAAATTAAAGGCGTAAAAAGGTGTATTTATGGAGTAATGGGTTAACTCTGATTAGCAAGTAGTATATTGTCTGCTGCCACTGATGTCTGCTACTGTTCTAAATGAAGAGGTTTATAAAGTTTCTTTTCAAAATAGGGTCAGAGTGTTATCCCTTTACCCCATAGCCTGTTTCTAGTTCTGAAAACAGGTGACTACTTAACCCATTACCTCATAGCCTATTTCTAGTATTGGAAGACATAGTTGATCACTCAAAACGAGTTGAAAGTAAAGTAGAATGCTCCTAAAGGCACATTCTGCTTTACTTTCAGCCTGCCTTAAGCTGCCGTCTGCTAGAATGTAGAAAACATTTCTTAAGATGTATATTCTCGACTGTAAAAAATGGAACTAATTTCTTCAGTGGAGGAATAAATTATAGGCGTAAAAAAGTGTATTCATGGGATAATGAGTTAAAATAGGTTGAAAGTAAAGCAGAATGCACCTTAAGACACATTCTGCTATACGTTCAGCCTGCTGCTGGCTCGTACTAGAATAAAAAAAAAATTCTTTATAATACATATTCATGACTGCATAAATGTGAACTTTTTTCGGCAGCCAAGGAAATAACTGAATGCACTGAAAGGCACATCTATTGGGGAAATTAACCCTTAGCCCGCCAAATAAATTGTCGTCTGCTATATTTTTTGTCTGCTTCAAGTTTCAAAGTGCTTCAAAGTTGCTCAAAATTGCTGAAAATGTTGTCCGAGTGTCAAACAGCTTGGATCCGGATGAGACGCCGAGTTACTCGGCGTCTCATCCGGATCCAAGCTGTTTGCATATGGAGCTATAGTCGTGAGTGGCAGGCTAAGGGTTAAGGGTTAAACAGTTTCGATCCTGAGATCTCATATGCTGAGTTACTTTGTATCTGATCTGATTCCAAACTGTTTGCAAAGGTTTATCCAGAGAGACAGAAAAGGAGAGTATTTCAAATGCTAAAATACTTATACCCTTCAAGAAATCCTACGTTGTGTGACTTCTCATTACAATTGCCGCTTTGCACTAACTCTAAAGAATAGTCACAACATAGGGTTTAGTGCTGACAGAAAACACTGAACATACTTAGGGGTATCTTATCAAGGCAACAGTTGTTACAGATGGAAAAAATGTACTAGATGTTCAATGAAATCTTATACAATTACATGTATGATATTATATACTACAGCGCACTGTACAACAGCCCTCTTAACAACTCCCTCCTTACAACGACCCTTGTGGCAGTTCCCTAAGCAGGACAGTTATGTCTTACGCTTTAACTGCTGCAATATTGTCAGCTTTAAATTGTCATCTGTTCTCAAAATGACATAATGGAAACTTTGACAAAAATAAATTAATGAAAAGTTACGCGGCGTCTAATTTGGATTCAAGCTGTTTGCAAATGTAAGCCAAGTTCCCTCCCTATAACGACTCCCTCCGAACAACGTGCATAATCTTTGTCTCCCATTGGGTGTAGTTGATGAGAGGGAGTGCTGTATCAGTATATTATATTTATTTTCAGATCTGACAGTTTCAAAAAATGAGCTGAAACAGAAATGTGATAATGATAGGGTAAGTTACAAATGCAGTAAAATCTTTCTATTACAGTGGAGAATCTGTTATTCTTTCCCGTTTAAACGCAAACGTATGCAAACGCAAAGCACTAAAACGTAGAAAAGAACAACTTTTTGACAATTCTGATAATTCTTGTTTATCTTGGTGGCAAACTGTTTGGAGCCTGATCAGACGCCGGGTTACCCGGCGTCTGATCTGGCTCCAAACTGTTTGCACTGCAAATAATAGTTTTAGCGTAAACGCGTTTATTGGGAAAGAATAACACATTCTCCACTGTACCATAATTACGTCCACTAAATTGTATTAATTATTAGGTGTTTATGACATGTGACTGCTAAATGCAAGGTGAGAGTTAAACAGAAAGCACCGTCAGGAGCTTTCTGTTTTATTGTCACCTTGCTTTAAGTAATCACCTGTCTTTTATGCTATCAATTAGCCTTTGTTTTAGTGGTCATAATAGAAATTTTACTGTATTTCTTATTAGTGTATCATTCACATGATATCTACTTTTATAACAAACAGACGGCGTGAGCGTTGAATAACACCTATTGTTTAAATGTCATATATAACTAGTTGAATAACTATGCAAATAAGGTACGCCACAACACCGTTTACTGGTGAGATCATTAAAATGCGTTCTATGCGTTCAATTTCCTACGTCTTTATTCCATCATGTAGATTCAATTTATAGATTTTTGGTGTAATTAATATTAGATCTACATGAAAGTTGTTATTAATACATATAATAACACAAAACATTATGTTGGTGAACGGGGTTAATTTGGAACAACTGTTTTCCTGTATAGATCTACATGTACTTATATCGGGTTAAGCATCCGGTTGACCTCAAAGTCTGCGATAAATAACTTTTCTAGGTTATGTTATTAAAAGAATATAACATTCGTGTTAATAATTTATTGGATTTATCAAACTCATCATTTTAGAAAACGATAAAAACTCGACAAAGCCTCGTTTTCATTGTTTTCTAAAAGACTCGTTTAATAAATCCAATAAAGTATGAACACTCATGTAATATCCTATATGTACATGTATGTTCAGAACTTCCTTAGTGGGGATTTCTTTACCTAGTCAGGGCTTCAGATAAGAGATAGTTATTTCAACAAATCCAACATTTCTCACTCTTTTTAGCACCAAATCCTATGGTGTTACTACTCATTAGAATCGTCTCAAAGAGACGATTCTAATGAGTAGTGACACCATAGGGTTTAATTCAGAAATAAAGATTTTAGTTTTTGAAAAACTACCCTTATCTGGTGCTCTGCCTAGTGTAGTAATAATTTGGGACATAAAATTTGTTTATGGAGTAATTTGTTAAGAAATCACTTATGTTAAAAAAACAAACACGAACAAGCTATACAGGAAAGAATTAAAAGTGTCTTGCAATGATTTCATTACCAATGAAACGAAACAATGATTTTGGTTGACTTGTGTTTTTCTTCTTTTACAGGAAGAGATGAATAACAGATTAACTTCAGTAAATCAGCAGCATAAAATGTTGAAGGTAAGAAAATAGCGAATGGAAATATCAGGGCCCCAGATAAGGGGAGTATTTCAAAATCTAAAATCTTTATTTCTGAATTTAACCCTATGGTGTGACTACTCATTAGAATCGTCTCTTCGAGACGATTCTAACGAGTAGTTGCACCATTGGATTGGGTTCTAAAATGAGTGAGAAAATGTTGAATTTGTTCAATTGACTCCATCTTATAGAGAGCCTTGAAAAAGGTACTAATCCCTTAACTACCATGTCATTATGTGTTTTAACCCTGTACCTTATAGCCTGTTGCTTCCTCTAAATAAAACGGTCCCACTTTATAGTAAAAAATATTTGCTATTTTCTAGCAGATAACAGCTTAAAGGAGACTGAAAGTAAAGCAGCATGCACCTTTACCTGCTTTAAGTGGTCTTCAAAAACAGAAGCAGGCTATGGAGTAAAGTGTTAACCAAATTTGTTGGCATCATGGTAGGCCTATAAAAACTATTACATAAAACTTAGGTGCTCCAATTCAAAATTCATTGAAAAACCAAGATGGAAGTAAAGTGGAAAGCTTGTCTAAAAACTTTCTGCTTTTATTTTATCTTGCATTAAACAGCTTATCAGTAGATTTACTTACCTTAAACAAAGTCTGATACATGCGTATAGGTTAAACCATGGTTGCGCGCGAATAAACTATGTCGTTTATTCGCGCGCAACCATGGTCTAACCTATTTAGCACTGGCTTGGGCTCGAGGAAAACAAGAAATCCTTCGTTTCTGCTTTTTGTTTTAGACGAAAAAGACGTTTTATTTGTAATATTTTACTTAAATTGAAAGGTTATTTCATTACATACAGCTTGAGACATTATGCATGCTTCAACACCAACATAAATAAGGCTTATTGAAGCTCTATATGTAAGCACCATTCATTATTAATGGCCTTTAAAGTTTAGGTATCACTGTACATAATATGACGTCATCAAGCTTTTGCAGTTCCCCTCTGATCGCAGCTGTTTAGTAAAGCCAATCAAGACATGCATATCCCGGTTTTTACACCTACAGCTGAAACAATGCATATATCTAGGTCCAGAGGGATGGGGTAGATCTAGATCTATTATAGATACTGTGGAATTACTGTATTGCTTTAGTTTAAATCCTTGATCTGGTGTGTATTCCGATTATTTATCGTTAAGCCTACAGTGCAGGCAAAAGGTTTTCGCGGTGGCTTGCTTGGAGGATTGCTAGGGTTGTGACTTCAAATTGCCTTGAGATGACGGAAGCATGGAATAAGTGAACAGTGTGTTAGTTATTTCATGGTTTTGTTCAATAAACGATATATTCGCAGGTTTTTGAGGCATCTGATTGGCCGAGAGCTTCAAGCCATGTGCTAAATATAGTTATGTAATTTTCACTTTTGGACAAAGGGGAAGGGATTAACCCATTACCCAATAGCCTCTTTTTCAGTTTTGAAGACAGAGAACCCACCATCTGCTAGGATATAGGAAATATTTTTTATGGTGCATATTCATGACTGTATAAAATGGGAACTATTTTCTGCTGTTGAGGAATAAATTAAAGCGGTAAAAAGGCAAATCTATGGAGTAATGGGTTAATATTTTGTTCAACATTTTTACG
The DNA here is from genome assembly GCA_922989275.2 of Gari tellinella. Classification (NCBI taxonomy): domain Eukaryota; kingdom Metazoa; phylum Mollusca; class Bivalvia; order Cardiida; family Psammobiidae; genus Gari; species Gari tellinella. The sequence goes on along the minus strand of OV277870.1, from coordinate 22,211,107 downwards.
CAGAGTCAACATGATGAACTGGAGTCAGAATTTAGTCGTTTACAGTCGGAGCATGAGCGAGAGGCCGATGAACATCGGAGATTGGATGACGAGCGAACTCTTGAATATAACCAGTTTAAGCAAGAAAAAATTCTAGAGATTTCAAACCTTAAAGGTTGGTTGATTTGTTTCATCTTTATTCAGCTGTCGTGCCTGAGAATGAATGGCTTTGAAAGGGTTAAAAATTAATGCATTTATTATTGATTTGGTCGCAGGTGTTGTAATTGAAATACCGTTTAATTTAATGATATCATACACTACAGTATATATCTGGTATAGCAGCCACTCTCTGACAGATCCTAAAACTCTCTAAAGACAGATGACAGCTTTAGTACAGGACAAATATAAAGCAGAAAGCTCCAATAGAAGCTTTCTGCTTTATATATATCCTGCTTAAAGATGCAACCTGTGTTAGACTTGTGATATTTTGACTACTTTTGAGTTGTTGCTATGTATGCACATCAAGGCTCCAGATAAGGGGGAGTAAACTGAAAAAATCCCAAGATTTTTTCACTCATTTCAGCACCGAATCCTATGGTGTTACTACTCATTAGAATCGTCTCAAAGAGACGATTCTAATGAGTAGTGACACCATAGGGTTTAATGCAGAAATAAAGATTTTAGTTTTTGAAATACTCCCGTTATCTGGAGCTCAGGCACATTAAGCTTTACTGCAGCTAATATAAGATATTCATATAGTGTCATTAAATAGAGTAAAACATTTCTATTACGACCACTAAAAAAAGGTAAAAATTGATTGTATAAAATTCAGGTGACAGCTAAAAGCAAGGTGACAAAAGAACTGAAAGCTCCTAAAGCAGATTTTTGTTTTACTGTCACCTTGCTTATAGCAGTCACCTGTTGTACACACTTAAAAGTTAATACAATTAGACTAGTGGTCAGAAATGGGAGGTTTTACTGTGCATGTATATTACAATACGCTTCTACAGTGACAGTTTAATGCAGGTTAAACGTATTGCAGAAAGATTTTTATAGGAGTTTTCTATAAGATTTATCATGCATTAAGTAACCCCCTGTCCTGTATATAAGAATACCAGTGGATCAAAATATCCAAAAGATTTTAAAACAGGCTGAAATTAAAGCAGAATGCTCCTTAAGGTGACTGCTTAAAGCAGAATAAGGCACATTCTGCTTTACTTTCGGCCTGATTTAAGCTACCATCTGTTAGAATAAAGAAAATATTTCTTATGATACATATTCATAAATTGGAACTATTTTCTTCAGTGAAGAAATAAAATATAGGCGTAAAAATAAGTTAATTATGGGGTAATGGGTTAAGCAACCGTCTGTCCTCAGTACAGAAAACAAGTTCTAGTAGTAAGAAATTCATTTTACTAAAGTTTTGGGCATATTAAATATGGAAGGGAGATTGTTGAACCTTTATCCACTAGCCTGTTTCTTGTTATGAAGACACATGACACCTGAAAGCAGGTTTAAAGTAAAGCAGAATTTACCATAAGGCACATTCTGCTTTACATTCATCCTGCTTTAAGATACCGTCTGCTAGGATATAGAAAAAGTTCTTTGGTACATGTTCATGGCTGTATAAATTGGAACTCTTTTTCTTCAGTGGAGGAAGGTGCTTCTATTAGGAAAAGGTTTAACCCATTACCTCATAGCCATATTGTAGTTTTGGAAACAGGTGACCACTTAAAGCAGGTTGAAAGTAAAGCAGAATGCGCCTTAAGGTGCATTCTGCTTTCCTTTCAGCCTGCTTTTAAGCTAACATTAAAATTTTGTAAAAAATATAGAAAATCTTTTTTATCAGACATATTCATGACTGTATAAGTTTCAACTATTTCCTTCAGTGGAGAAATAAATTAAAAGTGTAAAAAGGCATATTTATGGGGTAATGGGTTAATGGAGGCTATACAGTATTAATTTTTGTTGTCTATTGTTTTACAGATTCTGTTGCTAATTTAGAAAGAGAGAAGGAACAGCTTAATGAAGAGATTGCAAAATTTAAGACCCAATTACAGAATAGCCTGGTAAGTATTAACAATGACCATGACCTACATAGTGTGACCTAGTTGTTTGTCCCAGAATGACCGCTTAGAGCCCAGAGTTGTGTTAACATTTGTTGTGGTTCCAGATAATTTATCAGGGCTCCAGAGTACTTCTAAAAGTCAGGATAATCATAGTGGCTCTTAACCGTATGGTTTGTCCGCTTATTAGAATGGTTTCAAAGATGTGCAGATATGCAGAAGAAACTGTAAAAGGAGTGTACCCCTGATGAGATCAGGTTTTGTAAAATCCAGGGACCCGTCTAACAAAACGTCTTACCTCAAAAATGGCCGTAAGTCAGATTCTAAAATTCTCAATTATTAATTATTTCTCCATCTTGTCATGATTTGTAACAGCTGCTTGGAATTGTCTTTCAAAGAAATTACATAGATGCATTTTAAAGTTTTGACTGACAGCCTGTTTGTCGTACGATGTTTAGTAAGATGGGCCCCCAGTGTAATCATCCATTCTTGTCAACTAACAGTCTGCATGGACCGTCAGTTTATGAGCTTGACTGTCAGTTGATAAGAACGGCTGATCGCTGTAGGTGGAGTACTAATTTTGGCTGACATTGGCCAGATCTCATTAGGGACAGAGCTCCAGATAAGAGGGGTATTTCAAAAACTAAAATCTTTATTTCTGCATAAAACCCTATGGTGTCACTACTCATTAGAATCGTCTCTTTGAGACGATTCTGATGAGTAGTTACAGCATAGGATTTGGTGTTGAAATAAGTGAGAAAATGCTGGATTTGTTCAGTTTACTCCCTGTTATCTGGAGCCTGGTTACAGGCATATCACTTTAACTCTTTCAACCCCATGGACCTGTTTAAAATACACTAATGACATTTTCAAACAGTATAGACTCTGATCTAGGTCTACACTGTTTGCAAAGTTAGAGAAGTTTAAAATAGCCAGAATGGTTCATGTTTTGGTAACTAAAATGATCAACGATGTAACCTAATAACCCTCAATACATGTTTAGTTAATGTAGTAAAATGTAGAAAAGAACTCAAAAAATCTGATTGGCAAATTGTTTGCATTATTTTTGTTTTCAGCCTCATGTTTTGGTAACTAAAATGATCAACAATGTAATCTAATAACCCTCAATACATGTTTAGTTAATGGCCTCTTACCTGGAGCCCTGATTTGTCGAGGAATATAGCTTTACTCGGATGTAGCCACTGGGTTGTTATAGATGTAGACATTATTCTTTCCCATTCAAGCTAAATAATATCAGAATGTAGTAAAATGTAGAAAACAAATAATTAGATCTATTTAAAAAAAATAAAATCTGATTGGCAAATTGTTTGAAGCCTGCTCAGTTGCTAGCTAACATCTGATTCGGCTACAAAATGTTTTCTATAGACATCATTATTTAAGCACATGTGCAGATATTGGGAAAGAATAACGTTGTATCCAATTTAGCCAGATTTCATTTTATTTGTGCTTTAAATTTATATCCCTTTTGGGCTTTTCTAGATAAGATATTTCTACCCCTTTATATTTTAAATTGAGGGTGAATATTAGCTTAATTAACACAAATTTGCTGGGTTCCAGATCTAGGAAGTTTTTCAAAAACTAAAATCCTTCTGTCTGCTTTAAACTGTATTGTGTGACTACTCATCGGAATTGTCTGTTTAAGACAACTTTAATTAGAAGTCACACGCTATGTGTGGTGCAGACATAAAGGAGAAAATAACGAAAAAGTTTAATTTACTTGGTTTACTGCCACTTATCTGGAGTCCTGAGTTCCTATTGTTGCTAAAATCCATTGTATCCCAATATTCAGTTTAATGTCACAAAATGATCAGAACCCAAATGTTTAGAGTATGCTGCAAAAGTAATAACTACAGTTTTACTTCGATATCTCGAACTCATTTAACTCGAACTAACCGATATTTTCGACATATGAATTACATTATTTCATGTTCGGTTAAGTTGAACATATCAGTAGTTCAAAGTTAAAACGTGGCTAAGCCACGTTTTAACTTTGAACTACGGGTATGTTCGACGTAACCGAGTTTGAGATATCTAAAGTTCGACTGTATATTGAAACATTTTTAACCAGACGCAAGTGACACAAGACAAGCAGACTATAGTCCAACAACAACAAGCGCTTGAACAGTATAAGGTATTCTGTGGCTTGGTTTCCCTGCATTACTTAGTTAGAATTATACTAAAGCCTCTCTGTTATGACCTCTACATTAGGTTACATTTTCATTTGGTTTCTAAGGTAGGTGGTTACTTAACCCATTAACACATAGCCTGTTTATATATAGATATATAGGTGACTACTTAAAGCAGGTTGAAAGTAAAGCAGAATGCAATTTAAAGCGCATTCTGCTTTACTTTCAGCCTGCTTTAAGCTATTTTCTGCTAGAATATAGATTTGTTTTTAGCTCACCTGAGCCAAAGGCTCAAGGTGAGCTATTGTGACCGCTCACCGTCCGTAGTACGTCTGTCCGTCTGTCCGTCTGTCCGTCTGTCCGTCTGTCCGTCTGTCCGTCTGTCCGTTCACTTTTACTTCAAACGACATCTCCTCTGAAACCCGCCGATTGTAGGGAGAGTTCAAACTGCTTATGATGTTCCTTGGATGCTTCTCTACAGAAGTTGTTCAAAAAAAAGGAAAAAAAGCACAAACTCTGCTTGAAAAAGCAAAAAAGCAAAAATCTTTAAAAAATCTTCTTGCCCAAAACTACTAGGCCCTAAGCTTTGATATTTGTACAGTAGAATCTCCTGGTGGATCTATCTATAGTTTGTTAAAATGAAATCCCTAGGGTCACATTTGACACCACCCTGCACAGTTTAAGTGCTGCTCTAGGCAGGTTTTACAGTATTTTTTATTTAGGCAGAACTGTATTTACCTGAGTTACCCTTAATATACTATGGGCAAATAGCCAATATTTGCAAACATTTTGGATCCAGATCAGATGCAACATAATCATAATGCTACATCTAATCTGGATCCAACCTATTTGCCACTCATTTACCAACTTAACATTTTCTAAATGGTTTTTTTGTACACTTTTCACATACAGTAGGTTTTAAGCAGACATCATTTCAGTCTGGTAAGGGTAAGCCCAAGCGTTCTAGCCACTGAGGTCAAATATTATGCAACTCTGAACTGGTAGTGGGTATCACAGAACTGGTCATGATCAGCTGAACATGTTGTCTGCTAAAGTTTAGATATGGTTCAGTCTGATTCATACTTAGAGAAACAGGATCTGGAAGTGATCCACTGACAGTTATGTAATTATGTCTTATGCCATATTTATACATATGTTTAATATTGGTTTTGTCAGAGTTATCTGTATGTCTTTTCAATAATTCCACTTTAAACAGTCATGAAAATGTAAGATGCAAAAGTAAAGCAAAGTGTGCATTAACCCTTAGCCCGCCAAATAAATTGTCGTCTGCTATATTTCTCGTCTGCTTCAAGTTTCAAAGTGCTTCAAAGTTGCTCAAAATTGCTGAAAATGTTGTCCGAGTGTCAAACAGCTTGGATCCGGATGAGACGCCGAGTTACTCGGCGTCTCATCCGGATCCAAGCTGTTTGCATATAAAGCTATAGTCGTGAGTGGCAGGCTAAGGGTTAAGACACATTCTGCTTTACTTTCAACCTGCTTTAGGTGGCCACCTATTTTCAAAATTAGAAACATGCTATGGGGTAATGGGTAAAATGAAATTGCCTATTTGGAAAGAGCCTGATGAGAGGAAGTGCCATTTGCAAAGGCCATAACTCTGACATCATTGTTTTTTGAGTTATTTCCCTTTGTGATATTTTCTTGTCAAGAAGACAACTTCAGTTCTACTGATGCTATTGTAATGACATTTTATGTATGGAAAGAAACTGATGAGAGAAAATGCCATGCACAAGGGCAGCAATATTTAGTTTTTCCCCTTTGTCATATTTTATTGTCAGGAAAATAATTCCAGTTCTGTTGACGCTAGTGAAATAATTATCATTTATTGGAAATGGAAATAGCTTGATAAGAGGATGTGTCATGGATAAGGGTCATAAGCTTGGCAACAAAATTCACTTTTGTCATGTTTTCTTGTCTGGAAGATAACTCCATTTATAGTTATATTAAAATGTTGTCTTGCCCAGTCAACTTAGGTACAAACTTCAATGTCCTCAGGTGAGCGAATTAAGGGCCATGGCCCTCTTGTCTTATGATACATATCCATGACCGTATAAATTGGAAATATTTTCTTGAGTGGAGGAATAAATTAGAGGTGTAAAAAGACGTATTTATGGGGTAAAGGGTTAAACAAGAAAAAAGTAGAGTAGAAAGTTCCTGTAGGAATTTTCAGCTTTACCTTTGTCTTGCATTATTAAGCTGTCACCTGTCTTAAAAACCACCTGTAGGAACTTTCTGCTTTATTTTGTCTTGTGTTCTGCACCCACCTGTCTTTAAAACTATTATTCTGATTAGTGGTCGTAATTGAGAGGTTTTTCTGTATATGAGCCAGACCAATGCTCCAGACAAGACATGGTAAATTCATAATTTCAAACTTTTTCCCCCTTATGCCTCCGTAAAAACCTATGTTGTGACTATTCATTTAGAATCTCTCGGAACAAACCCTATGTTGTGACCACTCATTTAGATTCTCTCGGAACAAACCCTATGTTGTGACCACTTATTCAGAATCTCTCAGAACAAACCCTATGTTGTGACCACTCATTAGAATCGTCTCGAAGAGACGATTCTAATGAGTTTTCACAACATAGGGTTTGATGGAGGCATGAGGAAATTAGTATTTGAAAATTTGAAAAACCGCACCTTGTCTGGAGCTCTGACTCATTTCCATTGATGCAAGGGAGCTTGGATATTTGTTGGCAATGTAGATCCAGATAAGCTTACATGTGACCAGGTATGGGTCTTGATTGTTTGCAGTGGTAAAACATCATTCATTTATTAACTTTCAACAACATGGACCTGTTTAAAATATACTAATTTCTTTGCAAACAGTGTAGTCCCTGATCAGAGTGCTCCTAAAGGAACCCTCTGATCAGCATCTACTCTGTTTAATAATTTAGACCAGTATTAATTCCACGTAGACTGGTTCATGTTTGGTTACTAAAAAGGTTCACAAGGGAGCCCAATAACCCACAAGAGTTGTTTATTAGTGTTGAAATGGTTAATTCATTGTTTGTTTAAATCAGTGCAGACTAAGATAACCTGCCATAATGTCAGAGTTGGTGACTGATCTGGGTAGACACTGTATGCAATGTTATAGTGTCCTATTTCCAATGACATGTCACAAATATTCTTCTACTTTATGCACAACTATTCCTCTACTGTATATTACAGCTGTTTGCAATGTTAAAGTGTCCTATTTCCAATGACATGTCACAAATATTCTTCTACTTTATGCACAACTATTCCTCTACTGTATATTACAGCTGTTTACAATGTCAAAGTGTCCTTTTTCCAATGACATGTCACAAGTATTCTTCTACTGTTTGCACAACTATTATTCTGCTGTATATTAACCAGAATTCCAGTTGAAAGTGAGGAAACTGTATGGTTTAAACTTTCTCCTTTCATCTTTGTTCAGAAAAAATATGATTGAATCAGTGCAGACCAAGATAACCTGTTATAATGTCAGAGTTAGTGACTGATCTGGGTAGACACTGTATGCAATGTTATAGTGTCCTATTTCCATTGACATTTCACAACTATTCTTCTTCTGTTTCTTCTTCTGTTTGCACAACTATTCTTCTGCAGTATATTACGTCGTGTAAAAGCCTTGATAGGGTTCTACAACATACTATATTCAGATTCAGATTCAGCTGTATGCAATGTCAAAGTGTCCTATTTCCCATGACATGTCATAACTATTCTTTGACTGTTTGCACAACTATACTTCTGGGGCCCGTTTTACTAAACAACTTACGCAAAATTTTTGCGTAAGTCAAATTTTTAAATTTTAATTTATATTTCTTATTATCACTTGCTACAAATAGCAAATAGCCAGATCAGAGGACGCGCTTTTAGCGCGTCCTCTGATCTGGCTATTTGCTGTTTGCAAACGTTTATGATCGAAAAATAAGAGTTAAACGAATTTGACTTTTGCGTAAGTAGTTTAGTAAAATGGGCCCCTGCTGTATATCTCCTTTCCCCTTTCATCTCTGTTCAGAAAACAAATGATTGAATCAGTGTAGACCAAGATAACCTGTTTTAATGTCAGAGTTAGTGACTGGTCTGGGTAGACGCTGTCTGCAATGTTAAAGTGTCCTATTTCCAATGACATTTCACAAATATTCTTCTACTGTTTGCACAACTATTCTTCTCCTGTATTTTAACCAGAATTCCAGTTGAAAATGAGGAAACTGTATATTTCTATTGGTTTGAAATTTCTCCTTTCTCCTTTAATCTTTGTTCAGAAAACAAATGATTGAATCAGTGCAGACCAAGATAACCTGCTATAATGTCTAGAGTTCTTGACTGATCTGGGTAGACACTGTATGCAATGTTAAAGTGTCCTATTTCCATTGACATGTCACAAATATTCTCCTACTGTTTGCACAACTATTCCTCTACTGTATATTACAGCTGTTTGAAATGTTAAAGTGTCCTATTTCCAATGACATGTCACAAGTATTCTTCTACTGTTTGCACAACTATTATTCTGCTGTATATTAACCAGAATTCCAGTTGAAAGTGAGGAAACTGTATGGTTTAAACTTTCTCCTTTCATCTTTGTTCAGAAAAAATATGATTGAATCAGTGCAGACCAAGATAACCTGCTATAATGTCAGAGTTAGTGACTGATCTGGGTAGACTTTGTATGCAATGTTATAGTGTCCTATTTCCAATGACATGTCACAACTATTTTTCTTCTGTTTCTTCTTCTGTTTGCACAACTATTCTTCTTCTGTATATTACGTCGTGTAAAAGCCTTTATAGAATTCTACGACATACTATATTCAGATTCAGATTCAGCTGTATGCAATGTCAAAGTGTCCTATTTCCCATGACATGTCATAACTATTCTTCGACTGATTGCACAACTATACTTCTGGGGCCCGTTTTACTAAACACTTTAAGTTATATTTCTTATTATCACTTGCTACAAATAGCAAATAGCCAGATCAGAGGACGCGCTAACAGCACGTCCTCTGATCTGGCTATTTGCTGTTTGCAAACGTTTATGATCGAAAAATAAGAGTTAAACGAATTTGACTTAAGCAAAAATTTTGCGTAAGTAGTTTAGTAAAATGGGCCCCTGCTGTATATCTCCTTTCCCCTTTCATCTCTGTTCAGAAAACAAATGATTGAATCAGTGCAGACCAAGATAACCTGTTTTAATGTCAGAGTTAGTGACTGGTCTGGGTAGACACTGTATACAATGTTAAAGTGTCCTATTTCCAGCGACATGTCACAAATATTCTTCTACTGTTTGCACAACTATTCTTCTACTGTATATTAACCAGAATTCTCAGCTCAAGAATCCCTTTAGTTAGATACAAGGTATCCAGATAAGGGAGTAATACATTTCATTGGTCAAACACTGCAGTTCCTAGATCTGGATCCAGATTGTTTTTCAATTCTTCTACATCAATTATTGTTGTTGTCTGTTTCAATCTGTTCTAAAATTAGAATTTTCTAAAATATTCTTCTCCAAAAAGTGTTGAACAGTTTGGAACCTGATGAGATATTAAATTACTTGACATCTCAACCGGATCCAAACTGTTAAGTGTACCATGTTTTTCCTAATTAGTTAGGAAAAGTATTAACCTGTTCCCCCATAAAAGTGCCTTTTAGCATATTTGATTTGTTCCTCCGCTGAAGAAAATAGTTCCAATTTATTTAAGGAATAATTCGAATATTTATTGTATTCATGGAGGTATGGAAAAAAAAACCTGGTCACACTGTATGAAACCGCGAAGCGGTTTCATACAAAAGTGTGACCAGGTTTTTTTTTCATACCTCCATGAATACAATAAATATTCCGAATTATTCCTTATAATTTAATATCACTTCTGAATTTAAGAAAGTAGTTAAATAGAGAATCTGACGCGAATGTTCTTTTTAAACGCTTTTAAAACGTAGGTTGTAGTCCCTCCGCCATATATTTTCCGCCAAAACGCGACGTTGTTATGTAGTAACGCCGACGTCAATGACGTCATTTGGCATCCTGCTTCATGCAGCGCTTGTGAAGAGAAGTTGGACTAAGGGAAAGTAGTCCTGACAATGCATGGCCTGAATTTTATTTTTTTCATGGAGTTATGAAACAAAAATTACAGCCAATCACAGCAAACCAAATGTAATGAAAACAAACAATATTAAATTATACAGTCGTGAACATGAAAACAGTAGCAGATAGTAGCTACTCCATAGCCTGTTTCTAATTTTGAAAACAGATTATCCAATAAAGCAGGTTGCAAGTAAAGCAGAATGTACCTAAAGTTGCATTTTGATTCACTTTCAGCCTGCTTTAAGCTAACTTCTGCTAGGATATAGGAAATATTTCTTATGGTACAAGTATAAATTAGAATTATTTTCTTCAGTGGAGGAATAAATTAAACATGCTAGACAACAAATGTTCATATGATATGCTAACTTTTAAGGAGAAGAACCTGATAAGCATTTATGCTTCCGTTCTAATCCTAATTATGCTGTCAAATAAGTTAATATTCATGCAATATTTTTCCTGAAAAAAATATTTTTAAACTAAATTTAATATTCTGAAAGGTGCTTTTATTAGGGGAAGGATTAAATAATTATTTTGATTTCAAATTAGGCGGTAGTGAATCAGGACAAACAGACAATAGCCCAGTTACAACAACAGGCCCAGCAACAGAAGGTATTGAGCACATACAATCGAACTTCTATATATCGAACTCGCTTAACTCGAGCTATCCAATATGTCAACACATGAACTGCATTATTTCATACTCGGTTAAGTCGAACATACCCGTATTTCAAAGTTAAAACGTGGCTTAGCCACGTTTTAACTTTGAAATACGGGTATGTTTGAATTAACCGAGTTCGAGATATCGAAGTTCGACTGTAATTAAATTTGCTGCCTCTTGTCTGACATTGTTGCAACCATCTTGACCATTTAAATGAAGACTTATTAATGAATAATCATGATATGAACACTTTTCAGGCTAGAGGCAAATACATAATTACCTTTGCAAACGGTTTTGATCCAATTGAGATGCCAGTTTATGTGGCATCTCATCTGGATCTAAACTGATTGTCATTCTGGCATGTACATTGTATGTCAGTTTATCCCTGTTTTGAAAAGAAATTTAAAAAAAATAAATTTGAATTATAGCAGATGACAATTGTTGCAGACAATGTTCCTTAGCGTGCAAAGACTTATGTTACAATAAGGGTAGCTTGAAGCAGGATTAAAGTTAAGCACTGGGAGCTTTGGGCTTCACTTTCTTCAAGCAAAAATCAGAATAAAAGTAAAGGAGCTTTCTGCTTCAAAATTTTATTGCCTTCAGCAGGAGCTATGCTTTGTGTTTGTCCTGCTGTAAAGCAGATACGTATTTGGTGAAAATCATACCTTCATTTGGTTGGTCATAAGAGAGGGATTTTCTGGTATTTGCACCCATCAGATGAGTTCCAGATAAGGGAAGTATTGCAAAAATCTAAAATCTTTACTCGTCTCGAGGAGACGATTCTAATGAGTAGTTACACCATACGATTTGGTGCTGAAATGAGTGAGATAATATTGGATTTGTTCTGTTTACTACCTCTAATCTGGAGCCCTGGATCGGAGTTTTCAGGTTGTCTGGTAATGGGAACCTAAATGTTTGATGCTTTCCTCTACAAAAGTGATTGTCTTTACTCCTCCACATAAGTGTATACAAGTTCCAGCTTAATGCATTACTCCATAAATATGCATTTTTACACCTTCAATTTATTCCTCCACTAAAGACGGTGTTCAGTATCACTTTATACAGTTGTGAATATGACCAATAAGCCTGCTTTAACTCTTTCCTCCCTGAAACTTTAAATGGACACTTCCAGTTTCCATTTTAGTTTAGTCCATTTCTGACTTTGAAGGGTTGTTTTTGTCAATGTTTAGCATAATGACAAACAGTGAAGACCCTGATCAGAGGGCTCCTTTCGGAGCCCTCTGATCTGGGTCTTCACTGTTTGCATAGGACACATGTATTATTCACATGTACATTGTTTGTAAAGGACGCCTATATGCGGGACTAGGGTTCAAAGGGTTAAGCTACACTTTATTAGGAAATATTTTAAATGTTGCACATTTATGACTATAGTATGAATATATTTTCTTCAATGGAGGAATTAATTAACTGCGTAAAAAATGTGTATCTATGTAGTAGATTGTTAAGACAGTTTTTTGCTCAAACCTTTCTCTAATTGCATGAACTCTGCTCTAAACATCCACATAGCAGTATCAGAACGCAAGAAAAGATTCCTTTTATAATGATAGCCCTTTTCTCCCTGAAACCTCAAATGGACAATTCTAGTTTTCAATTTAGTCTAGTCCATTTTGACTTTTTATGGGTGATTTTTACAAAATATGTCAAAATGACAAAGAGAGTAGATCCTGATCAGAGGACTCCTTAAAGAGCCTTCTGATCAGGGTCTACACTGTTTGCATACGAAAAGTGTACTCCTCACAGGTACATTGTTTGCAAATTAGGCATATATGCGTGACTAGGATCAAAGAGTTAATGTAGAAATATGAGAGAGTATGAAAAAGATAAAAGCATGAACAAGGCTCCAGATTACAGGGAGTACACTGAACAAATCATATATTTTCTCACTCATTTCAGCACTGAATCCTATGGTGTCACTACTCATTAGAATCGTCTCAAAGAGATGATTCTAATGAGTAGTGACACCATAGGGTTTAATGCAGAAATAAAGAATTAGGCTTTTTAAATACTCTCTTTATCTGGAGCTCTAGTAAGGGCATGAAAAACTGATTCTGTGATGCATTATCGAGACTTTCCCATCTGCTCAAAATCAGAACTGTGTGTCTTTCCTATTCTATATCTGCAAATAGACTAAGAAAGGTTTTGGAGGGATCTTGAATTTCAGGCAAAGTTTTCAGGATTCATTGACCATGTTTTCGTAATGACTTTATTTTTCATTTATTTTTTTGAAAATCTGTTTAGATCCATTATTCGAATTCGAGCTGTTTGATGCTCAGAAAATATATGATTCATGTTCATGTCTGTATGGAGCTACAAAAAATTGGCTTCATTTACGGAAGAAGGCATATTTATAGAGTGATAGGTTAAGAAATGAAGGAAAATGTTGTGAATATTCAATTAACTCTGATCTGGAGCCGTGAAATTTATTCTTTAGCCCGAGGCAGAGTTAAGCAAGGCTGGCCTACAGAAAAATGACACCGCTGAGGTACCTTGTGTTGGTTTGTTAAACCCCTCGGCCATACTAATATCCTATCTTTGTGCAGGGAAGAAGACTTTATTCTTTCTCCAATGGATACATTTGCAGGGCTCCAGATAAGAGGGAGTAATATGAAGAAATCAAACATTTTCTCACTCATGCAGCACCAAATCCTATGGTGTTACTATTCATTAGAATCGTCTCTTTGAGACGATTTTAATAAATAGTGACACTATAGGGTTTAAAGCAGAAATAAAGGTTTGAGTTTTTATAAATACTCGATCCCCTTATCTGGAGCCCTGCATTTGCACTAAACATAAACTAATTATTATGTAGGGTATATCAATTGCAAATAGTTTGGAGCTCGACACCAAGCTTTTCTGCAGCTGTGGTATAATAATTCATAGGTATTTTCCAGAATAGTCATTTCCTGCCTTTTAACCCATAGCCTGTTTCTAGTATTGAAGATATGTTACTACTTAAAGCAGGCTGAAAGTAAAGCAGAATGCGCCCTAAGGCGCATTCTGCTTTACTTTCAGCCTGCTTTAAGCTACCACCTTTTAAGATATAGAAAATATTCGCAAGAGTGCATATTGGCTACTGCATAAAGTAGAATTATTTTTTCAGAAGAGGAATAAAGTGAAGGCGTAAAAAGGGCGTATTTATGGGATGATAGGTTAATGCATTTTATTCCGTTTGAATAGGGGAAAGAATAACGTCTTCTCCACTGTAGAATATAATCTACCCATTCCTGATTTTATTTTTGAGCTAGTGTTCTTTTACAGATAAGTCCTACTATTATGACCACAAAATGTGTTACAGTGATAGAGATATGTAACTGCTTAAACCAGAATGAAAGTACATGTAATGGGGAAGGGGTTGAGAGGGTTATGCATACATCTTTTTAACCCTTTCCCTCCATAGAAGTGCCCTTTGACACTTATGTACCTCCCGTAGAGATGCCATAGAGTTTTTCTAGGCCAAAATTAAATTTTGTCACTTTTGTCTTTAATAGCACTTCATCATTTAAGTACACTGGGCTCCAGATAAAAGGGAGTAGACTGAACAAATCCAACATTTTATTGCTCATACAGCACCAAATTCTATGGTGTTACTATTCATTAGAATCGTCTCTTCGAGACGATTCTAATGAGTAGTTACACCATAGGGTTTAACTCTTTCCTCCCTGAAACTTTAAATGGAAAATTCAAGTTTCCATTTTAGTCTAGTCCATTTCTAACTTTTAAGGTATGTTTTTGTCAATGATTGGCATTATAACAAACAGTGAAGACCCTGATCAGAGGGCTCCTTTCGGAGCCCTCTGATCTGGGTCTTCACTGTTTGCACAGGACAAGAGTATGATTCACATGTTCACTGTTTGAAAATAACGCCTATATGCGGGACTAGGGTTCAAAGGGTTAATGTAGAAACAAAGATTCTTTTTATTGTTTGAAATACTTCACTTCTATGGTCCCCTACAGTGGTCGTGATAGCAGGACTTGAATGACAGTACAATCTCTCTTGAGCAATCAGTTAATGAAGAAGCATGAAGATATATGAAGTGGATGCTTAATGCAAGACAAAAGTAAAAACTACTTGAGGCATTTTAGTGTTGCTTAAGAGAGGTTTTACTGTAATAAAATGTATTATTTCATCTTTTTTACCGCCCTTGAAGCCCATTTCACACCTGAGCAATATCTGCCGACTTATACACTCCTCCCCATATGAGTGATTTACCCACCAACACAGAATGAATACTTTCTACTCATAATGTCCATTTGCTTTAACCCATTTATAAACCCCATAGTCTGTTTCTTGTTTTGAAGGTAGGTGACCACTAAAAGCAGGCTGAGAGTAAAGCAGAATGTGCCTTAAGGCACATTCTGCTTTACTTTCAGCCTTCTTTAAGCTTACATCTGCTAGAATATAGAAACTATTCCCTATGATACATATTTATGACTGTTTAATTTGGAACTATTTGGTACTTGTTGTACTGTATTATATCTGGTATGTACTAGTGGGTTCCATGGACTGTGTTAAATACAGTATGTAATACATGTAGTGGGTTGTACAGTGTTAAATACAGTATGTAATAGTGGGTTGTACAGTGTTAAATACAGTATGTAATAGTGGGTTGTACTGTGTTAAATACAGTATGTAATAGTGGGTTGTACAGTGTTAAATACAGTATGCAATAGTGGGTTGTACAGTGTTAAATACAGTATGTAATAGTGGGTTGTACTGTGTTAAATACAGTATGTAATAGTGGGTTGTACTGTGTTAAATACAGTATGTAATAGTGGGTTGTACAGTGTTAAATACAGTATGCAATAGTGGGTTGTACAGTGTTAAATACAGTATGTAATAGTGGGTTGTACTGTGTTAAATACAGTATGTAATAGTGGGTTGTACTGTATGATATTATATTTATAGTATGTGACTTTGGGTTGTAAAGAATAAATACAGTATGTAATAGTGGGTTGTACTGTATGATATTATGTTTATAGTATGTGACTTTGGGTTGTAAAGAATAAATACAGTATGTAATAGTGGGTTGTACTGTATGATATTATATTTATAGTATGTAAATTTGGGTTGTAAAGAATAAATACAGTATGTAATACCGGTAGTGGGTTGTACTGTATGATATTATATTTATAGTATGTAAATTTGGGTTGTAAAGAATAAATACAGTATGTAATAGTGGGTTGTACTGTATGATATTATATTTATAGTATGTAAATTTGGGTTGTAAAGAATAAATACAGTATGTAATAGTGGGTTGTATTTTACTGTATTATACAGTATGTAAAAGTGGGTTGTAAGTATTAAATACAGTATGTAATAATTGCCACATAGCTGTTTTAATTTTGAAGACTTAAAGCAGGTTGAAAGTAAGGCAGACTATTCTGCTTTACTTTTGACCTGCTTTAAGCTAATATATAGAAAATATTTCTTGTGATACATATTTATAACTGTAATTTGGAACTATTTGCTTCAGTGGAGGAAGAAAATGATTGCATAAAAAGTTATATTTATGGAGTAATAGTTTAAATACAGTATGTAATAGTGGGTTGTCCTGTGTGCAGTGTTTATCTGTTGCGAAATAGGTAGGAGCTTACTTTTCGCTTACAGTTTCAGTTACAACAGGATCGAGCTCTCATCAACGATTATCAAGGTCAACTTGCTCATGCCCAGGTTCAGTTTTTACCAATCTTTTTAACTTGCAGAAAGTATGAAATTTAGCTTTTTTTACTATTTTCATTACAAGCACGCTTCATGGTGACGGTGATGGTGCTGAATGTTTACTTTTGGTAAAAGGATACATTGTCATTTTCTTACAGGAAGTAAAATGGTTTTCAGCTTTCAGTGTAGTTGATTTTTACAGTAGAGAATGTACATGTATTGTCTTTCAGGTTAACACTTTACTCAGTTAATACACCTTTAACCATTACCCCATAACCTGCAGTAAATAGTTCAATTTGGTAGTCATAAATATGTTCTATAAGAAAATTCACATATGTCCAAGCATATTGTAGCTTAAAGCAGGCTGAAAGTAAAGCAGAATGTGCGTTAAGGCACATTCTGCTTTACTTTCAACCTGCTTTAAGTGGTCACCTATCTTCAAAACTAGAAACAGGCTATGGGGTAATGGGTTAAATACTCATACACTAAGAACCATGTTCCCCAGCCTAGAAGTCCTTAAAATAACACCCAAATGAAATTTCTTACCAACAGACGTGGTCCAGTAGTAGCACACTCGACTGCGGTACCAGGGGTCGTGAGTTTGATCCCATGCCAGACCAAGTCCTTTGAATGAGACTTTATAAATTGAGGTCCAATGTATCAGTGCTTAACAAAAGATCCAGAGAACTCTGTCGATAATAAGAGTACGACATTGCGCCCTGGTTTTCTGTATCCGCTCCCCTATCTCTTGGTTGTCCAATTAGCCCATAGATGGCAGACATGGACATTAACAAACAAACCAAACCAAACAAACGGAATTTCCAGTATCTATCCAGCGGGTAGCTTAAAGCAGGTTGAAAGTATAGCAGAATGTGCCTTAAGGCGCAGTATGCTTTATTTTCAGCCTGCTTTAAGTAGTCACCAGTCTTCAAAACTAAAAACAGGCTATCATAGGGTAATGGGGTAAATGAAAGGCAATCATATTGTAACAGGATAAAGACATTAACAGGTTCTTGAAAAGATCAGCAATTTATTAAAATCATAGCGGATGGAGCCACATCAGGGCTTCAAATTGTTTGCATGGAATACTTTTGCTTTAACCCATTACCCCATAAATACGCCTTTTTACACCTTTCATTAATTCCTCTACTGAAGAAAATAGTTCCAATTTATACTATCACTAATAAAAATCATTAGATATATTTCCTATATTTTAGCAGATAATGGCTTAAAACAGGATGAAAGTAAACCAGAAAATGCCTTAAGGCGCATTCTGCTTTTCTTTCAACCTGCTTTAGTAGTAACTTGTTTTCAAAACTAGAAACAAGCTATGAGGTAATTGGTTAACACAAAAGCGTTTATTGGAAAAGAATACATGTCTTCTCCTATTTACTTATTTAGGTCACCAGATATATCACCATTTACATTAAAACCCAATTACATACATGTGATATTTTCTTGGACCCAAATAGGGAGATCTGGAAATTTTAATAGGGAGATTGGGGTGCCAAATAGGGAGCTTTTTTCGCAACACTTTTTTTCGCGACAAAACTAGGCGCAGGCGATGAAAATCCAATACTTTATATATTTTCATAAGTTAATTACTAATTGCTTATTTTTTTATGCCCCCAGCATCGACAGATGCGGGGCATATAGTAATTGTCCTGTCCGTCTGTCCGTCCGTCCGTAACAAGGTTAAGTAGATTTTACCGTTTCGTCTAGCATCAACATCGCTTACCCAAATGCTTTGATACTGATACAGTTGTTGCCTTGGACCATTCCCTATCCACCAATATCACAAAACTTTGATTTTGACCTTGACCTTGACCTAATTTGGACTTAGAAAATTTTAAATAGGCTATTTCTTGGTTAACTAGATTTTACCGTTTCGTCTAGCATCAACACAACTGACTACAATGCTTTTATACTTATACAGTTGTTGCCAGATTGGACCATTACCAACTCACCAACATCACCAAACTATGACCTTGACCTTGACCTAATTTAGACTTAGAAAATTTTAAATAGGCTATTTCTTGGTTAACTAGATTTTACCGTTTCGTCTAGCGTCAACACAACTGACTACAATGCTTTGATACTTATACAGTTGTTGCCTTGGACCATTCCCTATCCACCAATATCACCAGACTTTGATTTTGACCTTGACCTTGACCTACTTTGGACTTAGAAAATTTTAAATAGGCTATTTCTTGGTTAACTAGATTTTACCGTTTCGTCTAGCATCAACACAACTGACTACAATGCTTTGATACTTATACAGTTGTTGCCTTGGACCATTACTAACTCACCAATGCTCAGTTTGACCCTGACCTTGACCTAATTTGGACTTAGAAAAGATTCAGAATATATTGTCAAGGATGCCACTGGGGGCATAAGCGTTTATTGAACGCGCAGTCTTGTTTTAAATAAGTGAATAGATAAGTCTATAGACCACTAAGACAGAGACAATTTTCACCCAGAGATATAATTCTTATAATACTGACATGGGCCTATTATTCTAGTATCTTAGTACTGCAGAGGGATGGTCGTGTAAAGCAGGCTGAAAGTAAAGCAGAATACTCTTCAGGAGCATTCTACTTCAGTAAAAGTTTAAGCCTGCTTTAAGCTAGATCTACCAACTGCTAGGATATAAGAGCTATTTCTTATGGTTCTTATATTTGTATTCATGACTAGTAAAGATAAAGTGGAACATCTATTTTCTTGAGAGAATGAATGAATTAGTTAAAATGGTCTAGATTTCTATCTATGGAGTAGTATAGAAAGAGTTAGCAACTTAACTATCTGTTATTGATTTTGCAAACAGTATGGATCCAGATGAGACGCCGCATCATCTCATCTAGATACAAACTGTTTGAAACTGATATTTTCTGAAAGAAAATGCACAAAAATTAACTTAGAGAAATGAATTGTTGCAGATGACAAAGTCTGCAGACGACATTTACTAGCGCCATAAAGTGGGTGTGGTTTTAACAACGAAATAACGCGTCTAAATTTTCTACCACGAAAACTGTTTGCAAATCAATTTTATGAGTGTAATTCGTTGTAAAATCTAACTAAATAATTATACATTTGCACAAATCGTATTTAACAAACAGATTAATTTTAATTGATTGTAGAAAACGACGCTTGGGAATACTTTTTAGACTGACAAAATATACGTAGTTCTCGTAGCAAATATTACGGCGCCCCGTCATTTTGTAACGGTATAATTTTCGAAGTATTTTTCTGTTACGTGAATATTCAAAGTATTTTGTGGTGGAAATCAATTCATAAATGTTAAATTCTGAATAGCTTTCATCTAAATTGTGTGTTTGTCCAGAACTTACGGAGAATTATCTGATTTTTAATCCGATTGGTATCGGGGACATAGATCTTTATCCTTCGCATTATTGCTTCTGAAAAGTGCCGTTGTAGTTGAGGTCTCCGATTCGGGGGGAACCTGTCAATCACTTTTTTGATAACCAATTAGATCTACTCGGCGCGTGTGGGTAAACTTTTACCCAACATAGTTATCACGCAGCCTGTCATAACAATAGTGCCACACAACTCAGTGTACACAATCAAAGTAATCGACGATTGCGTAACGTGTTTACACGCATCACTTAGCGTTTGCCGTTTGGTGATAAGCGTGTGTAGGGATTAGCCAGAGAACTCTGAAGCCAAATTTAAAGATTTTTAGAGTCGGCGACCGAGGTAAATGATATAAAAGTTCATATTGAAATAAATGAACCTGGTTTCATGAAATATCGGGAGATTTCGTCTCCCGACCGGGAGATCATGAGTAGAGGTCTAATTTCGGGAGCTCCCGGCCACAGGGCCCCGACACGATTGCTTTTTGAGAGAGAAAATCATCAGAAGGTATATATAGAGACAAGGGGTACAACTGATTGTTAGTTTATTCTCACCCTATCTCGACAAAACCGGGCATATCATGAATAATAATTGATGAAACGACACCCTTTTTGCATTTCTGTCTAGCATATATAATACCCTTCCATAAAAACATAACATAAAACCAACTGTTAGCATGCACTTGCAACAGTAATTGCATTTACTCACAGAAATCAACGACTTTTAG
Organism: Gari tellinella; assembly: GCA_922989275.2. Classification (NCBI taxonomy): domain Eukaryota; kingdom Metazoa; phylum Mollusca; class Bivalvia; order Cardiida; family Psammobiidae; genus Gari; species Gari tellinella. The sequence continues at coordinate 22,190,399 of OV277870.1, read as the reverse complement.
AAAACGGGACAGGTGTTCGTTCACAGCTGACACAGCATTGGCCACTACTGTGCGCTTGTTTAGGCGGTAATATCGAGCATGACTAGATTTTACCGTTTCGTCTAGCATCAACACTACTTACTACAATGCTTCTATACTTATACAGTTATTGCCTTGGACCATTACCAACCCACCAGTAATACCCAAGCTCAGTTTGACCTTGACCTTGACCTTGACCTAATTTGGACTTAGAAAAGATCCAGAATATATTGTCAAGGATGCCACCGGGGGCATAAGCGTTCATTGGTCTTGTTCTGTGTAGTACATAACTTATTTTATTAACGTAATAGCTAGTATAGAATAGTTTCTTTTTGGTGTTTAAGAAAGGTGGATGCTTAAGGACAATGAAAAGTTAAAAGCTCCTGGAAAAGAAAAAATCTGGCTATGAGCAGCATTAATTAGTCTTCTTTTTTGTTTGGTTTCAGTAGTAGAGATACACTGTACCAGATTAACCCATTACTTTAGGGTACCAGATTAACCCATTACCCAATAGCCTGTTTCTAGTTTTGATAACATGTGAACACTTAAAGCAGGTTGAAATTAAAGCAGAATGCACCTTAAGGTGCATTCTGCTTTACTTTCAGCCTACTTTAAGCTACCATTTCACAGAATATAGAAAATATTTCTTATGATTCATATTGATCATTGTATAAATTTAATTATTTTCTTTATTGGAAGAATAAATCAGAGGCTTAAAAAGGCATATTTATGGGGTAATGGGTTAACCCATTACCTTAGTTTAATCCTTTCCCCAATAGAAGTGCCTTATTATAGCACATTTAATTTATTCTCTACTGAAGAAAACATTTCCAATTTATACAGTCATGATCATGTACCATGTGGAATATACTTGTATTCTATATCCAAGCAGACGGTTACAGCTTAAAGCCAGTTGAAAGTCAAGCAGAATGCACCTTAAGGCACATTCTGCTTTACTTTCAACCTGCTTTAAGAAGTCACCGGTCTTCAAAACTAGAAACAGTCTATTGAGTAAAGGGTTAACATTTTAGTTATTTTTTTACATCTTTGTTACCAGTAGGGGATTTGTTGATTCAGCATTACCACTTCTTGTTTTAAATGAGAAACTTACATGGAACAAGTAAATAAATTTTCTAGATAGTGTGACTTATGGTATTACAGAGCTCCAGATAAAAGTGAGCAAACTGAAGGAATCCAACTAATTCTCACACATCAGCACCAAAGCCTATGGTGTTACTACTTATTAGAATCGTCTCGAAGAGACGATTCTAATGAGTAGTGACACCATAGGGTTTAATGCACAAATAAAGATTTTAGTTTTTGAAATACCCCCCTTTTCTTGAGCTCTGGTATTAGGTGTTTTCACTGGCAATGTCATAATTTATTAGACACATGATTAAATATTCAAGCAAGGCCACAGCTTATGTAACTACATGTACATTTATTTATGCTTTTTGGTGAATTACTGGGGAAACAGCAATTGATTATCACTTGATAATCGCACTGTTTCAAGCATTTTGATTATTGTTACGCATGCTTCTATTATGCATTTTTCCGTAGTGCTCCTCAAGAATCCCATTCAGTTGTGTCTCATCGTTTAATTCCTGCAGCCCAATTTGTCGCGAACCACTCAACAGAATAACACAAATCCAAGATTGGAAGTATTGACGCAATTATGATGACGTCAAGTCAATAAATCAGTGAAGTCATTGTGCATCAAAATATCACAAAAAGGTGTTCGATATAAACTTGGGGCTCCACACGGGGTAAAAAATGTTTTTTTGCTTTAAATTGACAAACGATTTAGTTCCAAAATTGTTTAAAAGCATAAAATATATAATAGAATATTGTAACAGAATAATGTGAACATCAGACTATTATATTTTCACTTGTGGCTTTGCCACTCGTGAAAATATAACTTGTGATGTTCACTCAATGAATTAAATTTTGATCTTACACCAAAACATATAGTTATCCTCTAATAATAATAGTATGTATTCCAAATACTAGCATCGTAATAGTTCTCAACCAAACCTTATAGGATATAGACACATATATTATAACTTAATATGCATATTCATTTCTGTATAAAGTGGAAGGATTTCCTTCAGTGGATGAATTAATTAAAGGTGTAAAAAGTAGAATTTATTGAGAAATACAACCATGAATATGCAGCAAGATCATTATTTTATATCCCAGCAGATGGTCGCTTAAAGCAGGCTGAAAGTAAAGCAAAATACAAATTCTGCTTTATATTAAACCTGCTTTGAGTGGTCACCTGTCTTCATTACTAGTAAGCTACATGTAATCTATGAGGAAATGGGTTATTAGGAGTCCTCTGATCTGGATCCACACTGTTGACGTATGATGGTTATATCCGATTCAAGCATTATATGGGTTTATAAGGCTTATAAGTTGTGCATGATGTTGCCATGTAATATTGGTCTACAGTAAAATTCCTCTATTAGAATCACTCAAAACATGGCTAAACGTTGGTATGAAAAAGAAGAACTGGCGGAAGCTTATGGCAAGGTGAAAGTAAAACAGAAAGCTCCTGAGGGAGCTTTCTGTTTTACTTTCACCTTGCTTTAAGCAGCCACTTGCCTTAAACACCTGATAACTTATATCATATTTAATGATCCTATAGTGGGGTTTTATTGTACTTGTATGACATTGAACTGTTCAGAATGCATGTATATGTAGTCACTTTTGGTTTTGTGTCAGGAACATTGAACCAAACACAATTTGAATGGTATTCCCAAATATTCCCTGGGTATAGAAGGGTCTTACGGGGATTATGCGGAGGATAAGGGGAAAATCATCTTATGGGGTTTACAGGGGAATTGCATCCTATGGCGCTTAACCCATTTCATGCGGGATACACTTTAGGTGTACCTCTAGGCAAACAGTTTTAATCTCAGATCAGGCCCCACATTGTGGGGCCTGATCTGAGATCAAAACTGTTTGCAGCTGAGTCAACATTCTATCAGAAACTGCAAACATCTTTTGCAAATACTTGAGTTATACCCGCTGCAGACGACATTTTTAAAATGGCCGCCAAACATTACCCAGTATGCAGTGGGTTAAGTGGAGGTCAGGAGATGGTTAACCTGTTACCCAATAGCATGTTTTCTAGTTTTGAAGACAGATAGTAACTTAATTATGTTAAAAGTAAGCAGAAAGTGCTTTAAGGTGCATTCTGCTGTACTTTCAGCCTGCTTTAAGCTACTATCTGCTAGGATGTATAAAGAATATTTCTTTTGGTGCATGCTTATGACTGTATAACTTAGAACTATTTTCTACAGTGAAGGAATAAATTGAATGCGCTAAAAGGTGCTTTTATTGGGAAAAGGGCTAAGTTGCATACCTTATTATGATGTATGGAGGAAAGGGGAATATCATCCTATGGCGCTTAAGTGGAGTGGATAGTTTAGTGGAAGACATGGGTTGTCTCTATAATATAATTTTTTTTATGTGTTCTACCTGCTTTAGTAACTTTTGTAATTCTTTTTCATGGGCAGTAGAAATAGTTTGATATAAATTTTTAGTTAAGTCTTAAATAGATTTCTTTCAGATTTTACCTGTAGCACTAATCATATGAAGAAACTTTAACTCATTACCCCATAGCCTGATTTAAGTTTTGAAAATTGATGACCACTTAAAGTAGGTTGAAAGTAAAGCAGAATGTACCTTAAGGCACATTCTGCTATACTTTCAGCCTGCTTTATGCTTCCATCTGCTAGTATATAGCAAATATTTCTTATTATACATATTCATAACTGTATAAATTGTAACCATTTTCTACAGTGAAGGAATAACTTGAAAGGCGTAAAAAGTGTATTTATGGGGTAATTGGTTAAGATACATGCAAGCCTTTGCCTCAATATCAAATTTATGTATAACATGGATTGATATCATTCAAGTGTTCGATGATGAGTTGCATATCAGTTATGGAATAAATCATAAATAGCCTTTAGTCATCATGTTAAGAAACATGTATAGTAACTTTTGTCATTTATGACCACTGAAAAGATGGCTAATTGACTGTATGAAAAGACAGGTGACAATTTTTAAAGCAAGGTGACAGTAAAACTGAAAGTGTTTTACTGTCACCTTGCTTTAAGCAGTAGTCTTTACTAATAATTTACACAATTAAGTTGTCATAACAAAGAGGTTTTACTGTGTTTACATTTAAACCATAGCTTCATATAAGCAGCTTTCTGTGAGATAGAAACATGAAACGACATGAGTAGAAGGAATAGGTAATGGTGTCTATAAATCTGGACAAATTGCCGTCCATCACTGAAAGACATAAGTTTTAATTTGATTTGAGAAAAATTCAAAAATATTTTTCTCTTTTTTGACAGAATTTGGTGCAGCAGGCTAACCAACAAATGCAACAACAACAAAATGTCCAACAACAACAACAACAGCAAAATCAACAAGTGGGACTCAATCAAGGACAGAACGTAGCGGGGGGCCAGCAACTTGGACTAGGGCAGCAGCTGGGTGGGCTTGGAGGTGGGAACCAGCAGAGAGGATTTTTTCAGCAAAATAACATACGTATACCAAATCAGGAACAGGTAGAGGAAATTAACCCATTACCCCATAAATACGCTTTTTATGCCTTTTGATTATTACTCCAATGAAGAAAATTGTTCTAATTTATACAGTCTTGAATATGCACCATTAGAAATATTTTCTTTATCCTAGCAGATAGTGACTTAAAGCAGGCTGAAAGTAAAACAGAATTCTAATGAGTAGCAACACCATAGGATTTAATGCCAATATGAAGGAGAAAATGTTTAACTTGTTCAGTTTACTCTCTCATATAAGGAGCCCTGCAACCTTTTTCTCCATAGTCTTCCATAAGCTACCCATGTGTGATGTGACTCACAGCCTGTCGTATACTGCAGGGTGATTGTAAAAACTAAAATCATTAATTCTGCATTAAACCCTATGGTGTCACTACTAATTAGAATCGTCTCTTCGAGACAATTCAAATTAGTTGTGTATAATTAGCTGGACGTCGCGATATGACTGAAATACTGTTGAAAGCGACGTAAAATCAAAACAAATCAAATCAAATTAGTTGTAACACCATAGGATTTGATGCTTTATTGAGTGAGAAAATAATGTATTGTTCAGTTTACTCCCTCATATTTGAAGCCTTGCAACCTTTTCCCCATAGTCTACCATAAGCTACCATGTGTCAGAGTTCAAGATTAGAGGGAGAAAACTGCACAAATCCAACATTTTCTCACTTATTATAGCATCAAATCCTATCGTGTTACTACTCATTAGAATCGTCTAATCGTCTCTTCGAGACGATTCTTTTGAGTAGTGACACCATAGGGTTTAAAGCAGAAATAGAGATTTTAGTTTTTGAAAAGAACACCTTATCTGGAGCCCTGTTGTGTGATGTGACTCACAGTATGTGGTCTATTTCAGGGTGTTATTCAGCAGCAGCAGCATGCAGTAGAACCAGGGCAGCAGAAAGTTGTCGGGGTAAGTCCATTTCTGGTCATACTGCTTTTACCTCTTGAGGTGCTATTAGCTCATGATTTTAACTCTTTAAACACCATGGAATGATTTAACCGATTACCCCATAGCCTTTTACTAGAATTGAAGATAGTTGACCACTTAAAGCGGGTTGAAAGTAAAGCAGAACGTGCCTTAAGGCACATTCTGCTTTACTTTCAGCCTGCTTTAAGATACCATCTGCTAGGATGTAGAAAATATTTCTTATATACATACTCATGACTGTATAAATTAGAAGTTTTTTCTTCGTTGGAGGAATAAATTTAAAGCGTAAAAAGGCGTATATATGGGGTACTGGGTTAAAATATTCTCATTACATAGGAGCCCTATGATCAGAGTCATTTGCTAATATAGAGCAGTATTTATTAAACCACCAAGAATTCGAAGTATACCAGTTTATGTTTTGGGAAGTAAAAAGATCCACAAGGGAACATAATATATCACAAAATAACTTAGTGTTGAAAGAGCTAATGACTGTGACAGGTCAATAAAAAAAGACTATAAAGTTAATAGGTAAGTTTTATGTTTGTTTCTAACACACTTTGCGCTCGCCCCTATATAAACAAAGAATGGACTTATCTGTGTTTGAATTTTCAATAAAACACTCACACACTGTAACATTCTAAAAGGACGTCATATGGCTTCAAAAATGCGTACGCCAAGAAATGTAGCGCCGTTGCTTCGATGCAAATTAAGGTAAAATTATGTGTTAGAATCGAAATAATAAATTAATACCTGTGTTTTATCGTGCAATCTAACACTGGTAGTCGTTGAGATGCTTGTAACTAAACCACTCCGCCTAAAGGCCTCGTGATTAAATTACTACGCATCTCAACTCCTACCAGTGTTTGATTGGACGATAAAACACTGGTATGAATTTATTATTTCTTAATTGTAATGATTTTAACGTATCTACAGGATGGGAATATGAACATAGCGGAGGAGATTTTACAGAGCCTGAAGGACAAGCATAAACCTGTAGACGCACACCAGGTAGAAGAAGAGCAGAAACAACATCAGATACTGCCGCCCATGGACCATGACAAAATGATTGATATGCACAAGGTAATAAGTCAGGGTTCATCTACATCTACGTTATGCTGTCACACTTGACAACTATTTAACTGTGAGCAAGTATAAGCAAGAAAAAATGCATTAAGCGAAAAAGATAAGAGAGATTCAGCTAAACAAATTCAACCCTATTCAAGGGTTGGACCTACCCTGTACAAGAAGCTCTTGAGCTCTGACCGACAAAGACCCGGGTCATTAAGAGGTCTAGTAATGAATTTAAAGGTCATTTAGAGGTCTAATAAATAAATTTAACCTTGGTCATAAGTTTGTAACTACATGTGATAGAGATATATTTGGCTATTTATGAAGCCCTTGAGCTCAGTACAAGTTTGGTGATGTCATAATGAAATCCTGGGGCATAGTTATTCACAATTTTGTTCGTGATTTATTCAGGATGATAAGGGAGAGAAGAATGACGGTCTTCATAACGAGGAGGGAATAGGGGCAGGAGGGGATATCGGCCATGACAACAGAATAGAGAACCAAGGACCAGTGGGATTACAGGTTGGTAGCACAGGGCTCCAGATAAGAGGGAGTTAACCAAACAAATCCAACATTTTCTCACTCATTTCAGTACCAAATCCTATGGTGTCACTACTCATTACATTAGAATCCTCTCGAAGAGAGGATTCTAATGAGTAGTAACACCATAGGGTTTAATGCAGAATTAAAGATTTTAGGTTTTGAAATACTCCCCTTATATCGAGCTCTGTAACACTTGAACTTCACACTGAATGGCTGCAAAATACTAGTGTCCAAGGTTATAAAGAGTTTTCAGTCAAGTCTGAGTTAGTTCTAAAGCACTTTGGTCTGATATGAGCTTTTGCTCAAATCTGACCAACCAAATGCTTGAGAACAATCAACAGTCAACTCAATTAATGCTTGAGCTTAATCCTTTCCTTCAAAGTTACTGATTCTCATTTCAACGCCTTTGATTCATTCCTGTACTGAAGAAAATAGTTTCAATTTATACAGTTATGAATATGCAGGACTCCAGATAAGAGGGAGTAAACTAAACAAATCTAACATTTTCACACTCATTTCAGCACCAAAACCTATGATGTTACTACTCGTTAGAATCGTCTCTTCAAGACGATTCTAACAAGTAGTAACACCATAGGTTTTAATGCAGAAATAAGAACTTTAGATTGTGAAATAATCCCCTTATCTGGAGCCCTGAATATGTATCATAAGAAAGACTTAATGTGTTTCATGTTTGCTCAACTCAAGAAGCTCTTGATCTCAGTACAAGTTTGTTCAGACAAAGGGTCGAGATATTTAGAACTCATTGTGAAATCACATCAGGGACAAAAGTGTTTCACAAACACAGCCTTTTTATGCCCCCACAGGAATTAGTTTGGGGGCATATTGTTTTTGGTCTGTTTGTTTGTTTGTCTGTACACAACTTAACTTTGGCCATAACTTTATAACTACATAGGATAGAGACTTTATATGTGGTTATGTGTACTCGCGTCAAGAAGCTCTTGAGGTCAGTATAACTTGGGAGGTCAAGGTCATTTAGAGGTAAAAATAGGGTAATTTAACATTGGCCATAACTTCGGAACTGCATGTGATAGAGACTTTATATTTGGAATGGATACTAAACTCAAGAAGCTCTTGAGCTCGGTACAATGTGGATCATGGCCAACAAAGGTCAACGGCATTTAGAGGGTTTAATATGGTTAATTTAACGTTTGCCATAACTCTGGAACTACATGAGATAGAGACTTCATGTGTGGTATATGTATTCAATAGAAGTAGCTCTTAAATTCAGAAACTCTTAAGCTCAGTACAGTTTGGTCCTGCCAGACAAAGGTCAAGGTCATTTGTAGTTCAAATAAAGATAATTCAACATTAGCCGTACCTCTGGGTTAAAATCTAGAAAAAGTTTGTTTCTTCATACATTTTCCTCACATCAACAGCAAGGCATATCATACCCGCTGTAGGATTTTATTTTACAGCCAAATGAATATGTTTCAGTGACAAAACACCTGGGGGCATTTGTCACTATCTGTGACACCGTTCTTGTTTCCTTCAGGTACAGGAGCCCAAACTGAAGGCTGATTCAAACCATGATGATGAGCGTAAGAATCTAATATTCCAACCCAAAATTCCAGCAGATCCAGTAGATAACCAGATACAGCCCAATCAGCCTGTAGATGACACGATAAAACAGGAACAGATGGATATTATGCCTGTAAAACCAATGCCAGTAAGTTACATATTTTTGTGTCACCTTCTGTAGGCTTTTTGTGTCCGGCCTCATAACTCCTGTTCTACTGAAGCTTTTAAAATGAAACTTCATTTATGGAAAGAGCTTGACATGTGAATGCGTATTACACAAGGGTCATAATTCCTGTTTATTATGCACCGGCAACAATAAGTATGTTTCACCCCTGCAGTGCTCCAGATAAGGTGCGTACGTGCGTTTTTCCGCATATTTTTTGGAGAGAAACGCATTTGAAATGACAATCCAGGCGTACAAAAACGCACAAAGAAAATTGCGTACGCATTTCAAATAACAAACGGTAGACTGGGCATTAGTTTTGCGCGTTTGATGGGTTAGAACTACGTTATTTACTTAGAAAAATAACTTCAAACCAGTCCGTATTTTAAGTGAAATGTTTACCTTAACACCGTTCGCAGTTTAAATTAGTTTCGCACCGCAGTGTCTCGCCTCAGTCGCAAACTTTAAAAAGCGGCAACATTGGACCGCCCGGGTTATCCCGATTCCGTAGCCTTTCAGAAACGATTGTGAATTCGGTGTACTTTAAAACTCAAATACTCGGAGACCGGTATAAACACGCCCGCGTAGTCTTTCCCCTACTACAAGGTACGGGTCGAAACATTATGGGACGAAATTATCATTGCTAGCGTCGGCAAAAAAAACATGTTATGATCGGCGGCGTCTGGTGCTGGTCAAGGTGAAAAGTAATGATAAAACGCCTATACTATTCAATTTAAAAAAACGCGAGGATGCCATGAGCGGGTATTCAAATCTATCACTGAGTGTTAATTGATAGCGTTATTCTCGAGGACAACCCCAGTGTATAAAAATCCGCAAACATTATCAAAAGAAATCACAACGGTGCCCAGGTAAATAAAACACTTGAAAATAATCTTGGAAATGAATTATCCCTGGTTAAATATTAGTTTTAAGGGACAAGATCGAGAAACAGTATTGAAATGTCCCATATGCATCGAGGGAAATGTAGACATCTTGTTGACCATTGAATGCTCAAAGACTCTTGCAAAGAAATACTGTTGACAGGCATGGGTATTAAAGAGGACTAGCGATGTGTTCAAATGTGAACAGGAATGTACATATTGCACAATGTCTTGCTCAGATGATGACATTAACATAGAGAAGTGTGTACATGTCTACATTGCTCAATTCAGTAAAAGTTAAATTTAGTTGATGTTTTCCATTGTTTGTATTCTCCGTAGATTTTCAGCATTCAATTTCAATTTTCAGCATTGAAGTGAAAATAGTGTGAGTACATACTCATTGCATGCAAAAATTATCTGGAGCACTGACCCCTGTCAGTCCCTCTGTCCGCCCGTTCTTCAACCTTATACAGTAGAACCTCTATATTATGACCACTAAAAAAAGGCTAGTTGACTGCATCAGAATCAGGAAACAGCTTATAGCGAGGTAAACATAAAACTCACAGCTCCTAAAGGAGAATTTTGGTTTATCTTCATCTTGCTTTAAAGCAGTCTGCCATAAACACCTGGGGTCCGTATCATAAAACTTTGTACGACAAATGTTGTTGTAAGTCACATTATAAAAGTCTCAATTATTCTTAACTTATCCATATAATCCTGTCTTGTGACATCACTTTGGAATCGTCTTGAAAAGACGATTCCAAAGAGTTGTCACAAGACAGGATTAGGTAGAGAACTCAAAAATTAAATGTATGTTAAAGTTTTGACTTACTACCGTTTTTGTCGTACAAAGTTTTATGAAACGGGCCCCTGGTATTAAACACAATTCAGTGGTCATAATAAAGAGGGTTTTTAGCTCACCTGGCACGAAGTGCCAAGGTGAGCTTTTAGGATTGCTGGATGTCCGTCGTCTGTCTGTCCGTCCACAACTGGTTTGTGAACACTCTAGCGGCTTCAAATTTCATTCCATCTTCATGAAACTTGATGACAATGTTTGTCTTTATGAAATCTAGGTCAAGTTCGAATGTGGGTCATGTCAGGTCAAAAACTAGGTCACTAGGTCAAATCATAGAAAAACCTTTTGAACACTTTAGAGGCTACAAATCTCATTGGATCTTAATGAAACTTGGTCAAAATGTTTGCCTTACAAATATCTAGGCCAAGTTCCAAATTGGAACTTCCAATGTGGGTCATGTCCGATCAAAAACTAGGTCACTAAGTCAAATCAAAGAAAAATCTTGTAGGTTGATTGTGGGTCATGTACAGTCTTAATCTAGGTCACTATAGGTCAAGTTTTACATGGTGTACAAGGTGAGCTATTAAGGGCCATGGTGGCCCTTGTTTACTGTAATTTTGCAGACTGTTTTCACATAAACAGTAAAACCTTGCTATTACAACCACTAAACGGATTGTATAAAAGACAGGTGATAGCTTAAAGCAAGGTGACAGTGAAACAGAAAGCTTGTCTCCTAAAGGAGCTTTCTGTTTCACTGTCGCCTTGCTTTAAGCGGTCACATATCGTTAAAACCCTAATATTTAACATAATTCAGTGGTCGTAATAGCAAGGTTTTACTGTACCATAGATTTGCATGTGATCAGGGTTTTGATCAACTGAATTTTGATCTGTATGAAGTTTTATGGCCATCGTTATGATTAATTGCTCAATATAGGTTTTACTGTATCTACATATTTGTCTCTGTAGTTTGGGGACCATCAAGGTGACGTTATTGACCAAGTTGAACACGATGACCGATTAAAAGACGAAGAAGAAGACGGTGAGTAACAGACTGTATTGTCATGGTAACAATATACCCTGTGTACGTTGACCACTCAAAGGGAGATAATTATATTTGCAGTCAGCAGCAGCTTAATGCAGGATGAAAGTGATACAGAAAGCCATGAGAGCTTTCTGCATCGCATCACCATTTACCTGCGTTAACCCTTTACTCTATAGATACGCATATTTACACATTTGATTTATTTAGAAGAGAATAGGTCCAATTTTCACAGTCATGAAAATTTTATCATAAGAAATATATTTTCTTTATCCTAACAGATGGTAGCTTATAGCAGGCTGAAAGTAAAGCAGAATGTGCCATAAGGCACATTCTGCTTTACTTTCAACCTGCTTTAAATTGTCACCTGTCCTCAAAACTAGAAACAGACTATGAAGTAATGGGTTTAGAGCAATGTTTTGTTTTATTGAGAGTCTGACATGCACGGGTTTTACTATATGTTGCCATGGTAACCGGTCAGACTTATAGCCAGAATGTCAAGGTCAGAGCTAGAAGGTGAAGGTTATTGCATGACTGCATCAGAAACAGTTTCTGCTGTCTGTTGTCTTTACAGAGCCCTGGTTTAATATGTTTGCATATGACTGAGGGGTCACATGTTTAGCCATTTAAAGTAGAGATTCTTTATCATCCTAATTAAATTCTTTATCTTCTTATCATATACTTACATTTTTTAAAATCTGTATCTTCTTATCAAAAATACTTAGATTATCAAAAATCTGTATCATCTTATCAAATACTTAGATTATTTAAATTCTGTATCTTGAACCAGACTTCCAGATAAGGGGAGTATTTCAAAAAATAAATCTTTATTTCTGCATCAAACCCTATGGTGTCACTGCTCATTAGAATCGTCTCTATAAGACTATTCCAATGAGTAGTAACACCATAGGATTTGGTGCTGAAATGAGTGAGAACATGCTGGATTTGTTCAGTTTACTTGCTCTTAGCTGGAGCCTGACTCTTCTTATCAAATACTTAGATTATATAAAGTATTTATCTTCTTTCCAACAAAAAAAGATTATTTAAAGTCTTAATCTTCTTATCAAATACTTAGATAATTTAAATTCTGTATCTTCTTATCAAATACTTAGATTATTTAAATTCTTTATCTTCTTATCAAATACTAAGATTATTTAAATGTTAAATCTTTATATCAAATACTTGCATGGACCACATGTATTCTATGGGATCACATGTTGGCTAACACAGTGTCCACTTTCAAATTGTTCTCTTGAACTTACAATCAGCACAATCAATACACAGAGCTCCAGATAAGGGGAGTATTTCAAAACCTAAAATCTTTATGTCTGCATTTAACCCTATGATGTGACACTCATTTGAATCGTCTCTTTGAGGCGATTCTAATGAGTGGTCACACCATAGGATTTTGTTCAGACATGAAGGAGAAAATGCTGGATTGGATCAGTTGACTCCCTATTGTCTGGAGCCCTTTAGCCCATTACCCCATAGCCTTTTTTCTAGTTTTGAAGATAGGTGACCATTTAAAGCAGGTTGAAAGTAAAGCAGAATGCGCCTTATGGCGCATTCTGCTTTACTTTCAGCCTGCTTTAAGCCATCATCTGCCAAAATGTAGGAAATATTTCTTATGATACATATTCATGACTGGTTAAATTGGAGCTGTTTTCTTTAGTGGATGGATAAAATTGAGGCGTAAAAAGGTGTACGTATGGGGTAATGGGTTAATAAATACAATGCCCACTTGGCATTGTTCTCTTGGACTTAACAAATCAGCACAGTCAATAATGAAGAGCATGTGACATTAACAGGAACTTGGCATTGTGCAGTAATATGCACTACATGTATAACATTGTTTATCCCATTGACTCATAGTGATGCCTATTATACACATGGTTTTACAAACAGTGTACCAATGAAAAGTTTACTTGTCCTATGCAAACAGTGAAGAACCCTGTCCAAAAGGAGCCCTTTGATAAGGGTCTGCATCGTTTGACATTCTTCAATATTTTGTCAAACAACCCCAGCTGGAGAAATGTTATATCAAACTAGCTAGTTTAGATTCACATTAACACTTTACCCCATAGCCTGTTTCTGGTTTTGAAAATAGGTGACTACTTAAAGCAGGTTGAAAGTAAAGCAGAATGTGCCTAAAGGCAAATTCTGCTTTAAGCTATTATCTTCTAGAATATTGAAAATATTTCATATGTTACATATTCATAACTGTATAAAGTGAAACTGTTTTTTACAATGACAGAATACATTTAAGGCGTAAAAAGACGTATTTATGGGGTAATGGGTTAAAAGTCTAATGATTATTGAAATTACTTGGAAAACTGTTATGGTATCTTCTTCTGTCACTTGTTGCAGGGAGGTTGGGTTGGTGCTGCATAGATATCAAACCCATTACCAGGGCTGCCATAAGTTGACATGAAAAATCCTAAGATTTCCAAATTTGCATTTTTCAAGTGCGATTCTACGATTAGTACCTTTACCCTATAGCCTGTTTCTAATTTTGTTGACATGCGACTACTTAAAGCTAAGGCGCATTCTGCTTTACTTTCAGCCTGCTTTAAGCTACCATGTACTGGAAAAAAATCCAAAGATTTTTTGACAAATCCAGAGAAATGGCAGCCCTGCATTACTTCACAGATTTACATATCTTATTTATTCCTTCACTGAAAGAAATAGTTCCAATTCATGAATATGTATAAAATGAAATATTTCCATATTCTTGTAGATGAAAGCTTAAACCAGTAACAAAATAAAACAGAATGTGACTTTTAAGGTGCAATCAACTTTACTTTCAATCTGCCTTAAGTAGCCACCTGTCTTTAAAAAGTAGTAACAGGCTAAAGAGTAAAGGGTTAAAATTCACTGCAGATAGTTTTGGAGCAAGAAAAAGATGCTGAGTAACTTGGCGTCTGATAAGGCTTTGTTTGTTTTTACAAACATTGTAGACCTTGATCATTGGACTTCTTAACCCCATTACCAGCGGACGTAGTTCAGGGGTAAATCACTCGCTTACGATGTCAGGGGTTGTGAGTTCAATCTCCCACCAAATCCTTCGGATGAGACTTTATAAACCGAGGTCATCTAAAAGAACCAAAGAACTCTTTAGATTATAAGAGTAGGGCATAGGGCCCAGGTTCTCTGTATACCCTCCCCTATCTCTGGGGCGTCCAATTAGCCCATAGATGGCAGAAACGGACGTTAACAAACAAAAAATCCTTAACCCCATTGCCTGTTTCTAGTTTTTAAGACAGGTGCCCACTTAAAGCAGGTTGATAGTAAAGCAGAATGTGCCTTTAGTCGCATTCTGCTTTACTTCCAACCTGCTTAAAGCTACCATCTTCTAGGCTTTAGGTACTATTTCTTCTGGTGCATATTCATGAATGTGTAAAGTGGAACTGTTTCTTATAGTGAAGGAATAAATTAAAGTAGTAAAAATGCATATTTATAGGGTAATGGGTGAAGTGTCCTGATCAGCATCAACACTGTAAATTATACTTGTATTTTACCGAAACATTTTCTAATAACAGCTTGAAAACCAAAATAAACTGGTCATTATTGCAAAAATGGAATAGTCTATATGATGCATGTAGCATCAAAAAGGTCATATGGGATAGACTAGTATTTTTCCAACAGTCTGATTGAATCTGGTGATGGCTTGCAAGATGGAATAATCTATTCCTAAGGAAATAAGATAAAACCACGGCTGCAGATAACCGGACTATTTAAAGTCTTTATACTTGTACCAAATCTTATAGTGTGACTACTCAGTCTTATAGTGTGACTACTCAGTAGAATTGTATGTTTGAGACAGTTCTGATGAATAGCCACATCAAAGTATTTAGTGCAAACATGAAGGAATTGTTTTGTTTATTTCTGTTTATCTGGAGCCCTGTAAACTATTCTTTGATTAATCTATTGTGAAAAAATGCATGTAAACAGTACTATAGTAATTCTGGGTATGGGCCATATTACAAATTTTTTATACAACGATTCTTTGTACACTACATCTCTTTATTTGGCATAGAATTACAAGTTAAAACTATCATATTCACACTGACAAGATCACAAATCAAAATATTTAAACAGATCACAAACCAAATCTATTGAATTAATGAAGTTTATTAATCACAAACCAGATCTATTGAAATAATGAAGCTCATTATTAAATCACAAACCCAATCTATTGAAATAATGAAGTTCATTATTATCACAAACCAAAGTTGAAACTATTGAAATAATGATGGTCATTCATCACAAACCAAATCAATTGAAATAATAATATTCATTAATTACAAACCAAATCTATTGAAATAATGAAGTTCATTATTAATCACAAACCAAATCTATTGAAATAGTGATGTTCATTAATCACAAACTAAATCTATTGAAATAATGATGTTCATTATTAATCACAAACCAAACTATTGAAATATTGATAATCACAAACCAAATCTATTGAAATAGTGATGTTCATTAATCACAAACTAAATCTATTGAAATAATGAAGTTCATTATTAATCACAAACCAAATCTATTGAAATAGTGATGTTCATTAATCACAAACTAAATCTAATGAAATAATGATGTTCATTATTAATCACAAACCAAACTATTGAAATATTGATGTTCACAAATCACAAACAAAATCTATTGAAATAGTGATGTTCATTAATCACAAACAAAATCTATTGAAATAATGAAGTTCATTATATCATAAACCAAAATATTGAATAATGATGTCCATTAACAAAACATTGAAATAATGATATCCATTAATCAGAAACCAAAATATTTGAAATAGTGATGCTGGGCTCCAGATAAGAGACAGTAAATTGAACAAATCCAACATTTTCTCACTCCTTTCAGCTCCAAACCCTGTGATGTCACTACTCATTAGAATCATCTCGAGAGATAATTCTAATGAGTAGCAACACCATAGGGTTTTACGCATAAATAAAGATTTATTTTTGAAATACTCCCCTATCTAGAGCCCTGATGAAGAGCTTTACTCACAAGCCAAAACAGGCAATTAAATCTTAGGGAACCGTATTCGTCATGGTGTTGATTATCAAAAAATACAGGGGCTCGTTTTATCTTATCCCTAGAATAAATATCTGAACTACCTATTACCTCATAGCCTGCTTCTAGCATTGAAGAAAGGTGACCACTTACAGCAGGTTGAAATAAAGTAGAATGTGCCTGTGTCTTAAGACACTATCTGCTTTCTTTGCTTTTAGCCTACTTATAATAACCCTTTACCCTATAGTCTGTTTCTAGTATTGAAGATAGATGACCACTTAAAGCATTCTGCTTTACTTTCAGCCTTCTTTAAGCTGTTATCTGACAGGATAAATCCAATTCTTATACATATTCATGACTGTATAAAGCGGAACTGTTTTCTTAAAGTAATGGACTAAATCAGGGTTTTGTTGAGCTATAAGAAAGTTCATATTTGAAATACTCTCCTTATCTGGAGATCTGACAAACTAAGTAATGGAAGTAAATTACTCTGCTTTATCACAAACATAAAAATGGATTTATCGTAACCCATTTTATGGTGATACACTTTTAGGTGTACCTCTAGGCAAACAGTTTTGATCTCAGATCAGGCCCCACATTGTGGGGCCTGATCTGAGATCAAAACTGTTTGCAGCTAAGTCAATATTCTATCAGAAACTGCTAAAATCTTTTGCAAATATATGAGTTATACCCGCTGCAGACGACATTTAAAAATTGCCACAATATTACCCAGCATGCAATGGGTTAACATATCTATTGATTGGAATGCCAGTTGACATCAATATGTCACATTTATAGGGATACATTGTATACAGTAAAACCCCTCTAAACCAGAACCTCTAAATAAGGAATTCTCTCTAAAACTCACAAAAACGCTGGGTCCCGTTTCCAACCCTTCTTTATTTTAACCCATTACACCATAAATATGCCCTTTTATGCTTTTGATTTATTCCTTTACTGAAGAAAATACAGGCATGAATATGTATCAACAGAAATATTGTCTATATTCTAGCAGATGATAGCTAAAAGCAGGTTGAGAGTAAAGCAGAATCTGAATGCAGAGTGTGATCAGCTATCTTCCATTCTAGAAACAAAGTATGGATTAAAACCCATGTAAACCGGAAACCACTCTAAACTGGAAACTTATGTTGTCCCCACACATGTCCCGTTTAGAGGGGTCTCACTGTAATAATAAATACTAAAATTAAACATATTTTATGTTGAGTTATAAAATCATAGCAACACATGTCAAACATATATACAATAATAACTTATCCCTTTCCCCCAGAGCTTGTTTTCAGTATTGACAACAGATGCTAGCTTAAAGCAGGTTTAAATTAAAGCAGAATACACCTTAAGGAGCATTCTGCTTTACTTTCAGCCTGCTTTAAGCTACCATCTGGCTAGACTATAGAAAATGTTTTATACGTTGCATATTCATGACTATGAAGTGGAACTATTTTCTTCAGTGGGGAAATGAATTAAAGACATAAAAAGTCGTAGTTATGAGGGGACAATTTAAGTTGTATTCTACAGCTGCTACTTTTTGAGTCATCAAACAGAGTGTTTAACTCTTTCAACACTAAAACACTCTTGTGTGTTATTAGGTTCCCTTGTGGATCATTGTAATTACCCAAAACACGAACCAGTCTGTTTGGAATTCTTGGTAGTCTGATTATATACTGGTCTAACTTAGCAAACAATGTAAACCCTGATTAAAGGGCTTATGTAGGAAGGAGCCCTTTGATCTGGGTCTACACTCTACACTGTTTGCAAATATAATGAGTATATTTTAAACAGGTCCATGGTGTTGAAAGAGTTAATTAAATCTTTACTCTTTGCTACATAGTCAAAAGTAAAAACCGCGGTGTTTAAAGCAGGTGACTGCTTAACCCATTACCCAATAGCCAGTTTCTAGTTTTAAGTAAAGATGACCACTTAAAGCAGGTTGAAAGTAAAGCAGAATGCGCCTTAAGACGCATTCTGCTTTACTTTCAGCCTCCTTTAAGCTAACATAATTTAGGATATAGAAAATATTTGATCTTTGATTCTGATTCATGACTATAAAGTGGGACTATTTTCTTCAGTGTATAAATAAATGGTAGGTGTAAAATGTCGTATTATGGGGTAATGGGTTAAAACAAGATGAAAGTACAGCTGAAAACTCTTAAAATTGTATTCATGACTAAAATTTAGTTGTGAAAAGTGAAATGTTTTTATCTTAAAGATGTATTTGATCCAAATTTTAAAAAATGGTAAAATAGTGATTACCTTTACAAAGAGAGACGTTGCATAATGTGAGGTCTCAGTAGAATCCAAACTGTTTGACACTCTGATCCTAATCTGAAAAGAAATTTAGACATTAACCCTTAGCCTGCCACTCACGACTATAGCTCCATATGCAAACAGCTTGGATCCGGATGAAAGCGTCTCATCCGGATCCAAGCTGTTTGACACTCGGACAACATTTTCAGCAATTTTGAACAACTTTGAAGCACTTTGAAACTTGAAGCAGACGAGAAATGTAGCAGACGACAATTTATTTGGCGGGCTAAGGGTTAACAGTAGCAGACGACAGTTGTTGCATATAACTATTTTACTTAGCTCTCGAAATTGTAACCCTTTCCTCCGTGGGTACACATTTTTAAAGTCTTTAACTTATTCCTCCACTAAAGAAAATAATCCAATTTATACAGTCATAAATAAGTTTCACAAGAAATACTTTTAAATTCTAGAGGATGGTAACTTTAAGGCAGGCTTAAAGTAAGCAGAATGCACCTTAAGGTGGTTTAATTTCAACCTGCTTTGTCACCTGTCTAAAACATTTAGGAACAGGCTGTGGGGGTTTATCGTGAATTAGACAGTAGTTGAGCGAAAGAGTTACATAGGCTGGCCTCCAAACATGAGGGAGTAAACTTAATATTTTCAACAATTTTCTCATCATTTTCAAACCAAACCATAAGAAGTGACCACTCGTTAGAATTGATTTTTCGAGACACTTCTAATGAGTAGTCACACAATGGGATTTTGAGCAAGCATAAAGATTTTAGTTTTCAAAATACTCCTCTTATCTGGAGCCATGAAGATGCATATAAACATGCAGTTATACTATAAAAGGATACAGCAATCAACGGGAAAAAAGCACATGTAAACATTTGTACTACTCAAATTTAAAAAAAAAGTTGCCAACCAAAGCAGAAATAATTATAGTTTGTAGTTAAAGATAGAAACATGATTGACAGAAAAAATGGTTCTGACTGACTTAAAGGAAATAACTGTTGTAATTTATTTTCTTCTGCAAAACCTAATTTTTCAGACGAAAACTATGACGATGATGACGATATAGAACATGATAATGAGAATGAGGATGATGCCTACTAGAGGTGAAGGTCACTTGAATGTAGGTCAAGGTCACTCGGTGGTGTGATTTTACATGTAGCATGTTTTCAGCTCAGTGTAGTCGTTGCATCAGTTTTAATGTGGCTTGTTTTCCCATTCTAAATGAGCATGAAACTTAATATTGATTATATAATCTTTCTTTTCTGAATGTACAGTGCTCCCTCCCTACAACAGTCCTCCCAACAACGATTCCCTCCTTACAACGACCCTTGTCGCTGTTCCCCAAACATTACAACTATGTTTAACGTTTATGCCCCTGCATTATCGTATGCTTAAATTATCGTCTTCTGTTTTTCTCAAAGTCACATAATGGACATTTTGACAGAAAAAACTTTATTGACGCGTGACAAACAGCTTGAATCTAGATCAGACGCCGCGTTACGCAATTTCCCTCCCTATAATGGCTCCCTCCGAACAACGCACATATTTATTGTCTCCCTTTGGGTGTCGTTGTAGAGATGGAGCGCTGTATTGTTCTCTTGCATGGTGGAAATATGACCATGGCTCGGTACGGTCTGCAGGGCTGCTATTTCTCCGGATTTTTCCTAAATCTCCAGATTTTTCTTTAGAACATGGTAGCTTAAAGCAGGCTGAAAGTAAGGCAGAATGCGCAATAAGGCGCATTCTGCTTTACTTCCAGCCTGTTTTAAGTAGTCACGTGTCAACAAAACTAGAAACAAGCTATGGTGTAAAAAAAGATTCGTAAGTTCGCAATTGAAAAATGCAAATTTCGATTCTTAGGATTTTTCATGTCAACTTATGGCAGCCCTGGGTAGTCACTTGACAATCCCTCTACTTAGAGTACCAGTATGGTTCGGCGTTGGCCCAATCTCTTTTGGGACATAATACCAGTACCTTAACCTATTCCCCCATAAATACACCATTTCTGATCAAGGTCATTTAGAGGTCAATAGGCTGAATTTTAACCTTGTCCATAAATTTGAAACTACATGTGATGTCTACTTGAAAGTCTAAGGTCAAGGTCATTTAGGGGTCGTGGTCTCATCAAGGGGCATAATGTCTCACAAACCTTGCTTAAAGCATCCATCTGCCTAAATGGACTAGATAATGGATTAGTAAAGAGAAATTATAATACGATTAAATGAATACTTTTTTGGTCCAAAATCCTTCTGCCAAAGTTATTGTGAATTTTGTTTTATTTTGTTTAATTTTTATGCCTTTAGTTTAAATTCTTTATTTTAATTTCGTTTGTAAACTAACGTAACTGTAGTTACAAAATCGTGTCACTCTTTCACCTTAAATGCAAAGCAGATAATCAAGTCTACTGTGTTTGGAGATCTCTTATGACGTGGGGCTTTTCAAAACATGATTTAATAATTTGTATAATTGCAAGCTTAACCTTTATCCTGCTGTGATTTGAAATTTTCATTTGCAAAAATTTGGACTGAAATATTTTTATATTGAAGCAGTTTAAAGATGTATGTCAAACAGTTTGGATCCAGATCAGTGGTTTTGTGACGCCTGATCTGGATCCAAACTATTTGCAAAAACCAGTCAAATGGAGATTGGTACAAAAAGAGTTAATTATTGTTGTGGTTTTTCATTCCTGTAACGAGGGCTTCATAATAGGGGAGTATTTCAGAAACTGAAATCGTTATGTCTACACCAAACTCTATGGTGTCACTACTCATTAGAATCGTCTCGAAGAGACGATTCTAATGAGTAGTGACACCATAGGGTTTAGGGCAAATATAAACAATTGTAGCAAAACTTGAGTTAACTCCATCATATCTGGAGCAATGTGTAACATCGTGGCCATATTTAGTTGTCCTGAAGGAGGTTATTGAGAAACTGAAGGATAGAAAGTTTTTTGAGCATTTACTTCTTTAATGTGCCGAGTATTAATTAGCACTGATACATACAATAGTCACATTATACAGACTGCCACTGAGTTAACCCATCCTAGCACCATAACTAATAAATACCATTTTAGAAGTCTTTATTGGAAGGAGTACCGTAACTGTAAATTGATGATTTTGAAGAAAAAAAGTTATGTCTCGATCATTAAAACTCTGCTGTGACCACTTGTTAGAATTGTCTTTGTGAGCATCATAGGGTTCAGTTGAGACATATTGATTTTAGTTTTTGAAAATTTAAAACTTTGGCAAAGTGTAAAGCTGTTACCACAAGGTTCAAAGCATTTGATGTACTTCAGACTAAGCTGTTGAATTTTTAATGACAGATAACCTTATGATAGGAATTGCAATGTTATTAAGCAGCGTCTGCCTTGTCGTTGTTGATGTCGTCGTCCGAAATGTTAACATTAGAACTACATGTGATACAGACTTCATATTTGATATGTGTACTCAGTCACCTCAAATAGATCTAGAGCTCAGAACAATTTCGGACATGTTTAACAAAGGTCAAGGTCATTTAGAGGTCAATTAGGATAAATTTAACATTGGTTATAACTATCAACATGAGATATATGTTTACTCATCAAAAGAATCTCTTTAGCTAAGTACAACTTTGGTCATGTCAGACAAAGGTCAAGGTCATTTAGAGGTCAAATAGGTTGAATTTAATATTGGCTATATCTTTGGATAGAGACTTTATATTTGGCATGTGTAATCAACACAAGACGCGCTTGAGCTCAGTACAAGTTGGGTCATGTCAGGCAAAGGTCAATGTCAATTAGCAGTCCTACAGTAGACATACAGACAAATAGTTAAGACAGACGAAAGCGATTAGAACATCTCACTGTACCTTCTTTGATCTATTAGTATAACAAAACAGACAAGTGTTTTCACTCGCATGGGGTTCTCTCTAACATGAGATTTGGCTTTTGGATTTAACTCTTGTACTCCCTCAGTTGCATGGCAACTAACGGCTTCTCTCACTAATTTTTCATTTGAAACGAGTCGCTCACTAACCTCTTGCCAGTTCATTTTAATGGTAATCATGATTCATTTATTGCATTGAAATATTACTAATAAAAATCCATTTTCATTATTTCCAATATTTCAGATATTTATTATATTAACTTGGATATAAAAGCATTGTAAGCCCACAACCAAATTGTTATAGTTTGAGTCGGCTTTGTTCCCCTAAGGAAACTTGATTTAAAAATAATTTGGTCTTGTCTGGTTGGGTTTTGTAGAAGAAAATCAAATATTTAAACATTTTTCTCTTATCTGCATTTTGATTGGCTGATACATGTATACAGTTTTCTCTAGTTTGTAGTGTGATTGGCTGATAAATTTTCTCTTATTTGTAATTTGATTGGCTGATAGATTTTTTTCTCTTATCTGTAGTTTCATTGGCTGACATTTGAAAGACGGGCTGCAGTTAAAAGTATAGTGAAAATAAAGAAGAAAGCTCCCCCAGAGCTTTTTTGCTTTACTTTCTATCATGCTTACCACATCCATCTGCCTCAATATATCCATTGATTGAAAGCCTGGTGACTTCTTAAAGCAAGATAATAATGAAGCAGAAAACTCCACTAGGAGCTTTCTGCTTTACTTTCATCTTGCTTTAGGCTGCCATCTGTATTCAAAACCATCGCTAAAGACTCATTTGTATTGCATATATAGAGGTGAAGGTAGGGGCACCGAAAACTTGTATGGACGAAAGGCTTAAGATGAAAGTAAATCAGGATGTTTCTCCAGGAGTTTTCTGTTTCACTTTTATCGTACTTTAACTCTTTCCTCCCTGAAACTTAAAGTGGACAATCCCAGATTCCATTTTAGTCTAGTCCATTTCTGACTTAAAGGGTTGTTTTTGGTCAAAGTTTTGCATTATGACAAACAGTGAAGACCCAGATCAGAGGGCTCCCTAAGGAGCCATCTGATCTGGGTTTTCACTGTTTGCATAGGAAAAGTGCACTTTTCACACATATACTGTTTGAAAAGGACGCCTAAATGCGGGACTAGGGTTCAAAGGGTTAAGCTGCCACCTGCCATTAAAACCATCACCTAGTAGTGCCAGTAAAATGTAAAAGATAAGTTTTTGCAAATTGTACAGCCAAAATGTACTTGATGTTGTTGTAGTAGTAGCAACGATTTACACACTTTCATTGGCGTATGTTTCAGTTTCTCTTTTGTTCTTTAATTATTCATTTCCTACATGAACTATAACACTGGTGGGAATTCTATAATGTCTATTAATACTGAATCTCTATTGTTGTCCATACAAGCATTAACCCTTTCAACCATAAATTTCTCTTGTGGGTATTTAACTATTTATAGTCCTTTTGGACTCTTCTAATACAGGTATTTTGAACAAGTCTACTGTTGCATTTTTTGTATGACAACAAAAACCAATGAAAATATAAAACAGTGTAGACCCTGATCAGAGGGCTCCTATAGGAGCCCTCTGATCAGGGTCTATACTGTTTGCATATTTAATCAGTAATATCTACAGAGGCCTGTAGGGTTGAAAGGGTTAACAAAGTATGTATGAACCCTTCCTGGAGACTCCAATGAAATTAAATGTATGACTGTACAGTTAAAACTCTGAAGCTGGTTTCATGAAACTTCGTACAACAAATGGTGTTGTAAGTCAGATTATAAAAGTCTCAATTATTATTTATTTCTCCATCTAATCCTGTCTTCTGACATCTCTTTGGAATTGTCATGAAAAGGTGATTCTAAAGAGATGTCACTAGACAGGATTAGATAGAGAAATCAGATATTAAATGTATTTTAAAGTGTTATCTTACAAACGTTTTTGTCATACGAAGTTTTATGAAACTAAACCCTGGAAAACCTATTGTTAATTCATTACTTCATAGGTATATGCAATTTTACGCTTTTAATTGATTTCCTCTCTATAGAAAATAGTAACATATACAGTCATAAGCAATATTTCTAAATTTTAGCAGAGGATAGCTTAAAGCAGGCTGAAAGTAAAACAAAATGTGCTTTAAAGACATTTCCTGACCTACTTTTGGTGATATCACCTATCCAGGCATTTCCCATGTAATACTCATGGGTCTTGTGCACATGACAATAGCACAAAACCACTGAAGCATCTCATGTGAGGCCAGACTTTTATATTTAATAGTTTGGCTAGAAATAACCATTGAAAAACCTCTAGAGTATCAGTTTGTATGGGCCTCAGCAGGTAAACCGAGCTTGGTAAAGATTATGCTGCATGCTTTTACAGTTACTTTCACGCCTGTCGAGAACAACGGGGAGGTAGTCCATCAAAGGACTGAGGAAACGTCTTTAAAGCACATAACTTTATACAGAACAATGGTAATGCAGAAAGCTTCTTTAAGGACTCTCTGCATTTCTATTGTTCTGTATTAAGCAATAGCCTGTTCTTAGAGCTAATGTGTTTTCATTTAGTAGTTAGTGATTCAGCAGAACAAACGTCTTGGACATAGAAATTTGTGTAGTGTTTAGAGATATCTAGTTTTCCATTTTCCTGAGGTTATACTGTGTTTGTGATAGTTACAGGTTATTGTTCTCTGGACCCAATTATTTCCTTTCATACAAATTCATCAAACAGGCCTTATATAGGTGGTATTTATTGTCAGTGGACCCTTTCATTTATGATGAAGAAAGTATGTGTTAGTTTAACCCATAACCTCATAGCCTTCTTCTAGTATTGAAGGAAGGTGACCGCTTAACCCATTACCCCATAGCCTGTTTCTATTTTTGAAAACAGATGACCACTTAAAGTAGGTTGAAAGCAAAGCAGAATGCGCCTTAAGGCGCATTCTGATTAACTTTCAGTCTACTTTAAGCTGTCATCTGCTAAAATTTAGAAAATGTTTCTTATGATACAGATTCATGGCTGTATAAATTGGAACTATTTTGTTCAGTGGAGGAATAAATTATAGGCTTAAAAATGTGTATATATGGGGTAATGGGTTAAGATGCATTCTGATTAACTTTCATTCTGTTAAAACTACCTTTTCCTAGGATAAAAAATATTTCTTATGGTACATATTCATTACTGTATAAAGTGTAACTATTTTCTTCAGTGGGGGAATAAGTGAAAGGTGTAAAAAAGAGTATCTATGGGGTGATGGGTTAAAATACTTTATTGCCATATATTTGTACAACCATTTAGCATAAGTGCAATATGAAATTACATATAAGTGCAATATGAAATTATATATTATAAGTGCATAATGATATTAAGCAAAATACAAAATAAAGTGCTTATGAGAAGGAAAATGTACACAGAAAAGAATTTCATATTAACCCATAGCCTGCCACTCACGACTATAGCTCCATATGCAAACAGCTTGGATCCGGATGAGACGCCGAGTAACTCGGCGTCTCATCCGGATCCAAGCTGTTTGACACTCAGACAACATTTTCAGCAATTTTGAGCAACTTTGAAGCACTTTGAAACTTGAAGCAGACGAGAAATATAGCAGACGACAATTTATTTGGCGGGCTAAGGGTTAATAATTTATGCATGCAGACTTGTGTATGTTGAACGCTTTCACTTCATAAATATACATTTTGTATAAATAATACTCTACTGGTTATTTGGTTTTCATACTGTGTAGCTTCTATACTTAACCCATCTCCTTCTCAAGGCATTTATCAACTCATTACCCCATAAGTGCACCTTTTTATGCCCCCAGCATCGACAGATGCGGGGCATATAGTAATCGTCCTGTCCGTCCGTCCGTGTGTGTGTGCGTCCGTAACAAGGTTAAGTAGATTTTACCGTTTCGTCTAGCATCAACACCTCTTACCCAAATGCTTGGATACTTATACAGTTGTTGCCTTGGACCATTCCCTATCCACCAATATCACCAAACTTTGATTTTGACCTTGACCTTGACCTAATTTGGACTTAGAAAAGTTTAAATAGGCTATTTCTTGGTTAACTAGATTTTACCGTTTCGTCTAGCATCAACACAACTGACTACAATGCTTTGATACTTATACAGTTGTTGCCTTGGACCATTACCAACTCACCAATAATACCCAACCTCAGTTTGACCCTGACCTTGACCTAATTTGGACTTAGAAAAGATTCAGAATATATTGTCAAGGATGCCACTGGGGGCATAAGCGTTTATTGAACACGCAGTCTTGTTACGCCTTTCAGTTAATTTATATATAATGTACATCAACAGAAGAAAAAAATCTTCTTTATACAGTTATGAATATCTATCATAAGAAATATTTTTCCTTTCTTTCTTTCTATGTGTTCTGCCTAATTTCGGGCAGTGCATGTCTGTGCCTATTATTAGAGTTAAGAACAGGATAAAAGATAAGGGTTAGCGGATAAAACAAAGTTAAGAATGTTAAAACTCAGCAGGAAAAAGAATAAAAACAGATGATAGCTTAAAGCAGGCTGAATATAAAGCAGAATGTGCCTGAAGGCGCATTCTGCTGTACTTTTAACCTGCTTTAAGTGATTAACAATTACTAGAAACAGGCTATGGTGCAAAGGGTTTATGATTGTTAAAAACTGAAGATCTGGATCAGATAAAGGAGCTGTTTGATAGGGTCTACAGTGTTTTCTTATAGGATCTATAAATGAATCTGCATTCTTTCCTGGCAGATATTTCCAAATTTCATTAGCTTAACCCTTTCCAACATAGCATATCTCTAGTATTGGATATAGGTGTTTACTTAAAGCAGGTTGAAAGTAAAGCAGAATGCGCCTTAAGCGCATTCTGCTTTACTTTCAGCCTGCTTTAAGCTATCATCTGCAAGAATATAGAAAATATTTGGTATGATATATATTTATGACTGTATAAATTGGAACTATTTTCTTCAGTGAAGGAATAAACTTAATGTGCTAAAAGGCGCTTCTATGGGGGAAAGGGTTAAGTTATAATGTGGATATTCATCATGTGATAGTTCAGCGTGAAGTACCATTGTATGGATTGAAATAATGTTGACCAGAATGTTGAAGGATAGGATCCAAGGTTTGAATTCTTTAGGTTTTAAAATTAGATAACCACTGTAGATTAGGTCAAATTTACTTTTAGAAAGAGTCTGTGTTTGTTAACATAAATATTTAATATGTAATGAGCAAAATGAGTTTTCTATTACTCTGCAAACAGATAATTCATGTATGTCAATAAAATGAAAGTAGAGCAATCGGTGAAAATCCTGATCAGAAGTCTCCTTTACCAAATACTCTCTAGATACACATTTTTGGCCTCTAATTTATTCCTCCACTGAAGAAAATATTTTTAATTTATACAGTGATGAATATGCACTGTAAGAAATAGATCCTGTATACTAGCAGATGGTAGCTTAAAGCAGGCTGAAAGTAAAGCAGAATGTGCCTTAAGGCACATTCTGCTTCACTTTCAACCTGCTTTAAGTGGTCATCTGTCTTCAAAATTATAAATAGGCTATGGGGTAATGGGTGGAGGAGCCCTCTGATCAGGGTCTACACTGTTTACAAATACAGTGGTAAATACACTATTCCTACCCATTTACGCGTTAATCTATGCGTACGAAACGCATAGTGAACGGTTAACAAACGGTTAACGCCTAACGATTATAACAAGTTTAAGCGGGTTAATAAACGATTTTACCAATGCAGTCTCGGCTAAGGGGTCCGTCAGCTAAGTGATGACCCTTTCATCCAGGCTCTTTTAAACGCGTAAAGAAACTGGTAAAGAAACGGCTAGGAAAGGCGTTTAACAAAAGGATAATTAACGCATAAGAAACGCATAAAGTGGGTAGGAATAGAGTATTTACCACTGTATTACCTACTGGTATATTGGTTTCAAGCATAGAAATAAGTTAACCCTTTACTCCTTAAATACACATGTTAACCCTGTCCCCCATAGAAACGCCTTTTAGCGCATTCAGTTTATTCCTCTGCCGAAAACATAGTTCCAATTTTATACAGTCTTAATCATGTTTGATCAGGAATAATTTCTTTATTCTAACAGTAGGTAGCTTAAAGCCGGCTGAAAGTAAAGCAGAATGCGCCTTAAAGCACATTCTGCTTTACTTTTAGCCTGCTTTAAGTGGTCACCTATTTTCAAAACTAGAAACAGGCTATGTGGTAACGGGTTAATGCATTGAATTTATTTCTGCACTGAACTTTTAATTTATACAATCATGAATATATGCCATAAGAAATTTTTTCTATATTCTAGGAGATGAGAGCTTAAAGCAGGCTGAAAGTAACACAGAATGTGCTGTGAAGTACATTCTGCTTTACTTTCATTCTGCTTTAAGTGGTCACTTGTCTTCAAAACTAGAAACACGCTAATGGGGAAAGGGTTAAAGTTCATTCTGCTTTACTTTCTATCTGATTTAAGTGAACATTTGTCTTCAAATGTTGAAACAGGAAAATGGAGTAATGGATTAAGTAGCTTTGATTGAAGATATTGATGACTTTGGTCTTAAAATCTTTTTTTCCAGTTTTCAGCTACTTCCATTTTAAAAGGGGTGCCAATTGTACAGGTTTTACTATATACAATCAAAGCTTGTTTATTTTACTCATTTATATGTTTATTTCTATCATTCTAGGCAACCAAGGGGCACCTGTCGAGAAAGACGTCGCTCAAGGGCGGGTATAAGACTTAGATGAGGCACAGTCTGTGATAAATTTGGAGTAAAAGAAACCATTCCAGAGTCATAGCAACCAGTCATGTGATGTCATAGCAACCAGTCATGTGATGATATCTCAAGAATCAGTGTTCTCTTAACTCGTACATCATGAAAACCATGTCATGTGATCTTAGGTCATGAGCCAATCATTGGTCTTCATTTTGTTATGTATTATTTGATTTATTTGATACAGTGGAGAATGTGTTATTCTTTCCCAATAAACGCGTTTACGCTAAAACTATTATTTCCAGTGCAAACAGTTTGGAGCCAGATCAGACGCCGGGTAACCCGGCGTCTGATCAGGCTCCAAACTGTTTGCCACCATGATAAACATGAAATATCAGAATTGTCCAAAAGTTGTTCTTTTCTACGTTTAAGTGCTTTGCGTTTGCGTACGTTTGCGTTTAAACGGGAAAGAATAACAGATTCTCCACTGTATGTCACAGGTGCATAATTATGATATGTATGATAAACAGTCAAACTTTGATAATTTGAAGTTGCTTAAGTTTAATATACTCGTATTTCAAAGTTAAAACGTGGCAAAGCCATGTTTAAACTTTGAAATAAGAGTATGTTTTGACTAAATTGAGCTCGTTTTGTACAAATTTATTTGAAGAAAGTATGTAGCTTAGCCACGTTACAACTTTGAAATACGGATATGTTCAACTTAGTTGAGGTTTGACTATATCTTTATATGTGCTGGGCACTGATCATGTGATTGTAGATCTGTGACAATCAAATAAATGGAATAATACTCATTGTTCATACATCAGTCATAATGAGGGATAGGATGGGGGTGGGGGGAAACATACTTGGCAATGTAGCTATAAGGCAGTTTGATCCAGTTTTATTGTCTTGCCTCTACAAAGTAGGGAAGCTAGACTTAAGATATTGCTTTTCCATATAAATTTAGTGGTGATGGCAGGAGCTTAAGGGTTCCCATAATCTTATGATGTACGGAAAACAGGCAGAACGAACGCTCACTCTCTCATTGAGTAAAGTGTACCTTTGAAGAGGAGCTTTCTGTTTGAATGTAACCGTACTGTAAGCAGTCATCTATCTTAACCCTTTCCCACATAGAAGCGCCTTTTAGCGCATTTGATTTATTCCTCCACTGAAGAAAACAGTTTATAAAATAATTTATACTGTCAAGCATGTGTATTATAAGAAATATTTTATTATGTAATTCTTTGAGATTGTTGTTAATGCGTCCATCTACCTTATGACACTAGCTAAGACCAAAGCTGATACAAGTTTTGTCATTATTTAAGTGACACTGTGCTCTTGTTTTGATATTTAGTGTTTCTGTATGCTTGAAAACCACATATATACATGTCAAAGTAACATTTCTTACAGTCTTCTTAAGACAACTTAATGCTTAATACAGCAGAGCCCAAGATAAGAGGGAGTAAATTGAAGAAAAAAAATCAACAATATTTCTTCACTCATATCAGCATCAAATCCTGTGGTGGTACTACTCATTAGAATCGCCACAAAGAGAGGATTCTAATGAGTAGTGACACCATAGGGTTCATAATGAAGAAATAAATATTTCAGTTTTTGAAATACTCCTTTATCTGGAGCTCTGATGCAAGACCTACAAAGTAAAGCAGGAAGCTCCTTAAAGGTGCTATCTGCATTACTTTTGTACTGCATTAATCCATTACCCCATAAATACACCTTTTTACACCTTGAATATATTCATCCACTGAAGAAAATAACTCCAATTTATACAGTCATGAACATGTACCATAAGAAATATTATCTATATGCTAGCTGATGTTAGCTTAAAGCAGGATGAAAGTAAAGCAGAATGTGCCTTAAGGCACATTCTGCTTTACTTTCAACCTGCTTTAATTGATCACCAATCTTCAAAATTAGAAACAAGCTATGGGGTAATGGACATGTGACATGTTTGAACGACTTTATTTATCTTCTTTATAAGAGGCTGCTTTACGCATTGTTGACTTGATTTTATCTATGACATTTTAATAGTTTTTGTTCTGGCGGTTAAATGTTACAGGATAATCATGTGCCATGATTTTAACTAATACAGGACTCCAGGTAAGAGGGAGCAAACTGAGGAAATCCAGTATTTTTCTCCATCATACCAGAACCAAATCTATGGTGTTACTACTCGTTAGAATTGTCTCGAAAGAGACATTTCTAATGAGTAGTCACACCATGGGGCTTAATGCAGAAATAATTTTTTTTTAAATACTCCCCTTATCTGAGAAATAAAATTGGCAAGTTGAATTTCAGGGGTTAATAAGTTAACCCATAACCCTGATTCTAGTTTTGAAAATAGATGACTACTTAAAGCAGGTTGAAAGTAAAGCAGAATGTGCTTTAAGGCGCATTCTGCATTACTTTTAGCCTGCTTTAAGCTACCATCTGCTAGAATATAGAAAATATTTCATGTAATATACATGTATGTTCATGACTGTATAAAATGGAACTATTTTCTTTCGGTAGAGGAATAAATGTGAGGTGTAAAAAGGCGTATTTATGGGTTAATGGGTTAAACATGACGGTACTGGGATGAAATGCCTATGATGCTTGGCTGTTGATGCCTTGGTAGTTTCTTTCTTTGTCCATGTACATTTGTGTGTTGAATCGTTTACACCACATAGCAGAGCACCAGATAAGGGTAGTTTTTCAAAACTAAAATCTTTATTTCAGAATTAAACCCTATGGTGTCACTACTCATTAGAATTGTCTCTTCTAGACGATTCTACTGAGTAGTAACACTATAGGATTTGTTGCTGAAAGAGTGAAAAAAATTTTGATTTGTTGAAATAACTCCTTCTTATCTGGAGCCCTGTCACAGTCAAAACTGTGATAAGCGGTTGCTCAATAAAGAAAATAAACATGCCTCTAATCATTTCTACACAAGTTCCCATCTATGAAGTCCTAAAGACGAAACACAGAATGCATTTCCAGTATCATTAAAGAATAAGATAGAGCTTAACCCATTACCCCATAATACACCTTTTTACGCCTTTAATTTAATCCTCCATTGAAGAAATTTTTTCCAATTTATAGTCATACCGCTATTATGTATGAAAAGAAATATTTTCTTTATCCTAGCAGATGATAGCTTAAAGCAGGCTGAAAGTAAATCAACCTGCTTTAAGTGGTCACTTGTCTTCAAAACTAGAAAAAAGGTAAGGGGTGAAAGCAGGTTGAAAGTGAGGCAGAATACTTCTTTAGGAGCATTCTGTTTCACTTTAAACCTGCTTTATGAGGTCATCTGCTTTCAAAACAGGAAACATGCTATAGGTTAATGAGTTAATGCAAAGGATATGTATTACAGCAAGCTCCTTATCTCAAGCATTAGACTGCAAGCCATCTGTAGACAATTCTATGATTCTTTATTGAACAACCGCTTAACTGAGGGTTTTATCATATGTTTAACATAAAACGCATTTCATTTCATTTAAAACCATTTTCAAAATATGCTCTGAAAGTGGAGCATTGTCTATGCACATTCTTATGATATTGTTATGATCATGTAGAAATGGAGTCTGGATGGATCTCTGCAGTACTCTGTATGTAAAAGCTTCAGATAAGGGGAGTATTTCGAAACCTAAAATCTTTATTTCTGCCCCAAATCATATGGTGTTACTACTCATTGGAATCCTCTCTGCGAGACGATTCTAATGAGTAGTTACATCATAGGATTTGTTGCTAAAATAAGTGAGAAATGTGGGATTTGTTCGATTTACTTCCTTTTATGTGGAGCTCTAGGTATAGTATGTTTAGATGATTGATAGTTATGAGTGATTTGCCTTTACATGCACCTTAGAACTGTGATCATTTAAAATGTAACATAATGTATCAATTAACATATTAAGCCCTAGTGATTAGTATACTCATCCTCATTAAACAGTTTACCTGCGAAGAGTACACTTGTCTTATGCAAACAGTGTAGACCTAGACCACAGTGATCCTTAAAGAGCCCTTTGATATGGGTCTGCACTGTTTTGTAATTTTGCAATGAGTTCTTAAAACAGCATGAAATAGATTAAAATGGACTTTACTTTTTCTCAGGAACTTGAATTGTCAGTTTGAACTTTCAGGAGTGTTAGATAACACACAGTTTTACCAGAACATTACTATGTGATCACATAACAAGAACATTACTATGTGATCACATAACAAGAACATTACTACGTGATCACATAACCGGGGCTGAAAACTGGTGTCACATAGTGAAAAAACTTATATAATGGTAGAGTAAGACCTCTATCACGACCACTAAACCAATGGTTTTATTGATTGTATAAAAGACAGGCAACGGCTTAAAGCAGGGTGACAGTAAAACAGAAAGCTCCTAAAGGAGCTTTCTGTTTTACTGTCACCTTGCTTTAAGTAATCACCTGTCGTAAACACCTAGTACGTAATACAATTTAGTGGTTGTAATGGGAAGGTTTTACACTATTTGGATTATATAATATAAACTGGTCTGATGGCATTTTTGCACAATTTGAACAGCGTAAATGGGAAAGATTGAGGTCTTCTTCACTACATGTATACTTGTTAGGACTGACAAATGACATAGCAAATGAATATGTTGGGTGTGTTTCAATATGAACATGTTTCAAGTTTTTGTTTGTTGGTATAATTATTGGGAGAATCTGCTGTGCTTGAATGAAATGTGATAACAGTATTTATCATATTCATGGTGCAAATAAAGTTGAGCCTTTATTGAGTATTGGTTCATAAGAAGATGGTCAGAATGAATCAGGGCTGCCATTTCTCCGGATTTTTCCTAAATATTTGGATTTTTATCCGAGCAGATCATAGCTTAAAACAGGCACAAAGTAAAGCAGAATGCGCCTTAAGGCAATTTGCTCAAATTTTACTTAAATATGATACTATCAACAGTAAAGCAGGATGTCCTGAATTTTAGGATTTTTTACAGTGGCTTCATGACTGAAGAGGTCTCCCTACATCTTCTTAGAATTGTTCCTGGATAAAGGCTTAACTTTACAGTAATACCTCTCTATTACAACCACTAAAACAGAAGCTAATTTATTGTATCAAAGACAGGTGACAGCTAACAGCAAGATGACAGTAAAACAAAAGGCTCCTACAGGAGCTTTCTGTTTTAACGTTACTTGCTTTAAGCAGTCACCAGGGCCGCCATTTCTCCGGATTTTTCCTAAATCTTCGGATGTTATTCTAGTACATGGTAGCTTAAAGCAGGCTGAGAGTGAAACAGAATGCTTTACTTTCAGCCTACTTTAAGCAGCCACGTGTCAAAAAAAGTAGAAACAGGAGATGGGGAAAAGGTACGATTCGTAAAATCGCACTTGAAAAAATGCAACTTTGGAAATCTTAGGATTTTATATGTCAACTTATGGCAGCCCTGAGTCACTGGTCATAAACACCTAATAATAAACAAAATTGTGTGGTCGTATTAAAGAGGTTTTAACTGTATTTTAGGGTTAAAGGGAAGCTGGAATATTTCATTATCTGTAGCAATATCATGTCCCGACCATGTAAAATAATTCCATTATTGCAAAGATTCAAAAGAATATTCATTGACTGCTTACAGCTTAAGGCAAGTTGAAATTAGAGCAGGAGCTTTCAGTTTTACTTTCATCTTGCTTTGAGCACCACCTGCTGTAACCTTTTCTTTCATAAATCTTTCTGGTGTAAGACAAGTTTTTTGCTTGAAGCAGGCTGAAATGAATATCTGCTTTACTGTCAGCTTGCTTTAACTCTTTCCTCCCTGAAACTTTAAATGGAAAATTCCAGTTTCGATTTTTGTCTAGTCCATTTCTGGCTTTTAAGAGTTGTTTTTGTCAATTTTGGCATTACTGACAAACAGTGAAGACCCTGATCAGAGGACTCCTTTCGGAGCCCTCTGATCTGGGCCTTCACTGTTTGCACAGGACAAGTGTATTATTTACATGTACACTGTTTAAAATGACGCCTATATGCGGGACTAGGGTTCAAAGGGTTAACCGATTATCCCATAAAGACACCTTTTTACGCCTCTATTTTATTCATTTACTGAAGAAAATAGTTCCAATTTATACTGCTACAAATAAGAATCTTAAGAATTAGTTTCTATATTCAAGCAGATAATAGCTTAAAGCAGGCTGAAAGTAAAGCAGAATGTGCCTTATACTCTCAACCTGCTTTAAGTGATCATCTTTCTTTAAAACTACAAACAGACTATGGAGTAATGGGTTAAGCAGACTCCCATTAGGATTTAGATAAAATTCCCTGTGTGTTTATGTCAGGACAGGGTAGAAACATGAACTATTTATATTAGCAGACAAAGGCATGGCTCCTGATAAGGGAGTGAACTAATTCTTTTTTGACAATTTCTCAATTATGTTAAAATCAAACCCAATGGTGTGACTACTCATTAGAATTGTCTCAAAGAGATGATTCTAATGAATAGTCATGCCATAGGGTTTTTAAGTTGACATAAAATTTCGGTTTTCACAATACTCCCCTAATCTAAAATTCCTGCAAAGTTGAGGATGTGAAGAGGTGTTACAGGGTTACAGATAAGGGGAGTATTCAGGGCTCCAGATAAGAGGTAGTTTTTTCAACAAATCCAACATTTTCTCACTCTTTTTAGCACCAAATCCTATGGTGTTACTACTCATTAGAATCGTCTCGGAGAGACGATTCTAATGAGTAGTGACACCATAGGGTTTTATTCAGAAATAAAGATTTTAGTTTTTGAAAAACTACCCTTATCTGGTGCTCTGAGTATTGGGGTATTTACCCAATTAAAATTTTGGAAAATGCAATTGCTTTTCACAACAAGGAGTAACAAAAAGCAAAGAAATGTAGCAAAAAACAAATAAATTGTGGAAATCTAATCAGAATATCAATGATACCCAATTACAAAAACTCCCAATACCCAATAAAAAATTGTAAAAACCCAATTCGGTAAAATAACAAGGAGTAAATATACCCAATTGCATCCATACCTTATCTGTTACTATGAAAGGAAAGGCTTTTTGACTGGTGATAATACATAGGTTTATCCATTATTTATG
Source organism: Gari tellinella (assembly GCA_922989275.2). NCBI lineage: Eukaryota > Metazoa > Mollusca > Bivalvia > Cardiida > Psammobiidae > Gari > Gari tellinella. The sequence continues at coordinate 22,153,844 of OV277870.1, read as the reverse complement.
TAGCTGATCATTTATAGATATAATCCATTAGTATTCTAGTTGTAATATTCACATCACCCCTGTACATTGTTTCATAATCATCCGGGTGTTGCTACTGTCGAGGAAACTTTACTCTTTCCCAGTAAACGCGTTTACGCTGAAACTATTATTTCCTTTGCAAACAGTTTGGAGCCTAGTCAGACGCCGGGTGATCCGGCGTCTGATCAGGCTCCAAACTGTTTGCCACTCAGCTTAATATCAATAGTCAAAAAAAATTATTTTCTATATTTAAGTGTATTGCATTTGCGTTTCGTTTGTGTTTAAACAGAAAGAATAATGTTTTCTCCACTCTATGTTCTATGCATTGTTTTCTGCTCACATACTTGGTGTCTTTGTCCTTTTCTATTTGCCATATATCTGGGTTCTATCACGTCATTAAGGCTGAGCCATGTCACGGAGACAAAGAATACTCTTGACATATGCAAACAATGTAAACCTGTTTCTGCCCCGCGCAAGTTTTTGAAACAGTTTTCTGATCATTGCCAGCGCTGTTCTTTAGTCTTGGGCTGATTGGCAAAGTGATGACAGGCGCGAAATTTAATTCTATAGAATTATTAGGCATGATCTGTTCTCTTCCACAAAGCATGTGCTTGTTACATTTATATACAGTCGAACTTGGATATCTCGAACTCGCTTAAATCAAACTATCCAATTTGTCGACACATGAATTGCATTATTCCATGCTCGGTTAAGTCAAACATACCCATATTTCAAAGTTAAAACGAGGTCGAGATATCGAAGTTCAACTGTATGCATGTTCTAGTTGGTGATATAAAGGGATATCAAAATGTTTATAGATGTATGTTAAAACTATAATGAACTTACTTTATTTTGTTGCCTATAAATTTTTATATGGCATGTTGTGTGTTATTAAAGAGTAATTATGTTATTTATGTTTAAGTGCAAAAGTTAAGCATATCAACAAATAGAATTCAGAGTATTAATTCTTAAAATGCTGAATTTTCAAAAAAAAGTCAAGGGCTTGGTGCAAAACTGTTGTAACCCCTTCACAATTGTGAAGGAGTTACAAAGTTTTGCACCAATCCCTCAGAATAATCTCTTCCATCTTCTTGTAAATGACCAATATACACTGACTTTTGATAGGTTTATTCCCAAATTGTTCAACAGTATGACAAATAGTGAAGACCCAGATCAGGGTACATGCTTATAAAGTGTTCGAGTTGAGTCTGTAATCCTTCTCAAGCATTTGATTAGTCAGATTTGAGCCTAGGCTCAAATCTGACCAATCAAATGCTTGAGAACGAAGTCATACTCAACTCAAACGCTTTATAAGCACTTGGCCTGAATGCCCTTTGATATGGGTATACACTGTTTTTCAGAATACTAGTATATACCATATATGTGTAGCCTTTATCCCTACAACACAAAAATTAGAATTAACCCAGTACTACATAGATTTAGGTCTCGATTTATTCCTCAATTGAAGAAAAAAATAATGATTCATGCAGTCATGGATATGTATCAAAAGGAATCTATATTCTAGTAGCTGATACCTTAAAGCATGCTGAAAGTAAAGCAGAATGTGCCTTAAGGTGCACTCTGCTTTACTTCGAAGCTGATAAAAATGGGCACCTGTCTTTCAAACTAGAAACAGGCTATGGGGAAAGGGTTAATGTTTTTCAGTGGTTTTCAGAAATTATTATATATGAATAGTTTGTATGGTATTTATTTTCTTACATATTATTTTCTGTCTCACACTTTTCAAATATAAAAATCAATCAAAATTGCTGGTTTTCCAAACTTACATTGGTTTGTACAAAATTAAAGAGCCAATCCCGATGCAGGGGAATTCTATTTTAAGCTTGTTTATTTATATACATTAAAAAGATGCAGTACAATTTAGTACACCTCAATTGTATACAGTGTTCCCTCCCTACAACAACCCTCCCAACAACGACTCCCTCCTTACAACGATCCTTGCCGCAGTTCCCTAAACAATAACAAAAATATATAATGACGAGTGACAAACAGCTTCAATCAAGATCAGATGCCGCATTACGCGATATCTGATCTTGATTCAAGCTGTTTGCAAATGTAAGCCAAGTCTTAATTTTCCCACCCTACAACAACTCTCTCCAAACAACACACACCATATGTGTTTCCTATTGGATGTTGTTGTAGAGAGGGAGCACTGTACATGGTTTATCACCCACCTCTTAATATATATTTTTTCAACCATTAGGAATAATTTAATTCATTAGAACATACAAATGTAGGTTATATTGGCTTATTGGAATACATTAATGAACATGTTCAACCCTAGTGATGAAACTTGTCATATTTACAAACAGTTTACCTGTGAATAGTACACTTGTCCTATACAAACAGTGTAGCCCCTGACCAAAGGGACTTCTGTAGGGTCTGCATTGTTTGTCAGTTTGCAATATATTGTTAAAATCAATCCTTAATAGTCAGAAATTGACTAGACTTAATTGGAAATTGGAATTTTCCATTAAAAGTTTCAGGGATGAATGAGTTGAGTGACTTAAAAATGAGAGATATACACAATCAATATGGCAAAATAATGATGATGAAAACCTAGATCAGATGACTCATATTAGAGCCATCTGATTTGAGTGTTTACTGTTTGCATATGATGTGTACTCTTCAGAGGTACACTGCAAAAAAAAACATATATATTTATGAGTAGGGGTCAAGCGAGGTTTAATTGTATGCAGCGAATTTGACAAAACTCAAAATCAAAGTTCTAGATTTGAGGGAGTAAAACTAAACAATACCTACCGCCACATTTCCTTTCCACCCTGTGTTGTGATTATTTATTAGGAACTCCTGAAAGATTCTTTTGTTTAAAATTAGTGTTCTTATGGAATAGACTTTATTGTATTTTGTTTGTTTCGCATAATATTCACAGTCTGCGCTGTATTGTTAAACACGCAAAACACCATACATTTTGTTTGGAAAATAGATTTTTGTTGGATTAGCACCCATGTAATATATGCATATAAACCATAAGTACCCATGTAATGTATGCATATAAACCATAAGTACCCATGTAATAAATGCATATAACCTGTATTGAGCATCCATTGAAAGAAAAAAGCATGGACCGTCTTTATGGCAGGCAGCAGCTTAATGCAAAACAAAAGTAATGCAGAAAGCCTCCGTTGCATTTCTTTTTTCTTGCATTAAGCAGCCACCTGATTGAACCCTAGCAATGAGTATATTCCTAGTTCACAAACAGTGTATCTGTTCAGAGTAAACTTGTCCTATGTAAACAGTGTAGACGCAGATCAGAGAGCTTTAAAGGAGCTTTCTGCTTAGAGTCTGCACTGTTTGTCATTTGGCAATACTTTGTAAAAAAACAATCCTAATAAGTTGACAATAATGGACTAAACTTAATTGGAAACTAGAATTGTCCATTTGATGTTTTAGGGGTGTTAACCCTTTATCTCATAGCCTGTTTCTAGTTTTGAAGACGTGTGATTTCTTAAAACAGGTTGAAAGTAAAGCAGAATGCGCCTTAAGGCGCATTCTGCTTTACTTTCAGCCTATTTTAAGCTATCATCTGCTAGGATTTAGAAAATAATTTTAATGGTCCATATCCATGACTGTTTAAGTTGGAACTATTTTCTTTGGTGGAGGAATAAATTAGAGGTGTAAAAAGGCCTATGTATGGGGTAATGGGTTAATGGTCATGCTGATTTTTCTTCTACTTGTTACTGAATACATGTTTTATCATCATGCTTTGAACATTGAACATGAGGATTTTCTGTTTGAGTGATAAGAACTACGGGTGTTTCGGAAATTTAAAGCTGTACTGGTGAATTTGATGTCATTTCTGAAAAGTGAGGCTCCAGATCAGACGCTGAGTATCTCATTGTGTAATCAGGATCCAAACTGTTTTGTCACGTTGATCATGTTTCTGATAATATAGGAACTATTATAAAAGAAAACTTACAAAGGCCATACCTGTGATGAGTTCAGTAAAGAAATCGATGGCCATCGATTGCAAGTTGGCTACCGGTCTGAAATACAGTGGAGAAAATGTAATTCTTTCGTTCAAACGCAAACGCATTGCTATGAAATATAGAAAATGACAACTATTTGACAATTCCGACTACCTGTTTTAATTTGAGTAGCAAACAGTTTGGAGCCTGATCAGACGCCGGGTTACACTGTTTGCAATGAAAATAATAGTTTAAGCGTGAACGCGGTTATTTGGAAAGAAAATGTTTCTCTACTGGACTCTGCACGCTGCACATGGGGAACAAACGGCTAACCTAAACAGCAATCAGTGGCTACTGTTGTTCAATCCATTTCATTATACAGTAAAACCTCTCTGTTTCTAACTCTAAAAAGAAGGCTAATTCAGTGTATAAAAGACAGTCAAAAGCTTACAGAAAGATGAAAGTAAAATGAATTTTTCTAAAGGAGCTTTTATTTTAACTTCAACTTTTCTTTAATCAGCCACCTGCCTTAAACAATTACCCCATAGCATGCTTCTAGTTTTGAAAACAGGTGACCACTTAAAGCAGGTTGAAAGTAAAGCAGAATGTGCCTTAAGGCACTATAGCTTTACTTTCAGCCAGCTTTAAGCTATTATCTGCTAGAATATAGAAAATATTTCTTATGGTACACATTTTTGGCTGTATAAATTGGAACTATTTTCTTCATTGGAGAAATAAATAAAAGGCGTAAAAAGACGTATTTATGGGTTAATGGTTTAAACCTCAAAACCATTAATGAGTGGTTGTTATAGAGAAGTTTCACTGTATGATTAAAATAATAGCTTAACCCTATTTACCAATTAAGTAATAATAGAAAATCAACAGACATCAAGTTTATAGGAGACATAACTTTCTCAGTATTCAAATAGCTATGAAAGTGTGTAAGAATGAGTTACAGGATTTAGTTGTATTTTTTTCTGTGAGATGAAATCTTTTATTGTTGTTGGTTGTAATGAACTAATACATTTTATTGTAATTCCAATAAAAGTTATTGGGAAGAAATTGTGATGACTTTGTTTTGTTTATTCTGTCCATCTTGGTGAAGTTAAGTCTTAATAACCTTTAACCCCATGGCATGTTTCTAGTTTAAAAGAGAAGTGACCTCTTAACGCAGGTTGAAAGTAAAGCAGAATGTGCTGCTTTACTTTTAGCCTGATTTAATCTTCTATCTGTTAAGATGTAGAATGTATTTTTTATGGTACATAATCATGACTGTATAAATTGGACCTATTTTCTTCAGTGGAGGAATAAATTACAAGCGTATTTAAGGGGGAAAGGGATTAATATTTTCCCTAGGTATTGCTCGAGCACAACCATCTCAGAGATACTAACTATTAGTAACTCTGTGTAATGCAACTTTACCCATTACCCCATAAATACCCTTTTACGCCTTTAATAAAATCATCTACTGAAGAAAATAGTTCCCATTTATACTGTCACAAATAAAAATCATAAGAAATATTTTCTATATTCTAGCAGATAATAGCTTAAAGCAGGCTGAAAGTAAAGCAGAATGTGCCTTAAGGCACATTCTGCTTTACTTTCAATCTGCTTTAAGTGGTCACCTGTCTTCAAAACTAGACACAGACTAGACATGGGTTAATTGGTTAATACCCATGGAAAATAAGAGTGAAGCTCGAGGCCCATAATTATGGAATTTACTGGCAGTGTATATTGAATATTCCATATTATTTATACACTACACACTCCGTGCAACCACAATATTATCCTACCTCCTACTCAACTAATCACCCCATTGGTCATTCACAGTTACATAAAATCCCTGTAAGATAAATATGTAAACAAGGAGAATATTGTTGAATCAATCCAGGAAAACCTTTCTAAAACGACCACTGAAACATGGGTTAATAATAAGGATGAAGCTCGGGGCCCATAATTATGGAATTTACTGGCAGTGTATATTGAATATTCCATATTATTTATACACTACACACTCGGTGCAACCACAATATTATCCTACCTCCTACTCAACTAACCATTCCATTGGTCATTCTCAGTTACATGAAATCCATGTAAGATAAATATGTAAACAAGGAGATTATTGTTGAATCAATCCAGGAAAACCTTTCTAAAACGACCACTGAAACATAATTATGGAATTTACTGGCAGTGTATATTGAATATTCCATATTTATACACTACACACTCGGTGCAACCACAATATTATCCTACCTCCTACTCAACTAACCATTCCATTGGTCATTCTCAGTTACATGAAATCCCTGTAAGATAAATATGTAAACAAGGAGATTATTGTTGAATCAATCAGGAAAACCTTTCTAAAACGACCACTGAAACGAAGGATAATTGATTGTATAAATAAAAAGGCATTTTACACCTTTTATGTAACTTACTGGCAGTGTATACATGTATTGAATACTCCATATTATTAATACAATACAAACTCGGTGCAACCACAATATTATCCTACCTCCTACTCAACTAACCATTCCATTGGTCATTCTCAGTTACATGAAATCCCTGTAAGATAAATATGTAAACAAGGAGATTATTGTTGAATCAATCAGGAAAACCTTTCTAAAACGACCACTGAAACGAAGGATAATTGATTGTATAAATAAAAAGGCATTTTACACCTTTTATGTAACTTACTGGCAGTGTATACATGTATTGAATACTCCATATTATTAATACAATACAAACTCGGTGCAACCACAATATTATCCTACCTCCTACTCAACTAACCATTCCATTGGTCATTCTCAGTTACATGAAATCCCTGTAAGATAAATATGTAAACAAGGAGATTATTGTTGAATCAATCAGGAAAACCTTTCTAAAACGACCACTGAAACGAAGGATAATTGATTGTATCAATAAAAAGGCATTTTACACCTTTTATGTAACTTACTGGCAGTGTATACATGTATTGAATACTCCATATTATTAATACAATACAAACTCGGTGCAACCACAATATTATCCTACCTCCTACTCAACTAACCATTCCATTGGTCATTCTCAGTTACATGAAAGCCCTGTAAGATAAATATGTAAACAAGGAGAACATTGTTGAATCAATCCAGGAAAACCTTTCTAAAACGAAGGATAATTGATTGTTTAAAAGACATTTTACACCTTTAAGCAAGATGAAGTAAAGCAAATCTTCTAAAGGAACTTTTTGTTTTCCTGTCACCTTTCTTAACCCATTACCCCATAAAAACGTATTTTTACGCCTTTAATATATTCCTGCATTGAAGAAAATAGTTCCGATTTGTACAGTCATGGATATATATCAGTACAAATACTTTCTATATTCTAGCAGATGTTAGCTTAAAGCAGGCTGAGGGTAAAGCAGAATGCGCCCTTAGGCGCATTCTGCTTTACTTTCAGCCTGCTTTAAGTGGTCACCTATTTTCAGTACTAGAAACAGTCTATGGGGTAATGGGTTAAGCTGTCACCTGTCTTTCATATAAGCAATTAACTTCCAATTAAGTGGTTGTAATAGTGAAGTTTTATTGTACAAGGAGAATATCGTTGGATCAGTACATGTTCTCTACTGGCAAATGGTGAGTCCTTACAAAACTTTAACCAGTAAACCCCTGTGGCAAGTATACACTTGTTCATTGCAAACAATGCAGATCCAGATCAGATGACTCTTTGATGGACTAGACTCTGGGCTGCCATAAGTTGATCATAAAAATCCTAAGATTTTCAATTTTCAATTTTTCAGACGCAATTTAACTAATCGTAACTTTACCCCATAGTATGTTTCTTGTTTTGAGGACACATGACTGCTTAAAACAGTTTCAGCCTGTTTTAAGCTTCGATCTTCTAGGATAAAAATCCGAATACTTAGGAAAAATCCGGAGAAATGGCAGCCCTGTTGACTTGATTGGAAACAGAATCTGAGCAGGGTCAATGTATTTTGACGAAAACAAACCCTAGATAGTCAAAAATGGACTAGACTTAATTGAAAACCAGAATTGACCATTTAAGTTTCAGTGGACAAATTCTGTGTAATCGCTAAAAAGTTGACCGCAAATGGGTTAAAGAATTAGCCCACTCAGCAAAATGCTTAGACCAATAGAAAGTGGTTAATGACTGCAATGTCTGAGAAGCTGGTTTTGACGACAATTAGTAACCACTTTCTATGGGTCTAAGATAGATAACTCGTATACTCCAAAATAAGGCATTTTACTGAGTTATTTCTCTTGCAAATGTCAGTTAAAGAGTGAGAGTCGATTAATTCCGTAATCTATTCTAGCTATTTAACCATTTTATTTCATTAATCCTTACCATATCATGCTAAGCACGACCTAGCTTACATTAGCAAACAGTTTAGATACAGATCAGACGCCGCGTAACGCGGCGTCTGATCTGAATCTAAACTGTTGGTCACTTGCATTCAACATTTGATCAGTTCTAAAATTATCACTGGTATACATCGTACACCGGATATTGGCCGAAAGTGATTCTTAATCAACGGTAAATTGATGTAAACAATGTCAGACCAGTTAACAAATACGCCTATTACGCAATTATTGCAACACATAAGTATTTTAAACATTTAATCGTACCGAACCAGAACTACATGTAATTTCTACTTGACACAAACAAGCCTCTTCTGTTGAAAACGTCAATTGGTTCGTGAATCATGAGAGTTTTGTCGTCCCGATCACTGCCAACGAGTGCGGAGTTTACCCAAATTGGCCGAATATGTGCATTATATACATGTATTGTGCAACTGTTTCTCCTCTACAGATAGAAATTAACTCAATAGTATTTCTCCAAGTGTTAGCGAAACAGTTGCACATTTTGTAAAATTGACCATTTCATTCTACAATCACTGTACACTGTACAGCGTCATGCAAACAAGTGACAGTTTACTGTACTGCATCTTGCATTTCTACTCTGCATCTTCAGGGCTGCCATAAGTTGACATGAAAAATCCTAAGATTTCCTAATTTGCATTTTTCAAGTGCAATTTTACAAATCGTACCTATACCCAAACGCCTGTTTCTAATTTTGTTGTCGCATGCCTACTTAAAGCAGGCTGGAAGTAAAGGCGCATTCTGCTTTACTTTCGGCCTGCTTTAAGCTATCATGTACAAGAAAAAAATCCTAAGATTTAGGAAAAATCCGATGAAATGACAGACAGTCCTGCATCTTGCATTTCTACTGCACTGCATCTTGGAAATACAATCAGCAAATCTGAAAGATATTGGTTGCTGAAAATGATACCTGGGGGCGTATTCTGAAACATTCTATGTATTTTGTTTACGAATTTTCTAACTCTTATATTTTCAACTAAGAAAAACTATTGTCTAACTTTTCCTCTAATAAAATGCTATAGTAGATCTAGATTTAATTATCTGGAAAAAAAAATCTAAGAGTAAAATACGGGGGTAACCAAGGACTTTCACGACTGAAATGACGTCACTCTTCTCGCACACTAACACGTAAAAATTACTGCTTATTTGCGGTGTAGTTTTCGAAGGGTGTGTGTGTGGGGGGGGGGGGGGGGGGGGGGGGGGGGTGGGGGGGGGGGGGTTCGTCTCATTTTCTCATTTGTAAATTATTATCATATAGATCAAGTCTACTCTTTCTTGATATTTGAAAAGCTTTTTTTAAGTCCAGCAGTTTGCTGTTTAACCCTTGTCATGCCGAATAGCCATCTGCTGCAAACTAACACGTCATCTGCAGAAAACACATACTCAATTTTATGCTTTCAAAACTCAGTAAGAAAAGTTAAATATGACTGACACACAAGTTTGGATCCAGATAAGAAGCCGCGTAACATTGCGTCTTATCTAGTTCCATGCTGTATACAAAGTGTTCGCAAATTCTAACCAAGTCGTGTTTAGCATAATATGTAATAAAAGCAGGCTGCCAATAATAAAGAATCCTTCTAATTGGTAATTTTTACGAAATACTTTCAGCATGCTCAATGACGCCTAAAAGCGCGTTTACAAACAGTTTGAATCCTGATTCATACGCCGCGATCCTGACCTGGATCTGCATTGTGTGCAAACTGTTCGCAAATTTTAACCATGTCACGATAAGCATAATAAGTCTTGAAGCAGGATGACATTTAGAAGGAAACCTTCTAATTGGAAACTCAGTTTACTTTACTTTCAGTATGCTTTAACCAATGGACTCTTAAGGTCGCTTAAATGCGCGTTTGCAAACAATTTGGATTCTGATCAGACGCCGATTTATGCGGCGTCTAATCAGGATCCAAACTGTTTGACGCACCGTCTGATCAGAATCCAAACTGTTTGGCCCTCGTAAATTTTGTCAGTAATACTACGTGAAAAGGGATTTTTGAAACGATATTGCAGACAACAAAATTAAAGCAGACGACAATGAAACGATGAAGGAAAGATTTGGCAGTGGAAGGGTTAAGCAATTATTTGTATTTGAAACGAAACGAATACAATGTATATGAAAATAATGTTCATTGCTTTAAAAAGAGGCATTAAGAAAAAAAATCGTACTTTGTGTGGTTCGAACCTGCTACCCCCGACATGCTAGTCCGACTCGTTCCCTTTTGAGCCACGGCGACTTCGTTGAAATTCGGTTCGTTAGTTTGTTATAATTTTGGAATTAATTATGTATTTACGCTAGTTTTGGTACATAAAGTGATTATTTATTATTCAAATATAGATTTTGAACATATATCGATCTTTCCCATGTTTTTTGCGATGAAAACCGTAGGTAATAGTGTCTTAAATAGTAGTCTCAGTCGTTTGTAATGACGTTACCCCACCCCGAAGTTGACCCAATTTCACGAAGCCACTCAAACACAAACGCCGACTCAGTTACTTGTATTAAAAAGAAACAAATCTATGAAAAATAAAATATATGAAGAAAAAAATCGCACACTGTGTGTTTTGAACCTGAGACCAGCGGCATCCTAGTCCGACTCGTTCCCCAATGAGCCACGGCGACTTCGTTGAACTTTTTTTCTGTTAGCAAATTTCCCTTCTTGTGGCCTTTTGTTTGTCGCTTTTTTATTCTTTATGTGGCTTATTTTCTTTCTTGTGGCTTTTTGTTTTTCTTGTCGCTTTATATCTCTTCTTGTGGCTTATTTTCCCTTCTCGTGGCTTTATATTTCTTATTGAGGCTTTTTATTTCTACTTGTGGCTTATTGTTTCTTCCTAATTAACACATTTATATCAAACTGACGAGTCATAGTTCAACGAAGTCTCAGTGGCTCAGTAGTGAACGAGTCGGACTAGCATGTCGTGGATAGCAGGTTCAAACCACACAGCGTGCGAATATTTTTTTCTGAACGACTTGTTTTCAAAGTTTCATTTCTTTTTTAATATAAGTAACTTCGTGAAAGCATGCTGAAAAGAAAATGTAAAATTATCCAAATAGCCTGCGTTAACACTAATATTACGCTAAGCGCGACTTGGTAAATATTTGCTTACTGTTTGCAAACAGTATAGATCCAGGGTTTAACTTACTGACAATATAAGGGCATTGCTGTGACTTATTTATCTAGTGTCAGAATGAAGAGACTTTTCCCTAAATATTCATTTTAACTTATTATCCCCTGAAATTTCCAATGGACAATTTCAGTTTACATTAAAGCTGGTCCATTTTAGACTATTTAGGATTGGTTTTGTTAAATGATATATTGCAATATGACAAACAGTGAAGTCCCTGATTAGAGGGCTCCTGCAAGAGCCCTCTTATCAGGGAATTCACTGTTAGCATTAGGCCAATGTACTCCTAAAAGGTACACTATCGGTGAAGGGCGCATATATGCGTCACTAGGGCTCTGTGAGTTAAAACTGCACCCAATGATTTGAACAATGACATTGGCTAAAGCAACAAAAAAAAACGTGAGGGAAAAATCCATACTAGACGGTGTAGATAGCTTCTGTAAGAGAACCGTGTGAATCCTGTCCAGACCACAGGTACTTGACACATACATCTAGAAATATTACAATATTTTTTTTTTTACTAGACTTCTATTATAGATAGATCTAATATATCTATAATAGAAGTAAAGTAAAAATAAATTGTAATAGATCTAGATGTATGTGTCAAGTACCTGTGGTTCAGACAGCTCCAGCAGGGGCCTGTTTCATAAAACTTCGTACGACAAATGTTGTCATAAGTCAGATTAAAAAAGTCTTAATTATTATGTATTTTTCGATATTATCGTTATTGTGTCATATCTTTGGAATCGTCTTGAAAAGACGATTCCAAAGAAATGTCACAAGACATGATTAGATAGAGATATCAGAAATTAAATGTATATTTTAAAGTTTTGATTTACGGCCGTTTTGTTGTACGAAGTTTTATGAAACGGGCCCGCACCGGGATTGTAAAACTTAAAATGAACTCTGTGCTCAAAACTCAGAATTTGTGTCAGCTTTATAACACTTCAGCAACTATCTTATGCATTGTTTATGACTAATATTTGCGTACCATAATTCTACTGTAAAAATTTATCCAAAATCAGGTTACTTAAATAAATTAAAGCATTATCTAGAGCCTGCAATTGAAATTGAGTTTTGAGCACAGAGTTCGTTTTAAGTTATATAACCTCTGGGTTTACGCTGTTGTCAAAAATCGTCAATAAACGCTATTAACCATGGATGGACTTGTTAAAAATACACACAATACATTTACAAACAGTGTATAGTACTGTATACCCAGATCAGGGCGCTCCTATATAGGAGGCTCCAGCCCTCTGATCACGGTCTACACTGTTTGCTAATTTAGACCAGTTTCCATTAAACTATCCAAAATTCCAGGTAGACTGATTCATGTTTTTACAACGGTCACGTCAAAGAACCCAATGACGTCATAGATTTTTTTCTGTAACTGGATTCCCTTGTCCCAATAGCATTGATGTTACTAAAAGTTGCCCTTTACAAACAGTTTATCTATAAAGAGAACAATTGCCTATGCAAACAGTGTATACCCAGATCAGATGGCTTCCATAGGCATTAACAATGTACGCAGATAGTGTAGACTTAGACCATATGACTCCTATGAGAGCCATCTGATCGTCATTTTGCAATACCATGAGTACGCGTATTTGCTAAACTTATGGCAATTATAGTCAAAATATGGAGACGACTTGGCACATTGGGCCCTGGCGACGAGTATACTCGTCTTGAACAAAGTATATACCTATCACGAGTAGACTTCTCCTATGCAAACAGTGTAGACTCTGATCAGAGGGCTCCTGAAAATATTATTAAAAGCTACCCTAATTATTCAAAAATGGACTATTTGAAAATGAATTTAATTGGTAACTGGAATTATCAATTTAAAGTTTCAGGTATGAATCACAGGTTTTCGGCGCGTAAGTATGAATCACAGGTTTTCGGCGCTTAAGCTATGACCCCCCCCCCCCCCCCCCCCTTGCTGCTACCCCACATAAATCTTTCAAAATGAGTCAAAATACATCCATATGTTCAACAAACATCCTTAACAAATGTTTAAAGAAGTTTCAAGAAGTTTTAAAAAAAAAATTTTTTTTCGTATCATGTATGTGTCATAGCTACGGGCCGAATGCCTATGGTATGAATGAGTTTGATTGTCCATAATGCATCATATGGACATCATTTGACATGTCGGTAACAACATTTTGTATTTTGGGGGTTAAAATAGTGTTCTTTGCAAATTTGAATTTGATTTTTTTTAAAGAAAATATTTCTTTCGAAATTGATACTGCTGGTGTTGAGAAACACGGATCTGAATTACCATTTTCCTCTACGATGACTACTAATGTCCATGCAGCGGTTTGAATAACGTGCTATCATATTGTCATTCCTATCAGCAAACAGTGTAGACTCTGATCAGGCAGGTGTTCGATCAGACGATGTTTTTCTGCATGTATGTACCGTGGGCACTCTTTCAACCCTGAAACTTTAAATTCCAGTTTACAATTAAAGCTAGTCCATTATTAAATAATAAGGGTGGATTTAAGCCATATTTTACAAAATGACAAACAGTGTAGACACTGATCAGAGGGCTCCTTAAGGAGCCCTCTGATCAGGATCTACACTGTTTGCATATGACAAGTGAATTTTTGACAGGTATATGACGAGTTAATGACAAGAAACAATAGATTGTTGTTTCTGCTAAGGTTTATAGTCCCGCAGAAGCTTTATCAGATGCATCATCCCATTGTTTCAGGATTTGGACAATTGTCAGCATCATGCCTATTGTTAAACAATAGACAATGGTCAACTGAGATTATAAAGCATTTTGAATTTAGTCTGATATCGTTCTCAAGCATTCGATTGGTCAGATTTGAACTATTGCTCAAATCTACCCAATCAGATGGTTTAGAACGATCACAGACTCGCTGAGCGCTTTAGTAGTATAGCCTTGGGGCCATGTATGGATAAATAACAGAACTAGTTTAGATTTGTTTCCTGGACTTTTTTGCGCAGTCAATTAGAGGCCATTTGTTTCACCTTTATCCTGTCTGGTCTAGAATATCAGATCAATTTACTTCTTTGTTGTGAAGTGAATGTGTACCATTTATTGCAAAATGACAAACAATGCAAACCCTTATAATATAATCCCTCTGATCTGGGTTCACAATATATGCACATAGCAAATTGGTTTTGTTTCAATTTACGCCCGTTTCTGCCAATTTTGGGCTATTTGAACGTTCCAGAGAGAGGCAATCAGATTAATCCTGTCTCGTGACATCTCTTTGGAATCGTCTTTTCAAGACGATTCCAAAGAGATGTCACAAGACAGGATTAAATGGAGAAATAAGAAATTAAATGTATCTTAAAGTTTTTACTTACTAGGATCGTTTTTGTCTTTTTCGATAGAGTCCCCTGGGTTCAAGTTGTTTTGGCATGTCCATTGTATAACCTCGGTATCCGGTGGGTAATCGAACTCACGACCCCATGGATTAACAGTCAAGCGCGTTGCCACTAGATGATGCGCAGTACAAATGTACTCTCCATTAGCGAATTGTGAATGGCGAATATAAGCGTCAATATGTTTCAATTGTTTATGATCACTGGTATACATCGTACACCGGATATTGGCCGAAAGTGATTCGGAATCAGCGGAAAATAGATGTAAACAATGTCAGACCAGGTAAGAAAAACGTCGATTACACAATTATTGCAACACATAAGTATCAAACATTTAATCGTACCGAATCAGAACTAATTTCTGCCTGTCGCAAACAAGTCTCTTCTGTTACAAACGTCGATTGGTCCGTGAATTATGAGTTCAGTTCATTCTTTATTTGTGAGTGTTTAGTCTGCCCGATCACTGCCAACGTGTGCCGAGTTTGCACAAATTGGCTGAATATGTACATTATATACAGTTAACATGTAATTGTTTTTCACTGTATCGATTGGAAATAACTACATGTACAGGTAAAATTAGATCGTATGGCACACGTATTGTTCCCAATGTTTACAAACATTACAAGTAAAAACATTGCAGGTAGAAGGACATAATCAAAGATCTTTAAACCAGTCTCTACAGCTAAGTGGCCGTGTAGTCCAGAGGTAATATCGGCCGTTATACCAGACTATTGAATAGTTTGGTGGTTGTTGGTTCGAATCTCACTGCGGGCCAACACTTTTTTTTTTATCAAAATCATCAATGATGATTTTGTTCTGTTTTACTTTCCGCCCATTGTGGGAAAATTTATTGTTGTTTGGAATGGTTCTACTGGGGACTTTCTTCATAGCCTGTGCTCGTACCACGAGGTATATTGACTCGCTGCGTGGAGTGCTAAGTCACAGCTGCAAATCAAATGTGTTCTTTTAAGAATAAAAGAAATGTATATTTTAAGCATTACCACATACCTTGACTGAATCATGTTTTTGCAAAAGCAAAAAAATGAAGAAATGAGGAAGAAAATTTCCGTCAGCGAACACCGGACATATCATACATAACTCCTCTACCTATACCACTGGGCACTCTACTGCTGGGTGATGGGGTCTTAAACGTAAAACACTGAACGAGACCAATAGTACAGGTATGTTTGTTTACATTTTAGTAGTTGATGTGTCATGCGATCTAAAATGGACTTGGGAGTATCTCACAATGTTTGTTAAAATGATCTATACAGATTGCAATTTGGTCGATTTATGGCAGCATTACTGTTCTGCGTCTTGCAGTACGTATGTTCTGTTTATTGCAGAGGCTAGTGAATAGTGATATTTACTTTACTGCTTCTTGTTAATACTAAAGGACCGTTCTTCGTCTATTTTCAGGTCTATATCATGGATTACAAGTGTACTTACTGCGCGGATTCATTCCAAACATTAAGAGGTATCATTGAACACACAACAGAAATCCACCACAGGCAGTAAAGAAATAAAAGTTCGTGTTGTTGGTAAGAACAAAATAAAGACAAGTTTTAAAATAATCCCTGATTTATGTCGTGAACAAGGGCGGGTTATTACTGTTAACCATATTTCAAATACTTAATAACATCAAATTTATTTCAATCAGGGAATACGGGCTAACATTTTCCGCTTAGAAAAATGAATATTTCTGAAACTACTATAGTCTGGACAGTAAAAATATTTAAGAGTAAAAACGTCCGTTGTCAAACGGCCGTCTGCTGCAAATACAGTATCTGCGGTAAAACACATAATCAATTTAATGCTTTCAAAACTTAAGAAAAGTTAAATACAATGTATGCCTGGCAAAAATGTTGGATCCAGATCATACGCCACTTAACGCGGTGTCATATCTGGATCTAAATTGTTTGCAAACAGTTAGCAAGTTTAAAACAAGACACGCTTAGCATAATATTAGTGTTGATGTAGGCTGCCAATAAGATGGAAACATTCCAATTAGAGAATATTACATTTTCTTTTCAGCATGCTTTAAGCAGTTACTTATATTAAGAAAGAAAGAAATCTAAAAAAATAAGTCGTTCAGAAAAAAAGAAAAAAAGTTACACGCTGTGTGGTTTGAACCTGCTACCCACGACATGCTAGTCCGACTCGTTCACTACTGGGCCACGGAGACTCGTCAGTTTGTTATAAACAATGAGTCACGAGTGGAAACAATAAGCCTCAAGGAGAAATGTAAAGCAACGAGAGGGGAAAATAAGCAACAAGAAGAAGAAAAAGCGACAAGAAAAAAAAAAGCCACAGGAAGGGCAAAAAGCAACAATATGAAATAAAAAGGCACAATCAAAACAAACAGCCACAAGAAGGGAAATGAGCCACAAGATTTTTTAAAAAGCCACAAGAAAAATAAAAAGCCACAAGTAGAGAAATTAGCCACAATAATTTTAAAAAAGCGACAAGAAAAATAAAAAGCCACAAGAAGAGAAATGAGCGACAAGAATTTTTAAAAAGCGGCAAGAAAAACAAAAAGCCACAAGAAGAGAAATGTGAGCCACAAGAATTTTTAAAAAGCGACAAGAAAAACAAAAAGCCACAAAAAGGGAAATGAGCCACATTAATATTTAAAAAACGACAATAAAAACAAAAAGTCACAAAAAGGTAAATAAGCCACATGAAGAATAAAAAGTGACAAGAAAAAAAGAGCAACAAGAAGAGAAATAGCCACAAGAAGAGTAAATCGACAAGAAAACCAAACAGCCACAATAGGGAAATAAGTCACACGAAGAATAAAAAGCAAGAGGAAAAATGATTCAGCCACAAGAAAGGAAATAAACCACAAGAAGAATAAAAAGTGACAAGAAGATCAATAAACAACAAGATGGGAAATAAGCCTTCATTGGTGCAATTCCAACCATAATAAAACTCACCCGAGACCTTATGGTAATGAGCAATCAGAACAAGTTTTGATTGGATAACATTTGTGACCTCTAGAGTGTAAACACTAAAATTGCTGAGGAAGGCCGACGCACAACATACGACGGACATTCAAGTATTACCGAATCTATAGTTGAGTACTAAATGATCACTTATTGTACTTAAATTGAGTAATTTCAGAATAATGTCCAACAATTATTACAAACTAATGAGCCAAAGTTCATCGAAGTCGCCGTGGCTCAGTAGGGAAAGAGCATGCCGTGGGTTTCAGATTCAAAACACAGTGTGCGATTTATTTCATATATTTTATTTTCATAGATTCGTTTCTTTTTAATACAAGTAACTGCTAAAAGCATGCTGAAAAGAATGAATTCATTGAATAAAAATCGTTTATAGACACATTACGTTTAACGGAGGCTTTTGAGCCGACGTTTGTGGCTTCTTGAAATTGGGTCGATTTCGGGGTGGTGTATCGTCATTACAAACGACTGAGACTACTGTTTAAGACATGATTACCTGCAGTTTTCATCGCAAAAACGTGGGAAATATCAATTTATATTCGAAATCTATGTTTTAGTAATAAATGATCACTTTGTGTACCAAAACTAGCGTAATTACACAATGCGTTCCACAATTATAACTAACTAACGAACCGAATTTCAACGAAGTCGCCGTGGCTCAATAGGGAACGAGTTGGACTAGCATGTCGTGGGTAGCAGGTTCGAACCATACAGAGTACGATTATTTTTCTTCTCTTTTTTTTCTTTTTTTTTTAAATAATCGACACATTTTTCATATATTCGTTTCTTTAATTACAAATAATTGCTTAACCTTTTCACGGCAAAATAGTTCGTGAGATTTTACTCCTTCATCGTTTTATTGTCGTCTGCTTCAATTTTGTTGTCTGCAATATCGTTTAAAAGTTAGTAAAGGCAGTATGACTGACACAATTTCTGTACGAGTGCCAAACTGATTGGATCCTGATCAGACGCCGTATCAAACAGTTCGGATCCTGATCAGACGCCGCGTAAAACAGTTTTGATCCTGATAAGTTGCCGCGTGACTCGGCGTCTGATCAGGATCCAAACGGTTTGCAAACGCGCATATGAGGGTCATTGAGAGAGAAAGGGTTAACTCTTTCCTCCCTGAAACTTTAAATGGACTATTTCAGTTTCCATTTTAGACTAGTCAATTTCTGACCTTTAAAAGTTGTTTTTGTCAATATTTGGCATTATGACAAACAGTGAAGACCCTGATCAGAGGGCTCCTTTCGGAGCCCTCAGATCTGGGTCTTCATCATTTGCACAGGGCAAGTATACTATTTACATGTACACTGTTTGAAAAGGACGCAAATATGCGGGACTTGGGTTCACAGGGTTAAAGCATGCTGAAAAGTAAAGTAAAAGTCTCCAATGAGAAGGTTTCCTCCTTAATGTCATCCTGCTTTAAGACTTATTATGCAAAGCGTGACTTGGTTAAAATTTGCAAACAGTTTGCGCTCAATATAGATCCAGGTCAGGATCGAGGCGTATGATCAGGATCCAAACTACTTGCAAATGCGCTTTTAGACGTCAGCGGAAGGGTTAAAGCATGCTGAAAGTAACGTAAAAATCTCCAATTAGAAGGTTTCCTTCTTATTGGTAGCCTGCTTTAACACTTATTATGCTAAACGCGACTTGGTTACATTATGGATCCAGATCAGACGAAATGTGACGTCTGATCTGGATCCAAACTTGTTATCTAGTCATATTTAATCTTTCTTAAGATTTGAACGCATACATTTGATTATGGTTTTTTTCTGCAGATGACGTGTTTGTGCAGACTACTATTCGGCATGACAAGCCCCCCCCCCCCCCCCCCCCCCCCCCCCCACAAAAGCAACTATGCAAATAAGCAGTCATTTTCGATGAAATTCGTTCAGATTTGCTGATTGTATTTCCAAGATACAGTACAATAGAAGTGCTTGCAAGACACAGTACAGTGATTAAAGAATGAAATTGCCAAATTTACCAAATGTGCAACTGTTTCGCTAACACTTGGAGAAAATCCTGATACATCGAGTTAATTTCTATCTGTAGAGGAGAAACAATTACACTCTACATGGATATTATGCACATAATCGGCCAATTTATGCAAACTCCGCACTCGTCGGCAGTGACCAGGCACGTTTGTAACAGAAAATGCTTGTTTGAGACAGGCAGAAATTAGTTCTGATTCGGTACGATTAAATGTTTCATACTTATGTGTTGTAATAATTATGTAATAGACGTATTTATTAACTGGTCTGGCATTGTTTACATCAATTTACCACTGATTCCGAATCACTTTCGGCCAATATCCGGTGTACGATGTATATCAGTCAGGATGATGATCGATTGCCTGATGCAGAACGAAAATAATACAGAAGCTAGTGTTAAGTAGCTAAACCACTTTCTACATTACTTTCGTCCTACACTAATATAGCACCTACATTTACTCTTTCCTCCCTGAAACTTTAAATGGACAATTCCAGTTTCCATTTAATCTAGTACATTTCTGACTTTTATGGGTTGTTTTTGTTAATGTTAAAACTTTGGCATCATGACAAACAGTGAAGACCCTGATCAGAAGGCTCCTTTCGGAGCCCTCTGATCTGGGTCTTCACTGTTTGCACAGGGCAAGTGTACTATTCACATGTTCACTGTTTGAATAGGACGCCTATATGCGAGACTAGGGTTCAAAGGTTTAAAGTTCTCCATTCAGAGGGCTCCCTCTGATCAGGGTATATAGACGCCGCGCAAGCTAAGGTGGCACAACGACGTAACGTCAAATTGCGTCAAATAATCAGGGGGTTTACGTCAAATATGTACAGTCGCATGAAAGATTACACGTTCGTGTATATAAATAGAACTGATTCTGTTATAATTTACTTTCAGCATATAATTAATGTAAACACATACGGCATATGATTCATTACAGTAAAACACATAAATAACTGAACATTCTGCATCACGTTAAATGTGTATCTGAATGAAAAAAAACTGCTGCATTAGACCTGGGTCCAAGCCTTGAAGGTGATAAAGAGTTTAGTTTGAGTTGAGTCTGAGGTCGTTCTCAAGTATTTGTTTATTCAGATTTGAGCTTTTGAAAACCGAGTTACCAAATGCTTGAAAAACAGTTTCAGATTCTGATCAAACTCTAATTGACATTTGGGCTTGGATATATGATAGAAGCTTAAATCAGGATGTAAATAAAGCGGAAAACGCCTTAATACGCATCTTGCTTTACTTTCAATCTGTTTTAAGTGGTAACCTATCGTCAATACTAAAATCAGATTTAAGGATTTAAGACAGAGAGTTCAGAATTCGCCTATGTATGTCTGATATCTGAATGGTGCCGTTTGACACGTCTACTTCATCACAAATATGCATGACTCTTTTTGCGGGAATATTTGCTTTAAAAAACTTAACTAAGCTTTGGTGAAACAAGTTATTGGTCAGAGCTTGTAAAATAATTCCCATGTATAACGTTATGACGAGGTTGGAATTCTGAATATTTATCACGACGCGGTTAGCGAAGTCTAACTTTATTGAGACGGCTATCTCAGACACCTGGAAACAACATAATTATACTAAAAATGCGCCTGACGTTATTAACGTCAAAACCAGTAGGTGTGACATTTTCCTCCACACAGATAATCCTCGATTTAAAAATTACCTGTTATTCGATTGACTTAAAATTCGCAGTGCTTAAACTAGAGAAAAAACCAATTAGATCTATGTCATTTTATTTTGAAATCAATAATTTACGTCCGTCATGCATTTAACCACTGCTAATATTTGCATTACGAATAAAACCGTTTAATTTGAAAAAGTGTGACATTTTCCTCCACACACGTTTTCAGTGATTTTATAAAAAGTTTATACGCGAAATAAAAATGGTTACGTCTGCGGTAATAAAAGAAAAAACCAATTTTATGGTTTAAATTTAAAGCCTCTCCAAGTAAAATAAATGCTTAAAAAGCTTACCATCGCCGCGTTGATGTTAGAAAAACGCCGTTTTTCTTACGTCTCACAAATTGTAACAGTAGATAAAATGCATTAGTTCTACGTCGTCTTTAAAGATAACGCTTTCTCCTCCCGGGATTTTAGATGATGTCACATTTAGTCCGTCTTGCATTCTTTTCCAGGTCAAAATCGTAAACGGTTATTTTGTTATCGACTTAAGACAACAGAGAGACGAGTTGAAGTGTTACGTCTCACGCGACGTTTTTTCTGAAAAGTTCAACAGTTTCTTCCTCGTTAGTCGCTACTAATCGATTATACGAAAAAAAGTAATTATACCATAGCATACGCCTATTTAAAATGAACAGTTTGATGTATAATGTTATGCATTTATCTTTTAAATTGTTTCAAAGGCAGCTGGCATGCTCCACCCGGCAAGCGCTTTTGACGTTGTGCCACCTTAGCTTGCGCGACGTCACACTGTTGCATAGGACAAGAGTAATCCTCACAGATACACTGTTTGTAAATGACGAGTATACAGCTCGTCGCTAAGGTTGAATGTGTTAACCTTTTCTCTGTCAAACTTTACAACAGTAGCAAACAGTTTGGATCCTGATTTCAAATCAGATGCTGTTATATATACGCGGCATCGTACAGTCATTATCCAAACGATTTTGCACTCACATCAATGCTTCTTAGATAAATAAACTCATAAAAAGGCTTATTAGTTATAGGGATTAATTAGGGATCCAAATTGAAATAAGAGGGAAACCGGGAAAGTGACTGAGCAAATCCTGCCATATTTTCATTCATTTCAACACCAAATTTTATGGTATTACTACTCATTAGAATCGTCTCGCAGTGACATCATAGGGTTTAAGCAGACATAGAGATTTTAGGTTGGCAAGAATACTCCCCGTATCTAGAGCCCAGCTAATATATAATACGAACATTTTAAGCAGACGATAGGCTGCCATAATCCTAAGATTTCAAATTTTCCATTTTTCAGACGCAATTTTACTTATCGTACCTTTACCATAGTCTGTTTCTTGTTTTGAAGACACACGACTGCTTAAAACAGGATGAAAGTAAAACAGAATGCGCATTCAGCTTTACTTTCAGCCTGTTTTAAGCTATGATCTGCTAGGATAAAAATCCGAAGACTTAGGAAAAATCCGGAGAAATGGCAGCCCTGCCGGATATAATGACGAAAATTTTAACAGAGCAGACGAACATTTTAAGCAGACGATATAATGTCATCGACTGTGTTAGGCGGGTCATTACGCCACAATGACAGTGAAAGGGTTAATTTATTTGCTATGCCAATGAATGGAACATTTCCGGTGTAACGAACGCAGACCCGATATGTTTCCAAGAATAAATAAACTTTCTGAATGACGCGAAGGTTTATGAAATTGCTACCGTTCAAATCAATGATTTATGCCTGTTTACGTCCTAACGTCCCTTGAAACGCCCTCGTACCTGACTAATAGATATTCCCCAGTGGAATTGGCTTTGATTTAGCCTACAGTCACGCCCCTTTTCAGCGATCAATCAAATAATGATATAGCCGTAATTATTAATATAGCTAGCTGCTTATTGCAGAGCACACGTATTGCAGAAAGCTCCTTTCGGAGCTTTCTGCTATACGTGTGCTCTGCATTAAGCAACCGCTTGTTTTGAAGATATATTTTCTTTTTATTGAATTGGCGTTTAATCGAGGTACGACGGTTTCATATACGACAGTAGCAATACTAGTTCTGTAATATTGATCCGACGATTCATTCTTGTAATGTTTTACACAAGACCGCCTTAGCACCACGATTGAACCCGGTCTCGTTATGAATGTTTATAGTAAATACTGGAACCAACCAATTTTTCAGCATCTGAATCCAAGATGTCAGTGGATTTTCCCAATTACAATCGGTATTCGTTCATTGTTCTCGGCTTAAGCAGATGTTTTGATGTGCTGTGAATATACATTTGTTGTTATGCATGGAATTTAGTACAAGAATTCCCGCGGAGGTTTATTAGGGACCGGTTGACGTAAGCATTGTCGTGTGTATCTCTTAATTGCTTTCTTAATTTCTTATCCAACTTCAAAGAAAGACGTACGCCATTAGAGTTTATCATTGTTTAATTGTTTTAAAACGCACGTAGTGTCTGAATGTATCTACACAATGTATTTATAGTACAAGTTGTAATTATATTGGTCTCTTGACCTTGTTGATGCTGAAATGTTATAAAAGACAAGGCGTCTGCTCAGCATCCGAATAGTTTAACCAACTACCCCATCAATACGCCTTTAATTTATTCCTCTACTGAAGAAAATATTTCCAATTTACACTGTCACAAATGAGAATCAAAAGAAATATTTTCTATATTCTAGCAGATGGTTACTAGTAGCTTAAAGCAGGCTGAAAATAAAGCAGAATGTGCCATAAGGCACATTCTGCTTTACTTTCAACCTGCTTTAAGTGGTCACATATCTTCAAAACAAGAAAATGGGCTATAGAATAATGGGTTAACCCGATACCCATAGCCTGTTTCTAATTTTGAGTAGAGGTGAACACTGAACACCAGGGCTCCAGATAAGAGGGAGTTTTCAAAACAAATTCAACATGTTCTCACTCATTTCAGCACCAAATCCTAAGGTGTTCTACTCATTAGAATCATCTCAAAGTAGTGTCTAGTGACACCATAGGGTTTAATGCAGAAATAAAGATTAAAGGTTTTGAAAAACTTTACTTATCTGGAGCCCTGAACACTTAACACAACTGAAGGCACATGCTGCTTTACTTTCATCCTGCTTTAAGTTACCATCTGCTAGAATATTATAAATATGACAAAAAAGTGCCAAACCAGGACTCCAGATATTAAGAGGGTGTAAACTGAACAAATTCAACATCTTCTTACTCATTTGAGCATCAAATCCAATGGTGTAACTGCTAGTTAGAATCACCTCTTAATTACTCCACAACTGAAGAAATAGTTCCAATTTATACAATCATGATTCATGAACATGCACCATAAGAACTATTTTTCTATACACTAGCAGATGGGAGCTTTAAAGGTGCATTTTGCTTTATAAATTCTATATTCTAGCAGCTGGTAGCTTAAAGCAGGCAAAAAGTAGAGCAGAATGTGCCTTAAGGTGCATTCTGCTTTATGTTCAACCTGCTTTAAGAGGTCATCTGGTTTTTCAAAACTAGAAAATGGCTATGGGATGAAAGGTTAAAGTTTAATTAATCTGTGTTAACCAATAACCTCATAGCCTTTCTTTGTTTTGAAGACAGGTGACCACTTAAAGCAGGTTGAAAGGAAAGCAAAATGCACCATTAGAGCTCTCATCTGCTATAGGTTGAAAGTATTTAGCAGAATTTACCTTAAGGCACATTCTGCTTTACTTTCATCCTGCTTTATGCTATTATCTGCTATGGGTTTCTTATGTGTATATTCATGACTGCATAAATTGGAACTATTTTCTTCACTGGAGAAATAAAGCAGATGCGTAAAAGGGTATTTTATGGAGTTACTGGTTAAAAATATACTGAAAAACAAGTGTCACTGAAGAGGAGTTTAACCCAATACCCTATAAACTGTTTCTCATTTTGAAGGCATGTGACCACTCAAAGGAGGTTGAAAGTAAAGCAGAATGTGCCTTAAGGCACATTCTGCTTTACTTTCAACATGCTTTTAAGCTACCATCTACTAGGATATACAAAAGATTTATGGTTCACATCAGTGACTATATAAAATGGATCTATTTTCTTCAGTGCAGGAATAATTTAAAGGGGTAAAAGAGTGTATTTATTGGGTAGTGGGTAAACTTTTTGTGTTGAGTTGAATAAATACAAATTGAATAATTAAATTGTGTTAATTATTAGGTTTTTATGATAAGTGACTGCTTAAAACAAGGTGAATAGCAGCAAAATAGAAAGCTCCTATAGGAGTTTTTTGTATTACTGTTAACATGCTTTAAGATGTCACCTGTCTTTTATACAACCAATTAGCCTTTGTTTTAGTGGCCATATGATAATAGAGAGGTTTTACTATAGAAACAATTATGTCATTCACTTAAAACCTCATGTGCTGGTATTTGTAAGAAGTTGTCTATTCAATATTGAGTGGTCCTGAATCCTGATAGCTATAGATGAGTTGTGTGTTGTGTCAGGGCTCCATATAAACAGGAGTAAAACTTAACAAATCCAACCTTTTCTCAGTCTTTTCAGTTTAAATCCTATGGCGTTACTACTCATTAGAATCGTTTTGAAGAGACGATTCTAATGAGTAGTGACACCATAGGGTTTAATGCAGAAATAAAGTTTTTAGTTTTTGAAATACTCCCTTATCTGGAGCCCTGTGTCTTCTATGTGTCTTTTTTCTTCAGAGCCATTGAATACATTGATAACCAGCATAAATACACCATGATGTTTGGGGTAACACTGAGGATTTTTTAACAAGGGAGATAACCCACACTAAGGTAGCCTGATGTCAGCCAAGAACAGTAACTCTAGATCCAGGATGACCTCAAGTATGCAATTTAAGTGAGTAATGTTTCTTTATATATTTTCTGATGTAAACAGGACCGTAGATCAGAAGCACTTCAAAACCTAAAGTAGATCTTTATTTGCATTTAAGTTCCAGAGCACCAGATAAGGGTAGTTTTTCAAAAACTAAAATCTTTATTTCTGAATTAAACCCTATGGTGTCACTACTCATTAGAATCGTCTCTTCAAGACGATTCTAATAAGTAGTAACACCATAGGATTTGGTGCTTAAAAGAGTGAGAATTGTTGGATTGTTGAAATAACTACCTCTTATCTGGAGCCCTGATTTAACTCTATGATGTCACCTCTCAGTTACGCCCACTATAAACTTATAAAGACAACCAACTGTTTGTATAAAAGACAGATGGAAACTTAAAGCAAGATGAAAGCAAAACAGAGAACTAAGACAGTTAAGTGGTTGTAATAGAAAGGTTTTACTGTATAATAAATGCATGTTATGATTATCCCTTTACCCCATAGCCTATTTCTAGTTTTGAAAATAGGTGACTACTTAAGCCATACTGACTCATATTGACGCATTGCGCAATATTCTCATACTAACTCATTTTGACACACTTTAAACCACGAGCTTGTATTGAGATTAGCATTGATAATTAAAGCCTGTTGAAAGTAAAGCAGAATGCGCCTATAGGCACATTCTGCTTAACTTTCAGCCTACTTTAAGCTACCATGCACCTACTAGAATAAAGAAACTATTTCTTAAGTTATAATGCATGTTCATGAATGTATAAATTGGAAGTATTTTCTTCAGCGGACAAATAAACTGAATGCGCTAAAAGGCGCTTCTATGAGGGGAAAGGGTTAAGAACTTAAGAAACCCTTCTCCTGCAGAACTGCATGTTTAACCCATTACCCCATAGCCTGTTTCTAGTTATGATTATAGGTTACCACTTAAAGCAGGTTGTAAGTAAAGCAGAATGTGCCTTAGGGCACATTCTGCTTTACTTTCACCCTGCTTTAAGCTATAATCTGCTAGGAAAAAAGAAATATTTCTTATGGAACATATTCATCACTGTATAAAGTGGAATTACTATCTTCAGTGGCAGAATAAATTAAAAGCATAAAAATGTGTATTGGTTTAACTCCACTCAGTATAAAATAATATCTATCATCTGAACTATTACAATGGCTAATGCAATTAGAAAACATGTTCATGGGACAAAGGTGCAGACTCATTTCAGAAAGATCCCAGGGGGCACAACACGTTTTTTCAACGGTGAAACAATGTTGGTTCAAACATTGCAACATTTTTTCAACGTTAAAACAATGTTGTGTGCCCACTGGGACCCCCAACGGTCATACTTTGTAGGTACAGGGCTTCCATAATTTGATCTGAAAAATCATAAGATTTCCAAATTTGTTTTATAAGTGTGATTACTTAAAGCAGGTTAAAAGTAAAGCAGAATGTGCCTTAAGGCGCATTCTGCTTAACTTTCAGCCTGCTTTAAGCTACCATCTGCTAGGATAAAAATCCGAAGAACTCGGAAAAATCCTGAGAAATGGCAGCCCTGTAGGTATACTTATCTCAAGGGCTCAGTGGGTTAAAAACGCCTGGGATGTCACTTATTTTGCACAAACTAATTAATATAAAGACTTATAGACTAAAATCAAATTTGTTCTGTTTTTTCTATTAGAAATTTGGACTACTAGCTATGTGGTCGATTTATAAAAAAACAAAAAACCTTCTGTCAGCACTCATTCTATTTCAGATTAGACACAAACACAGGTGCCCATTGTATATGCTATGTCGAAAAAACAACATCATCATAAAAACATCTTGTTCTATGATCAAACACCATATTCTGACTTAAATCTCATTTTCTGAAAATGAAAGACAAATTATTTATCACATAAAACTGCCTCTGGCAGTGTAATAAAGCCATACTATAAAATTAATTATATAGAGGATAACTGTTTTTTTCAGTGTAAGATCGAAATTTAATCCATTGAGTGAACATCAGACGTTATCTTTTCACGAGTGGCGAAGCCACGAGTGAAAATATAACAGTCTGATGTTCACGAAATGGATTAAATTCGATCTTACACTGAAAAAACACAGTTATTCTATTTATTTATGCTTTTAAGCCACTTTTTAAACGAAATTGTTTAAAAATTGAAAGCGAACGTACATTATTTATCCCGTGTTGAGCCCCACGTTTTATGCCGAACACATGTGCGTGACAGTTGGCGGTATAATGACGTCATCCGAATGACCTCGTTGCTCCCGAGTTTGGTTTCGTGCTCTTCCGGTAAGTAGTTCGCGACAAATCGGACTGCCGGAATTTAACGATAAGACACGATTGACTACGATTCTTGGGGAGCCCTACGGGGAAAATTCATAATAAAAGCGATTGGTGATAATCCACTGCAGTGGATTACCAAGTGATCATCCACTGCTATATCGTGGTAATCCACCGAAAAGCATAAATAAAGTGAACTATCAATATTTTGGCTCTGGCCCTACATGTTCATCCACAAGCGCTGCAGGACGCAGGGTGCCAAATGTCGTCATATGCCATGATATTAAAATAAACTATGTCAACTTTTGGTGGAAAATACCAATGACGGAGAGACATACTTAATAAGTTAATAGGGTTTTAATATATTTATGTGATAAATAGAATTTCACATACATGCTCAGAACTTATCAATTTTAATAAACTCGTTGACTAAAATTCATATGACGCTCACCAAGGCTCGCATCATATTATTTTAGTCAACTTGTATATCAAAATTGATAAATAATGAGCATTAATCAGGGCACCAGATAAGAGGTAGTTATTTCAACAAATCAAACATTTTCTCACTCATTTCAGCACCAAATCCTATGGTATTACTACTCACCAAATCCTTTGGTATTACTACTCATTAGAATCGTCTCTTTGAGACGATTCTAATGAGTAGTGACACCATAAGGTTTAATTAAGAAATAGTGATTTTAGTTTTTGAAAAACTACTCTTATCTGGTGCTCTGTTTAATGTAAGATCCTCTATTTCTGAAAACGAAATAAATGATGTAGTATGTACCTTGTTATATAATTTAAAGAACAGGTATGTTGTTGTTGTTGTTGTTGTTGAGACATAGCATGCAACAGGCACCTGTGGATACGACATAGGGTTTGAGTGTGACAGAACAATTATACATGTATTGTTAAACTCGTATTAACCCTTTTTCCCCATAGAAGCCCCTTTTAGCTCATTTAATTTATTCCTCCACTGAAGAAAAAAGTTCCAATTTATAGAGTCATGAACATGTTTCATGAAAAAAATTTGCTAAATCCTAGCAGATGGTAGCAAAAGGCATGTTGAAAGTAAAGCAGACTGCGCCTTACGGCACATTCTGCTTTACTTTCAGCCTGCTTTTAGTCACAGATCACCAGTCTACAAAACTAGAAACAGGTAATTGGGTAAAAGGTTATTTCTTATGATATCATGCTGAACTGTTGCCTGCTTTACATCTGCTTGAAATAAATCAAAGAGTCTTTTTTTAAGCATTTCAAACTGACCAAAGGTTGAAGATGAGTGGCAAACAGTTTGAATCCAGATGAGATGCCATCCATTAACCTCTAGGGATGTGTATATGCATCATTACAGTTTACTCCAGTGAAAAGTTCACTTATCATATGCTAACTGTGAAGACCCTGATCATAGGGCTCCTACAGGAGCCCTCTGGTAACAGGTTATGGGGTAATAGAGCTCTAGATAAAAACTAAAATAAAGGGAGTATTTCAAAAGCTAAAATCTTTATTTCTGATTTAAACCCTATGGTGTCACAACTCATTAGATTTGTCTCTTTGATTCTATTCTAATGAAGAGTCACACCATAGGAGTTGGTGCTGAAATAAGTGAAAAATGTTGTGATTTTGTTTAATTTACTCCCTCTTGTAAATTTGTTACAGCCCTATTCAGTATTCTAGCATTTTTTATCTTCGACAATCCGTAAAATTTCTAAAATTTGGAACTACCAGTATAACTGCAATAATTATAATCCTAAATTTGCACTAATTGCTTTTATCACATAGTAACTTGTCCAAAAGGTGCAGACTGAATGGCAAACAGTGTGTGCCCTGATCAGACTGCTTCTTAACCCATTACCCCATAGCCTGTTTCTACTTTTGAAAACAGATTACAACTTAAAGCAGATTGATAGTAAAGCAGAATGCATATTTTGCTTTACTTTCAGCCTGCTTTAACCCTTTACCCTATAGCCTATTTATAGTATTGAAGAAAGGTGACTACTTAAAGCAGGTTGAAAGTAAAGCTGAATGCGCCTTAAGGCGCATTCTGCTTTTCTTTCAGCCTGCTTTAAGCTTCCATGTGCTAGAATATAGAAAATATTCCCCATAATATATATTCATGACTAATTAAATTGGAACTATTTTCTTTATCGGAGGAATAAATCATATTCGCTAAAAGGCGCTTCTATGGGGGAAAGGGTTAATAGCTTCCATCTGCTAGGATATAGAATTTATTTCTTATGGTTCATATTCATGACTGCATGATTGTAAAATGGAACTATTTTCTTTAAAGAGGGAACAAATGGTGTAAAAAGGCGTATTTATGGGGTAATGGGTTAAGGAGCAGTTTGATCAGGGCATACACTGTTTGCTCAGGTCTGACTGTCCCAATACTTATAGGGTAATTACGGTAATCGATAGAAAATATCTAAATGATGTATAGCTTTTTAATGACCGACTATTTATACCGGTGTTAATTGATTTGTCCCATTCCACATTCTGACTCTGTGACAGTCTGAATCTGTTTTTGTTCGCTAAAATCAATCCTAAAATACGAATAACGGAGAATTTGCTGATGCTGCAAGCAGAGCTATCAGATCAATATGCTTGGAAAATGGAAAAACAACAACAAGCCATTAGTTTACTGTTTTCTTAACCTGTTCCCCCCATAGCTTGTTTAACCCTTTAACCAATACATGTAACCTGTTTTTTTGTATTGAATACAGGCTTTAAATAGGTTGAACGTAAAGCAGAATGCTCCTTAACTCATCACCTATAGTCCATTTCTTGTATTGAAGATATGTGGTCACTTAAAGCAGGTTGAAAGTAAAGCAGAATGTGCCTTAACCCATCACCCATTCTTGTATTAAAGATATGTGGTCACTAAAAGCAAGCTGAAAGTAAAGCAGAAATGTGCCTTAAGGCACATTCTGCTTTACTTTCAGCCTGCTTTAAGCTATTATCTGCTAGAATAAAGAAAATATTTCTTATGATTCTTATTTGTAACACTATAAATTGGAACTATTTTCTTCAGTAGAGGAATGAATTTAAGGCATAAAAAAGGTGTATTTATTAGGTAATAGGTTAAGGAGCATTCTGCGTTACTTTCAACCTTATTGAAGTTATCTCCTGTTAGGATATTGAGAATATTTCTTGTGGTGCATATTTGTGACTGTATAAAGTGAGACTACATGTATTTTCTTTCGTAGAGGAATAAATTAAAGACATCAAAAGGCATATCTATTGCATAATGGGTTAATCTATTACCCCATAGCCTGTTTCTAGTTTTGAAAACAGGTGATCACCTAAAGCAGGTTGGAAGTAAAGCAGAATGTGCCTTAAGGCACATTCTGCTTTACTTTCAGCCTGCTTTAAGCTACCATCTGCTAGAATAAAGAGAGTATTTCTTATACATATGCAAATCGGTATAAATTGGAACTATTTTGTTGTGGAATAAATTAAAGGTGTAAAAAGGCATATTTATGGGGTAATGGGTTAAGACAAGATGTTGCTTTAACCAATTTTAAGCTAAATTGTTCCAATTTAGTCAATTCCACTTTTGATTTTGTCTGTAACAATTGTCGGCTCAGCTGCTACTGTTATAGAAATTGAATTTTCTAAATTTCTTTTCAAAACGGGGTCAAAATGTCAAACAGTATCGATCATGATGAGACGCTGTGTTATAATGATGTCTTATCAGGATCCAAACTGTTAGCAAAGGTTACCATGGTTTCACTGCTTGCATGTTAGGAGTTAACTTGGAGACAGGTCGGTTGACGGCAGAAGTTTTTGTTCAATAATGCATGGCGTCTTTCTTGCTCGAATTTCTCCTTATGGAGCTTTGGGACCAATGCTGTTGCTAGAATTGCTCTTGATTGGACTGACATTGATTTTGTTTGTGTAAACTCGGAGGTCTCAACGGATGATTTTGTCCGTATTCTTTGATTGCTAAGTAATCAGGGCTCCAGATAAGAGGAAGTTATTTCAACAAATCAAACATTTTATCACTCATTTCAGCACCAAACCCTATAGTGTTACTACTCATTAGAATCGTCTCGAAGAGATGATTTTAATGAGTAGTGACACCATAGGGTTTTATTCAGAAATAAAGATTTTAAGTTTTGAAAAACTACCCTTATCTGTTGCTCTGGTAATACAATACAACCTCTCTATTTCGACCACTAAATTGTGTGAATAATTAAGTACTTAAAGACATGTGACTGTTTAAAGCAAGTCGACAGTACAATAGAAAGCTCCTTCTAAGTTTTGCAGGAGCATTAAAATGCACTGAATTAAACTCAAAACTGTGTCCTTTTAACCTTCAGCACATTGAAAGTATAGCAGAATGATCCTTAAGGAGCATTCTGGTTTACTTCCAGCCTACTTGAAATTTTGTGAATTTGCATTGCCCAGGTTGGAAGAATAAGAAGACACATAAATGCTTCTATTTAGGAGCTACATGCACTATGAATAATCATGTTTCTATTTATGAACTTTGCACTAGGAATAAACATCTTTCTGGTTATAGGAGCTATATGCACTAAGAATAATCATGTTTCTATTTATGAGCTATGCACTAGGAATAAACATGTTTCTATTGAGAAGCTATGTCAACTAAGAATAAATATGTTTCTATTTAGGAGCTTAGATATATAGTGTGCTAAGAATAAACACGTTTCTATTTTGGAACTAGTGTACTAAGAATAAATATGTTTCTATCTATGAGCTTTGCACCAGGAATAAACAAGAATTTAGATGCAGCAGCACTGAGAATAAATAAGCTTCAATTTAGAAGCTATATGCACTGAGAGTAAACATTGGTGATTGTGTAGGAAATATGTACTAAGAATGAGAATATTTCTATTTAGGAGCTATTGCACTAAGAATAAAGATGTTTCTTTTTAGGAGCTATGCATTAAGAATAAAGATGTTTCTTTTTAGGAGCTATGCATTAAGAATAAACAGGTTTCTATTTAGGAGTTATGCATTAAGAATAAACATGTTTCTATTTAGGAGCTATGCACTGTTAAATAAGCATGTTTCTATTTAGTAGCTATGCATTAAGAATAAACATGTTTCTATTCAGGAGCTATGCATTAAGAATAAACATGTTTCTATTTAGGAGCTATGCATAAAGAATAAACATGTTTCTATTTAGGAGCTATGCATTAAGAATAAACATGTTTCTATTCAGGAGCTATGCATTAAGAATAAGCATGTTTCTATTTAGGAGCTATGCATTAAGAATAAACATGTTTCTATTTAGGAGCTATGCACTAAGAATAAACATGTTTCTATTTAGGAGCTATGCATTAAGAATAAACATGTTTCTATTTAGGAGCTATGCATTAAGAATAATCATATTTCTATTTAGGAGCTATGCACTAAGAATAAGGATGTTTCTATTCAGGAGCTATGCACTTAGAATAAGCATGTTGACCTTCCTAAAATATATTGGATCCATTATCCAACTCGGAATGTTCCGCATTTATTTTACCGTCTAACCATATTTTCTTTGCCAATAAAGAATGATTTTGGTGGTTTTGATTGACAAATATTAAATCGGCTCTGAGCATTAAGGAGCCGCTGTCTGAAGTCAGTATACAGGGAAAGCGTTCACTGGTTTTGTTTGATGTCAAATCAATATTGAACAGAGAGAGGAAAATTCTTCTTCGGGGCTATAAAACTACAGTGCAAGCAATGTTCACGGACAATTTCATCGAAAATGCATGGAAATCTCAAAATACTAGTTTTTGCTTAATGCAGGATGAAAGTAATGCAGAAAGCTCCTAAAGGAGCTTTCTGCATTACTTTCAATCTGCATTAAGCATACACCTGTTTGAAAGATTGCGCTAGCATACTTTGAATCGTTGTGTAACATGAGATTGATAGTATTCCATAGGGAGAGATTGGTTCTTTTAGCAAAATGAAGGATTCTGAATATCGTGGTTGTCATAGTTTTACAGTAAACCCCCTCTTATACGACCACTGAAATGCAGGCAAATTAATTGATTTTAAGACAGGTGGCAGCTTTAAGCTAGGTGACAGTAAAACAAAAAGCTCCTTTCTGCTTTACTGCCATCTAGTCTTTACCTATTACCCCATAAATATACCTTTTTATGCATTTAATTTATTTCTCCACTGAAGAAAACAGTTCCAATTTATATAGTTATAAATATGTATTATGAGAAATATTTCTACATTCTAGCAGATGGTAGCTTAAAGCAGGTTGAAAGTAAGTAGAATTCACCTTAAGGCACATAGTTATAAATATGTATTATAAGAAATATTTTCTACATTCTAGCAGATGGTAGCTTAAAGCAGGTTGAAAGTAAAGCAGAATTCACCTTAAGGCACATTCTGCTATACTTTCAACCTGCTTTAAGTGGTAACATATTTTCAAAATTAGAAACAGGCTATGGGGTAATGGGTTAAGCAGCCACCTGCTTAGAATATCTCATGTGGTGGTTGTAATAGAAAGGTTTTATTGTACAGTTGAAGAACGTGCTTTCCTTGGAGACCATGTAGCAGTACCCCTAGACTAACTACTTGTCTGATAAATAATATTTTTTATGTATTCCGTTTTCAATATGTACCACTGTTGCCTTATTCCTGCCACAGGGTCAGGCACAGATTTATCTTGTAATTGAAGATAGGAAAAGACAAGTCTGTATGGAAAAAAAGGGGGAAATAATAAGTTAAAATTACAAGGACTGAAGCCAGTCTACAGTACCCCCTGTGTAAAGATTTCCAAGAATTTTAGAACGTTCATGAACGTAAAATGGCTGCTTCTAGAACTTTAAGAATTTCTTTAAACATTCTAGAAAAGGAGTTCAAGAACTTTTGTAATTCTAGAGCAATGGTTCTAAAACCATCAAATTTCTAGAATTTTTCTAGAATTTTTGTAGAAAGTTCATGAATGTTAACTGGCCGCTTCTAGAATTGTTCATGAATATTCAAGAAAATTTTCAGGAACAGTTCTATAATAATTCAATACCTTTATACAGGGGAAGTCTTGTTGTCCTCAAAGCTGGTTTGAAAAGTTATCCTCCAAGCTCAGAAGTCGAAACTGGAATGAATTTACATGTAGCGAGCTTGTTTTAGGTGTAATATGTTCAATTTCCGAGTATGCCTTGTCTTTGAACAAAGTAGTAATAGTGATTAATTTCTTAATTTAAAAAGTATTTATTTCAAAGAAAAGCAATTTGGACAACGGGCAAGGTGAGTTTTCTCCTTTAACCCATTACCCCATAAGTTGTTTCTAATTTTGATGATAGATGACCACTTAAAGTAGGTTGAAAGTAAAGCAGAATGTGCCTTTAGGCACACTCTGCTTTACTTTCAGCCTGCTTTTAGTTACCAGCTGCTAGAATATAGAAAATGTTATTTTGGTACATGTTCATGAGTGTATACAGTGGAACTATTTTCTTCTGTATAGGTATAAATTAAAGATGTAAAAAGGTGTATTTATGGGGTAGAGGATTAATCCATTATTCCCTAGCAATGGTCCTGTACATTGTACATGTGAAGAGTTTGCTTGTCCTATGCAAATTAACAGTGTAGATCCAGATACCAAGACCTTTTAGTATGAAACGTAACTTGCCTCAATTGAAATTTTATTAAATTTATCCATGAACAGGATGAGCGATTCAGGGCTTTCTATGATGGCCGTCTTTCAATGCATTTTTGGACTCACCTGCTTTACTTTCAGCCTGCTTTAAGCTATTATCAGTTAGGATTTAGAAAATATTTTTTCTGGTACATTTTCATGTCTGTATAAATTGGAACTGTTTTCTTCAGTGGAGGAATAAATTAAATATGCTAAATGGCGCTTCTATGGGGTAAAGAGTCAACACCTTATAATTAGCGCAATTAACCCATTACCCCATAGTCTGTTTCTAATTTTGAAATTAGGTGACTACTTAAAGCAGGTTGAAAGTAAAGCAGAATGCGCCTTAAGGCGCACTCTGCTTTACTTTCAGCCTGCTTTAAGCTACCACCTGCTAGAAAAAAGAAAATATACCTTATAATACATATTTATGAATGTATAAATTGGAACTATTTTCTTTAGGGCAAGAATAAACTGAATGCGCTAAAAGGCACTTCTATGGGGGAAAGGGTTAAACAGTTGAAGTACAGGGGTTTTACTGTATACTTTTGGCTATGGTAGTGTATAAGTGCCACCAAGATGATTCTTTGTGTCTTATATTTTATGTGCATAGCTTGCAGCATGGGCGTGTGTCAGTTCTCACTCCACCTGTTGGTAGTGTTCAACTGTTGATGTCACGATATGACTGAAACAACACTTATATCACTTCAATGTTGCTACTTCAACACAATTGTTTTAATGCTCTCATGACGATTAGTCGAGTGAGAGGGGTGCCTGTTTTACTCCTGTCTGTTGTGTTCCTCCATTGGTTCAATCGTCCGTCCTGCCGTTTGTTAGTTTGTCCACTGTCCAGCCACATATACATATATTCTTACTTTGTCTTTATAAGTACAACTCCTGATATTAGGGTATTTCAAAAACTAAAATCTTCATTTTTGCATCAGTTCTATGGTGTCACTACTCATTAGAATCGTGTCTTCGAGATGATTCTAATGAGTAGTGACACCTTAGGATTTGGTGCAGAAATGAGTGACACAATGTTGGATTTGTTCAATTTACTCACTCTTATCTAGTGCCCTGTTTCTAAGTCCTCATACAGTTTGTTATGCCCCGGTCACACAGACGGTCGGGCTTAAATCGGTACCCAATCGGTCGAATTATTTGCTGTTTTGATCGTTTAATTTCAGGCTTTCTGTGTGACCGGGTATCGGTGATAAATAATTGTTCAATCGGTGAAACGCCATCCCGCCTCCGATTGGCCACCGATTGGCAACTCATGAACTCCTATGGGCCACCGATTAAAAGCGCCCAACAACCTATCAATTATCGACGAATACCGATAAAACACCGATGAAATGCTGGCGGCAACCGATTGATCACCATCTGATCACTGATTGAACTGCCATTAACAACCGATGAAAACCGACAAGATCCTGCGTTTTAATTCTCATCTTTTTTCATCGGTGGTAAGTATCAGTTCATCTGTGCTTTATCGGTGGTTTATCGGTGACTCGTCGGTGATATTGGTAGTAGACAGGTTGTCAATCGGTTATTTGTAAAATATTTTCACCCATCGAGAATTTTAAGCACGTTTAAAAATCCCAATCTGTGATTTTTCGCCGACGAAACTCATCTTTACCCAATAGCGATTGATAGGTGGAAAACAGGTGGCCAATAGGTGATGTCGGTAGTAAATAGCTTGAGATCGGTCCCCTCCCTAGTTTGGCGAAAAAAACAACCGATCTATCACCGATGGCTCTGTGTGACCGGGGTGTTAGCAACAATGTTATTAATAGCTCACAGGAGCGCAAAGTGCTCAAGATGAGCTTTTGTGATACCCCTCTGTCCGTCTGTACGTCAACGGTTGTGAATGACTTCTTCTCAGAGACTACTAGCCCCAGTGTAACCAAACTAAGCTTGGCCATATACATACTGTTGGGTTGAGCTTCAAAATTTGTTCAAAGAAAGTGGGTGGGACTACTTGGTCTTTATTATTGGTGGAACTCTAAGGTAAACCTATCAGGTTCAATAACCACATGTGAGCGATGTCAGGTCCTTCAGTGTCCTCTTGTTTATACAGTATATTTCAAGAGTTATTCCTCTTTTAACTACATATGCTTTTTAGTGTCATTATTAGTTTTGACTTTATGAATTGGAGCTATTTCCTTCAGATGAGAAATAAATAAGAGGCATAAAAAGACATATTTATGGAGTAAAGGTTGAAGCAGCCATCTGTCTTTAATGATTGTTCATTTAGGGGAGGATGTATTACAGGTCAAATATTTGCCAGTTACATTCATGATCTATACTTGGAGCAAGAAAATGGGAGAAATGCTTAGTATGAAAGAAATGCTTAGTATGTAGGTTACATTTAACCCTTTACCCCATAGCCTGTTTCTAGTTTTGAAAATAGGAGACTACTTAAAGCAGGTTGAAAGTAAAGCAGATTGCGCCTTAAGGCGCATTCTGCTTTACTTTCAGCCTGCTTTAAGCTTCCATCAGCTACCAAATAGAAAATATTTTTGTGATAGATATTCTTGATTGTATAAATTTGAACTTTTTTCTTCAATGTAAGAATATATTAAAGGTGTAAATAGGCGTATTTATGGGGTAATGGGTTAATAGGTCATATACAGTAAAACTGTATCCAGTGGCAATTTAACTCTTGCAACATCGTGGACCTGTTTAATCCTATACCCCATAAATACCTCTTTTTACGACTCTAATT
The DNA here is from genome assembly GCA_922989275.2 of Gari tellinella. NCBI lineage: Eukaryota > Metazoa > Mollusca > Bivalvia > Cardiida > Psammobiidae > Gari > Gari tellinella. Next base: position 22,114,949 of record OV277870.1, on the reverse strand, counting down.
TATTCCTCCAATGAAGAAAATATTTCCACTTTATACAGTCATTAATGTTTCCAATATCCTAGCAAATGCACATTCTGGTTTACTTTCAACCTGCTTTATGTGATCACCTAGCTGTCTTTAAAATTAGAAACATAATATCCTAGCAAATGCATATTCTGGTTTACTTTCAACCTGCTTTAAGTGATCACTTATCTGTCTTCAAAATTAGAAACCCATTACCCCATAGCCTGTTTCTAGTTTTAAAGAAAGATGATCACTTAAAGCAGGCTTAAAAGTAAGCAGAATGCACCTATAAGGCACATTCTGCTTTACTTTCAGCCTGCTTTAAGCTATTATCTGCTAGGATATAGAAAATATTTCTTATGATACATATTAATAACTGGATAAAAGAAAACTATTTTCTTTAGTGGAGGAACAAATTAGAGGAGTAAAAAGGCATATTTATGGAGGAATGGGTTAAGCATTTAGTGTTCATGAAAGATCTCATTGCATGCTCAAGGATTGGTCCCTCAGCACAGGGGGTGACTGTACAGGGCAAATTGATTGAGTTTTCTATACTGTTGCATGGAATACAAAACAAATCACTGCAGTGAAATCACATCTTCAGGAATATGTGCCAACACCAATAAGAAATATTAGTCCCTAAACAATTAAGATGGCAGCAACATTAAAAATAGTTTCTGTGGATTTTACAATAGAAATGTCTGATGCTCCGAATATGTGAAAGATCCCGGCTCTACACTGAAACAAACAAACAAACAAACAAACAAACAAACAAAAAAAACCACTCTGTTTTTAATCATGCCATTGATCTTTTAATTATTTGACTCATTTTAAAAATGATTTTACAAACTTACTATAACAATTTTATAATCTTGGTAATAATATTGAAAGAATTTCCATGTTTCCATGCATCTCAATATTGTATCATTTTTATTGTGAATGTATTTATTTGTCTTTCTAGGTACATTTATATAATTGCATGTGAAGCGCTTTTGAACGCACAACTCCTGTGTGAAAAGAGCGCTATATAAATTGGGTATAATAATAATAATCCCATTGCATCTTTATAGCTCCAGATAAGGGGAGTATTTCAAAAACTAAAATCTTCATTTCTGCATTAAACCCTATGGTGTCACTACTCATTAGAAGCGTCTCTTCGAGACGATTCTAATGAGTAGTAACACCGTAGGATTTGTTGCTGAAATAAGTGAGAAAAATTGGATTTGTTTAGTTTACTCCCTCTTATCTTGAGCTCTGACTGTTGCAAGGAATACAGAACAAATCACTGCAGTGAAATCACATCTTCAGGAATATGTGCCAACACCAATGAGAAATATTAGTCCCTAAACAATTAAGATGGCAGTGACACTATAAATAGTTTCTGTGGATTTTACAATAGAAATGACGGACGCTCCGAATATGTGAAAGATCCCATTGCATCTTTATAGCTCCAGATAAATGGAGTATTTCAAAAACTAAAATCTTCATTTCTGCATGAAACCCTATGGTGTCACTACTCATTAGAATCGTCTCTTCGAGACGATTCTAATGAGTAGTAACACCATAGGATTTGGTGCTGAAATAAGTGAGAAAACATTGGATTTGTTTAGTTTTCTCTCTCTTATCTTGAGCTCTGACTGTTGCAAGGAATACAGAACAAATCACTGCAGTGAAATCACATCTTCAGGAATATGTGCCAACACCAATGAGAAATATTAGTCCCTAAACAATTAAGATGGCAGTGACACTATAAATAGTTTCTGTGGATTTTTTAATAGAAATGTCTGATGCTCTAAATCTGTTACAAAAATGTTTGATGTGAAAATGTTATCTGCTTAAATATTGATGTTAATTTGAAGAGATTTTGAACCCTTTTCTTCTTTAACCCTTATGAGCCTTTACTTCATAAACTGTCTCTACTCACAGAATTATACACTGACGGAATTGAAACCTCGCGCTATATCGCAAATCTCGTGCTGCGCATACGAGACTTACGAGACTTGATAAGAGAGTTTCTATCGGTAGTTAATTTGATAAATGTCTGTTTCGAAGCATTGTTCACGGGTGTATATTCTCGTGAATTGATAGGAATGTCCACCAAGTCATTTAAATCCTATAAAATGTCAATAAAAACACTCGAGTCGGTAAATTTTCACCCCAGAAATGGCGGACAACGAGGCAAAAAGTGAAGATGTTGTCACGTGACACATAATCTCACAAAATTTAACCGCCGCGAGAGCTCAGATGCTCGCCTATTCAACTTCGCTGAGTTGCTATTCCGTTTTGTATAATTCCGTGCTCTACTTTTGAAGACAGGAGACGACTTAAAGCAGGTTAAAATTCTGCTTTATACTTTCAGCCTGCTCTAAGCTTCCATGAGCTATGATGTAGAAAATGTTTCTTATGTTTCATACTTACCGGGTATGACTGTATAAAGACGAAACATTTTCTTCCTTGGAATAATGAATAAAAGGCGTAATAAGGCGAATTTATGGATTAATCACTAATAGGTTAATGTTTCTACCTAGCCAATATGTTGTGATTTCTTCAAGATGCTTCCAATGAGTAGTCAAAACACAGGGCAGATCTCCAGATAAGTGGGAGTAAACTGAACAATTATCTAGCATTATCTCATTTATTTCAGAACCAAATCCTATAGTGTTACTACTCATTAGAATTGTCTCGAAGAGACAATTCTAATGAGTGGTAACACCATAGGGTTTATTTGCAAAAATAAAGATTTTATTTTTTGAAATACATGTACTCCCCTTAGCTGGAGCCTTACATAGGGTTTGGTGGCGACATAAGGTTTTCCTTTTTATCTTGTACTGCTGAATATTTTCCTGTTATATCTTTCTTCTACTGTGTTTAAGACAGGTGACTGCTTAAAGCAAAATGAAAGTAAAACAGAAAGCTCCTATAGGAGCTTTCTGTTTTACTTTCATCTTGCTTTTTAAGCAGCTTCCTGTTTTACTTTCATCCTGCTTTAAGCAGCTTCCTGTTTAACTTTCATCCTGCTTTAAGCAGCTTCCTGTTTTACTTTCATCCTGCTTTAAGCAGCATCCTGTTTTACATTCATCCTGCTTTAAGCAGCTTCCTGTTTTACTTTCATCCTGCTTTAAGCAGCTTCCTGTTTTACTTTCATCCTGCTTTAAGCAGCTTCCTGTTTTACTTTCATCCTGCTTTAAGCAGCTTCCTGTTTTACTTTCATCCTGCTTAAGCAGCATCCTGTTTTACATTCATCTTGCTTTAAGCAGCTTCCTGTTTTACTTTCATCCTGCTTTAAGCAGCTATCTTGTTTAACTTTCATTATGCTGTAGGCAGCTTCCTGTTTTACTTTCATCTTGCTTTAAGCAGCATCCTGTTTTACATTCATCTTGCTTTAAGCAGCTTTCTGTTTAACTTTCATTATGCTGTAGGCAGCTTTCTGTTTTACTTTCATCTTTATTTAGGCAGCCACTGTCTCGAGCTTCTAAACAAGTTTTCCGGATTTCTTTCACTTAAATTGCTTCAAGTTGTCATCTGTATTCAACAATGAATATTAATTTGCATGGAATGCAAAACAAATCGTAACAGCCAAATCCCATTGTCAGAAATATGTGCCAGCACCAATAAGAAATATTAGTCCCGAAACAATTAGTTGGCAGCGACATTGTAAATATCAGAGCTCCAGGTAAGGGGAGTATTTCAAAAACTAACATCTTCCTTTATCAGTGTTCTGCCAAGAAATCCAAAACTATGGGCCCCAGGGCCCACTGGACATGAAAAAAGGGGGCCATTTTTTAAAAGTGTGGGCCCCACATTTTTTTCTCATAAAAATGATAGAAAACACAATAAAAATAACTCGTTTTCCAATTACGACATTCACCAGTGGTGTGCTCTTTTTCTTAAAGTGCATTAGTCTAGACACAGATTGCAAGTCATAGAAACTGACCCACCAGTGTAAACAAGCCATGTGTGATTTTTTAACCACCTATGCTGAAAAGTTCAACCCTTCTTTTTCTCGGCGGATATACCATTCGTGTGTTTCGAAGAGCGGTCAACTTTATCAAACTCGTTCGTCGGCTGTATAGGGGTAATCAATTGAACGTTTTTACTACTTACGGCTGTATTCTGATCCGCGACAGCATCATGCACGTTTTCCTTATGGAATACTTAATATTATTTCGTCTATTTCCTTAATTTTACTCCGCGTATTTCGAGAACTTTGAAAAAAGTCTATCAGTGTAGCTGCCTTACGTTTTTGGTCAGCCATCTTTCAACTAAACAAACGAGAAGGCATGAGAGATTATTAGCGATTGGACTATAGCGGATACTTCCGGTCGACGTATCCAATGAAATTAGTCGTTTCAAATGCTCTAATAGTACGGAACGACTAAAACATTGACAGTCGTAACGGGAATTTGGGGTTTTTTTGCGATTTTTTCAGCGCGCCCTCGGGCCCATTTACGGGAATTTTTATGCGCCGTTTGTGATTTTTATGCGCCAATGGCGCAAGGGCGCGGCCTTGGCAGAACACTGCTTTATGCATTAAACCCTTTGTTGTCTCTACTCATTAGAATTGTCTCTTGGAGACAATTCTAATGAGTTGTAACACCATAGGATTGGGTGTTGAAATGAGTGAGAAAATGTTGGATTTGTTCAGATTACTCTGTCTTATCTAGAGCCTAGAATATGGTACTTTCTCTGACTTTGTTTATAGGAGAGCTTTCTGCTTTGCTTTCAACTTGCTTTAGGTGAAACATTTATTTAACACTGTCTGTGAGTAATCAGCTTTTCAGCTTTCAATAAGATGCAATAAATATTTTAACTTGCATGGAATGTTAAATACATCTCTACAAATTTTAATTCTTCGCAATCTAGTGGGGGAATTGTTATTTCCCATGCAAACAGTTTTGATCCTGATGAGATGCAGCATAATGCGGCGTCTCATCAGTATAAAAACTGTTTGACACTCTGTCACCCTCTTTTATAAAGAAATTTTGATAAGTCTATTTTTGGAACAGTAATCTAGTGGCGGAATTGTTATTTCCCATGCAAACAGTTTTGATCCTGATGAGAAGCCGCATAATTAGACGTTTCATCAGGATCCGAACTGTTTGACACTCTGACCCTGTTTTAAAAAGAAATTTTGATAAATCTATTTTTGGAACAGTAATCTAGTGGCGAAATTGTTATTTCCCATGCAAACAGTTTTGATCCTGATGAGATGCCGCATAATGCGGCGTCTCATCATGATCAAAACTGTTTGACACTCTGACCCTGTTTTAAAAAGAAATTTTGATAAGTCTATTTTTGGAACAGTAGCAGATGACAATTGTTGCAGATAGAAAACTTACCCTGCATGCAAAGAGTGAAATCGCATCTTCAGAAATATGGGCCACCACCAATGAGAAATATTAGTCCCTAAACAATTACTTGGCAGTTTCACTATATGTGGTTACTGCAGTGACGAGTTCAGTAAAGAAATCGATGGCCATCAATTGCAAGTTGGCTAACGGTCTGAAATACAGTGGAGAAACGTAATTCTTTCGTTAAAACGCAAACGTATGGCAATGAAATATAGAAAATGACAACATATGACAATTCAGACTACCAGTTTTAATCTGAGTGGCAAACAGTTTGGAGCCTGATCAGACGCCGGGTTACCCTGATCTGGCTCTAAACTGTTTGCAATGAAAATAATAGTTTAAGCTAACCGGGGTTATTTGGAAGGAAAACATTATCTCTACTGTACTCTGCACGCTGCACACGGGGCACAAACTGCTAACCTAAACAGCAAACAATGGTAAATGAACACGCTACAGACAAGAGGGAGTAAACCGAACAAATCTGACATTTTCTCCTTAATGTCGGCACCAACTCCTATGGTGTAATTACTCATTGGAATCAACTTGAAGAGACGTTTCTAATGAGTAGTGACAGCATGGGGTTTAGTGCAGACATAAAGATTTTAGTTATTTAAGCTTTTCAACACCATATATTGAAGGAGTTACAATAGTTTTGCACCAAGCCCTCGATTTGCAAACAGTGAAGGCCCAGATCAGAGGGCTCCTGATCAGTGTCTACACTGTTTGCTGATTTAGAGCAGTATTTTTTTAAACTACCTAGAATTCCAAGTAGACTGTGTTCATATTTTGGTAACTAAGAAGATCCACAAGGGAACCTGATAACTCACAAGATTTACTTAGTATATTGAAAGAGTTAAGGCATGATAGAAGCAAAGCAGAAGTCTTTGATAGCTTCAACAAGTTTTCAACCCTTAGAATGCAAAGTCATATTGTCGTCTGCAACACATCTGTTGTCTGCTACTGTTCTAAAGATAGATATTTAAAATTTGTTATCAAAATAGGGTCAAAGTCTCCAAACAATTTGGATCCTGATGAGACGCCGCGTTACGCGGCGTCTCATCAGGATCCAAAATGTTTGCAAAGATTATCACGGTTTCCGAAAATCGGTTTCCGACAACAACATTAGCGTGCCAAGAGTTAATGACTCTTTTTTTCAGAGGTTCTAATAGCGTGACTAGGAGTACTATAAGTTCTGTACAGTTTACACAAAGGTCCACTCAGGGAGTATACCTGTGCCTCGCCAATGTTACTAGGTGCGAAAACTGACGATGATGTGTTGGGGTGTTTTTTCTTCTCACAGTATCATCAGCTGATAATGGCATGCATTATTTGTTTGCCGCTTATGCTGTTTATTATGCTCAATAATCTATTAGCCCATTCGTTACTCAATAGTGGGTAGCAGTAATTAGTGTACTTATATCAGTTTTAATGGGGTGGATGCTGACTGATAGTGACTATAGGGGTTATCTGGTATACTAACTACAGTAATACCATACCTGTTTGAATGCTGGGTAAATTTATTTTTCGTCTGCAGCAATTGCCGTCTGCTTCCTGTTCTAAAAATAGAATTTTCAACAAAAAAAAAATTTGAAACAGAATCAGATTGTCAAACAGTTCGGATCCTGATGAGACGCCACGTAACGTGGCGTCTCATCAGGATCCAAACTGTTTGCAACTGTTATCATGATATTCAGAGTTAACGATGTAAAGAGTTAACGGCTACTGACATATCACTTATGTAATACTATGTATGTAGTCTTTAAAAGCAGATGGCTGCTTAATGCAGGACAGAAATTATGCACGAAAGCTCAAAAATTACTTTTGTGCTGCATTAAGCAGCCACATGTGGAAAGAAATCTCTTGCATCTGATTGGATGATGGTTTTACGCAGGTGTGACTGTCCGTGGCATACCTGTACCCCCATTATCAGATTTTCCCTTAAACTGCAAGGTTTGATCTAGATCTGAGTCATATTTTGCTAGTCCCGAGTGACAGATCTAGTTCAATCTGTGAGCCACTGGTTTAGTAGGATTGTCATGGAAACCTGTAGGAATGGATCGGTTAATTGGGATATCTAGATCAAAGATAGTGGAGATCATAGCAGAGGGCTAATCTGTTAGAGCGTAAAGGTAGCTTGCCAAGTGAGTCCCTTGAGTAGATCACAGTGTAGTCATCTATACTTGTTAATTGTTTAGATCCAGATCATTTGAAGAAGAAATTGTTTGGGTAGTCTGGAGCCTGTTGCTTTAGAAAATTGGTTGCTAGATTTTGTAAAAATAAAGAAATTAGATTGAGACTGAGTATCGAAGCAGACGACAATTTTGGAAAACAGACTACCTTTTCAGTCATGGAAAGGATATAATTATTTCCACGGTTTCTGAGGCAGACTGTATGAGCGTCCCATAGCTAGTATCCCAGTCTAACTTTTCTTCCACAGTATTATATGTATCGTGGTGTGTCTCTCCATTGGAAGCTGGTAAACATGCTCTATAGTGGAATCTGAAATTTGTAGTTCTGTATTGGAGTAATAAATTTGGGGGGAAGAGGAAGGACTTTTGTTTCTCGGTCTGCTGAAGTGCAAGAAAGTTTTTCCGAGGAATTAGGAGTTGTAGGATTTAAGAGAAATTGTATTGGAGTGATTCAGTTTTGCATATATCTTGGAACAGGAGGGCATTATTATAGTTTCCGAGAAAGTTTCCGAAGAAGGGTAGGAGGTATACAAGCTGTCGCCTGTTATGATTTGTTGGCTTCGATCATGTATTGATTGGCGGAGATATTAGCCAAGTGGGGGAGAAATTTGGTTGAGGATTGTCTTTATTTTTATTGGGGCCCCTCTTGGACTGTGGCAGAACGTGGATTTTAGGAGCTGTCATCGGAAGCGCAGGAAATATCAGTCATGAAGTGCAGGTAAGGGATAGCTACTGGCCAATTAGTGTCATAGTTTTACAGGACCCATGAAGATAAGCGGGGCTCCAAATAAGAGGGAGTGAAATGGTTAAAACCCATTACCCCCATAGCCTGTTTCTAGTTTTGAAGACAGTCGACCACTAAACGCAGGTTGAAAGTTTAGCAGAATGCGCCTTGAGGCGCATTCTGCTTTACTTTCAGCCTGTTTTAAGCTAATATCTGCTTGAATGTAGAAAACATTTCTTATGATTCTTATTAACACTATAAATTGCAATTTTTTTCTTAGAGTAGAGGAATAAATTAAAAGGCATAAAAAGGTGTATTTATGGGGTAATGAGTTAATCCAACATTGTCTCCTCCAAACCAGCACCAAATCCTATGGTGTAACTACTTATTAGAAGTGTCTCTTCGAGACGATTCTAATGAGTAGTGACATCATAGGGTTTAATGCAGAGATAAAGATTTATGGGGCCCTGGATAAGGGGGAGTATTTTTCAAGCTAAAATCTTTATTTTTGTTCCAAACCTAAATGGTGTGACTACTCATTAGAATCTTCTTGAAGAGACGATTCTAATGAGTTGTCGCATTATAGGATTTTGTGCAGACATGAAGGAGAAAATGTTGGTAAATTGAGTGTACTGCCTCTTATCTTGAGCCATGGTTTTGGATAAGGGGATGGCATGGTTCAAATACAATCAAGCTTATTGTTAACTCTTTCCTTCATTAAAACACCATTGCAATTTTATCATTCTACAGAATGTAGTTCTCATATTTGGCCGTAGGAAAATGTTTCTGTACCTAAACAGGTTGATGCATAAAGCAGACTTAGAGAACATTCTGAGAACTTTCTGCTTTACTTTCAGCCTGCTTTAATGAAATGACCACCTATCTTAAACCATTACAGGATAGCTTGTTTCTAATATTGAAGATAGATGACCACTTTTAAGCAGATTGAAAGTAAAGCAGAATGTGCCTTTAAGGTGACCACTTTAAGCAGGTTGAAAGTAAAGCATTATGCTTTTTAAGACGTACATATTCTGCTTTGCTTTCACCTTCAGCTTGCTACTATCATCTACTAGGATATAGAAAATATGTAAATGCATTATGATATATTATTCTTGAATGTATGTAATGAAACTTTTTAGATCAGTGGTTGCCTTATAGTATTCACTGTCCATCTGTCTGTCTGTCCCTCTGACCATCTGTCACAATTTTTTTCTCCAACAGTTGTCATCGGGTCTTCACCAAATTTACTGAAAATGTTAATTGGTGTAAATCTTAGTCAAATTTGATAACTATCCCAATCACAAATGTGCATTCTTCTTTACTTTCAACCTGCTTTAAGTAGTCACCTATTTTCTATGCTAGAAACAGTCTATGTAGGTACCTTTTTTCAAAACTAGAAATTGGTTGTAGGGTAAAGAGGTAAGGCAAATGACAGTATGAAAGTAAAGCAGAAAGCACATTCAGAAGCTTTCTGCTTTACTTTCATACTGCCTTAACTCATTATCTCCTGAAACTTCCAATGGACAATTCCAGTTTGCAATAAAGGCTGGTCCATTTTAGACTATTTAGGGTTGGTTTTGTAAAAAATTATAAAATGACAAACAGTGAAGACCCTGATCAGAGGGCTCCTGCAGGAGCCCTCTGATCAGGGACTTTTCTGTTTGCATCAGACAAGTGTACTCTTCACAGGTACACATTTGGTAAATGATGCATATATGCGTCACTAGGGCTCAATGAGTTAAGCTTGTACTTTAAATATACTGCTTTATAATTATGCTGTCACCAGATTAAGATATTTTTGCACTGGTTGCTATAGGATTGCACTTGTTGCTACAGGAGCTTTCTGCTTTACTTTCATACTGTTTTAAGCTAGTACTTTAAGCATACTATATATGCTGTCACCAGATTTAGATCATTTTGCATGGCAGCAAAAGGTTGAGGTTGACATTAAGGGGTTGGGTCATTTGCACGCTCAGCAGGTGGTCCTAGCATAATGATTGATTGCAGTCATTATAGGCTTATTTGTCTCTCTCTTGGTGGCAGTGGGTAGTACAGTCCAGAATATACCAGGGCTCCAGATAAGAGGTAGTTATTTCAACAAATCAAACATTTTCTCACTTATTCAGCACCAAATCCTATGGTGTTACTACTCATTAGAATCGTCTCTTCGAGACGATTCTAATGAGTAGTGACACCATAGGGTTTAATTCTGAAATAAAGATGTTAGGTTTTGAAAAACTACCCTTATCTGGTGCTCTGATATACTCTTTCCCAATAAACATGTTTATGCTACAGTACCTCCCTTCAAATGGCCCTCCGAACAACCCCTCCCTCCTAACAAAGACCCTTTCACCTGTTCCCCAGACAAGACAATTGTGTTCACAGAGCACCAGATAAGGGTAGTTTTTCAAAAACTAAAATCTTTATTTCTGAATTAAACCCTATGGTGTCACTACTCATTAGAATCGTCTCGAAGAGACTATTCTAATGAGTAGTAACACCATAGGATTTGGTGCTAAAAATAGTGAGAAAATGTGGGATTTGTTGAAAAAACTACCTCTTATCTGGAGCCCTGGTGTTCAACCTTTTTATAGCTACAACATCGTCTGCTTCAAAGTCATATAGTGCACATTTTGTCAGAAAAAACGTAATGACGAGTGACACACAGCTTGAATCCATATCAGATGATGTGTAACATGGCATCTGATCTGGATCCAAGCTGTTTGCAAATGTATAAGCCAATTTCCCCTCTGTACAACACACACAACCCTTGTCTCCCATTTGGTGATGTTGAAGAGAGGAAGCACTGTATAATAAATACAATTATTTAATTTGCAAACAGTTTGGAGTCAGATCAGAGGCCTGATAACCCGGTTTCTGATAAGGCTTCGAGACTATTTGCCACTGACAGATAAAAGTAAATCATAAGATAACAGATTTTCTAATTTTTTTTATGTTTTATTACTATGTGTCCATGTTTTTATTTGCGTTTACACGGGGAAGAATCAAGTCTTTTCCACTGTAACCTGAAAGTCTTAGAAACTCAAGATGTTGACCCCCTAGGGCCTTTTTTTCCAAAATTTGGGAAGGGGCCTTAGCCTTTCATTTTGGAGGATTAAAGTGCAATTTTCGATTAATTTAGGAAAAAGCTGGGTGACTTTCAAAATTCTCAAAAACCAAATGGAAGTTTACATTCTTGCAGAAAATAGACAGTACAACCCATTACACCATAAATATGCCTTTTTACACCCTCAATCTATTCCTACATGTACAAGTTAAAGAAAATAGTTCCGATTTATGCAGATATGAAAACGTATCATAAGAAACATTTTCTATATTCTAGCAGATAATAGCTTGAAGCAGGCTGAAAGTAAAGCAGAATGTGCCTTAACCTGCTTTAAGTGTTAGCCTGTCTTCAAAACTAGAAACAGGGTATGGGGTAATGGGTTAACTTAATATCAGAAAACAATTATTTTTTTCATTAAAACAGGACTGGTAATTGAATAGGACACTTCTATTATAGTTCTAAGTGAAATGGATCTTGAGAGAATCATATGCCTTTATAGTTTTGGGAAATACTTTCACCAAAATTGGAGAAAAAATAGGCTTTTTGCAATTGGGAAGTCACCGAATTTCGGCCTGTATTATATAGAAGGTAGAAAAGCCCTGCGAGTCTTACAATAGACAAAACAGCTTTATGCATTATAGTTTTGTCTGAATTAAGAATTCATCTATCTTAAAAGAAAACTGCCAAGGCACTTCTTGATGGATTGTCTGTCTCTCGGTATAGATTTTCCAGTAGATTTCTGTTGCTTTTTTAACACTAGAAAAGCTTAAGGCATATTTGTTCAATTCAATTTGCCCCTCCCCCTCCCTGTCTGTTTCCTCTGAAAAATTAATAATTTCCTTCATATGTTCAACCCTTTACTCCATAGCCTGCATTTAAGTATTGAATCATGTAACATGTTCCCACTTAAAGCCATAGGCATTCGGCCCGTTGGCTATGACACTACCCCTAGCTGCTATAACCCCCCTCCACCACGACCAAACGTGGATAAAATACCCTAAAATCTATCCATACATTCAATAATCATCATAAAAGAACATTTCCTGAAGTTTCGTGAAATTAAAATTTTTTTATTTGTTTTGCTAATTTATAAGTAAAATAGTAAAGGCTGCCATGAAAAAGCGCCTTGCAGAAGCAACCCTCAAGTTCCCAACCCTGTCATTTTGTCAAATCTTGGACGATCTGGACAGATGATGGCTCATTGTTTACAGCAAACAGTTTTCTTTGACGATAATTGGTAAAAAATTCAAAGCTATCGGCGAACACGCGCATGGGGACTCGAAGGGTGGGGAGACCCCTTATTCGGAAACCATCTGTCACGCAAAATTTTCCCAAACAAACGACTGGTTGCCCAGTCAAACTATTATCATTCTAGCGAACCCGAGAACAAGCTTCAAAGCAGGAAATGACGCAAAAGTCAATCGCCTCAATTGGTCGTATTAGAATCAGGACAACTACCACGTTAGTTGGACGTGTTGTCAACAGGTTCTATTCGAATCACCACTTGATGTTTTCCGTTGACAAAATGTTGTCAAACCATCAAATTGTTGACCACAATTTCGATTCGAGTCGGGTCAAAAACGTTGTCATCAGTAAATCTTCGAGCATTTGCTCCGCCTAGTTTTCGTTGACAACAAATTGAATGATTCGAATACGACCAATGATATCATATCCGTTTGTCAACCGAAACTAAACGAAAGTTATCTAGAAATTTATTTCGTAACAGAAAATGCTCATTTACCGATAATTCAAAAGGTATTTATTATATATTTCATTTTCTATTAATTACCCGTACCATGGTGTAATGCATGGTCGCAAATGCACTTGTTAATCGCTGAATCAGTGAATGACTGACGAACAAGTCCAAAAATTAAGGTGACAGAAGGATTCCGATATAAGGTGCCTATCGAACTTTTTATTTCTTCACTTGTGCTCGTGTCTTGCTTGGGCTGTGAGCTAACTTTCTTTGAACAGAACTGTTAAATGTAAATAATTAGCCATCATTTGTCAAAATCGGCCCAAAAATGACAAAATGACAAGGTTGGGAAGTTGATGGCCCTGAATACACATCCACCTTCTCATTGTATACATACATGATACGAAATTTTTTTTTTTTATTGAAACTTCTTGAAACATTTGTTAAGGATGTTTGTTGAACATATGGATGTATTTTGACTCATTTTGAAAGATTTATGGGGGGTAGCAGCAAGGGGGGGGGGGGGGGGGGGAGGGGTCATAGCTTACGCGCCGAAAACCTGTGCTTAAAGCAGGTTGATAATAAAGTAGAATGCACCTGCTTTACTTTCAGCCTGCCTTAGGCTCCCATGTGCTAGATAATGGAAAATATTTGTTATGACTTTAGAATTTGAACTATTTTCTTCAGTGGAGGTATAAATTATAGGCGTAAAAAGGTGTATCTGCAGAGTAAAGGCTTATTAATGGAAAGCAGGTCTGGAATTCAAGATCTACTTCTTAAAACAGGAGTCTGCTTCTAGATGAGGACCATTAAAAAAGGGGTCTAGATTAATTTTCCCCATACACTCAGATCTCATCAGGGGCTATCTACTTCTTAAAACAGGAGTCTGCTTCTAGATGAGGACCATTAAAAAAGGGGTCTAGATTAATTTTCCCCATACACTCAGATCTCATCAGGGGCTGTCTTATGAAATGTACGACAAAAAAAATTGTAAGTCAAAACTTTAAAATACAGTCAAACTTGCTCATGCGACCACGTCTATTAAATTACTTTTGTGGTAAGCGGCCGGTTTGAATCCCGCCCAATCGTTTTTACTATATAAATTGAGTGTATTCAACGACTTTTGTCTAACGCGTCCAGTGACCGGTGTTTTTTCATCCCAAACAACAAATTTCGTTTCATTAAACGACCAACTTTGGGATGAAAAGGTCATAATTGATCAATTATGTCCAAACATTTGACATCTTTTTACACTTATCCGTAATTAAGATTTCATGAAAGGTGTGAAAATGTACGCAAAATTGAAAGTTCATTTTTACGGGAAACTTTGACAAACTCCGTCAAGCACGGAACTTAAGTAAATTGTTTCGAAATTGATTGCCATAATGAATATTCTAATAGGAATCTAAAGGTTTTACATCTATTACTTTGATTCCGATGCTCCGTCTCCCTTTTTTTTAGGGAATACCAGTCCTGCTAACATAGGAACTGATTTCCGGAAATCTTTACATCGTAACAAAGATCATATTCCTCAAGAATCATGTCAATTTCTCGGCGAATTAACGCACATGGTATCTGTTAAATTGACATTGAAATAGCGAAACCAATATCAGCGTTTTTATGGTGCTATTGATAAATTCGTACATATGTTGGCGTATTTATGCTATTATGGATAAAAAAATGGATTGATATAACAATGTAAAAAGGGTAAGTTCAACTGTATGGATTATATCAAGTTATTCAATTCAGATTAAGGACGAAAAACATAACAACCCAAATCAATCATGTTGTATTCAGCGGCCGTTTTATTCAGCGACCACTTTTGAGCCATCCCTTGTTCAATGTTTTGATAACTAAAAGAGATCCACAAGGGAATCTAATAACCCACAAGACAACATACATGTAGTCTAGAGTGCCAAACAGTTAACTCATCAGTGAATTTATAGGAGCCCTCTGATCTGGGTCTACACTGTTTGCAAATGTAATTATCATACTTTAAACAGGTCCATGGTGTTGAAAGCGTTAAAGGATTGACACGTAAATCCAAGTTGGACAATTTCTACAGATGATCGCATCAGGCAGAGAAAAAACTGCTTATAGTGCAGAAAGTTACTATTGATTATGACACTAACTGTGATTCTGAATGAATACTGGATGTTGATAGGAGCAAGGGTTTTACTCAACTTTTTTTTCTCCCGTTTACTTGAACGAGAATGGTGGCTGCCAATTTTCTATTAATCAACCCGTTACCCATTAGATACACCTTTTTACGTCTTTAAATCAGTCCTCCACAAAAAAAAAAGTTCCACTTTATACAGCCATAAGAAAAATAAAATTTGCTATATCCTACAGTGGAGAATCTGTTATTCTTTCCCAATAAACGCGTTTACGCTAAAACTATTATTTGCAGTGCAAACAGTTTGGAGCCAGATCAGACGCCGGGTAACCCGGCGTCTGATAAGGCTCCAAACTGTTTGCCACCAAGATAAACATGAATTATCAGAATTGTCAAAAAGTTGTACTTTTTTACGTTTTTGTGCTTTGCGTTTGCGTACATTTGCGTTTAAACGGGAAAGAATAACAGATTCTCCACTGTAGCAGATAGTAATAATCCGGGCCTTTACTCCATTAAGCCTGTTTCTAGTTTTGAAGACAAGTAAACACTTAAAGCAGATTTAAAGAACAGCAGAATGCACATTATGGTGTATTCTGCTTTACTTTCAACCTGCTTTAAGCTACCATTTGCTAGAATATAGAAACTATTTGTTATGATACATGCTCAATGATGGTATAAATTGGATCTATATTCTTTAGTCGAAGAATAACTTAGATGCGTAAAATGGCGTATCTATGGAGTAAAGGGTTATAATGCTGGCTGAAAATAAAGCAGAATGCACCAAATTACATATTCATCGCTGTAAAGATTCAGGGCTGCCATTTCTCCGGATTTTTCCTAAATCTCCGGATTTTCCCCTAGTACATGGTAGCTTAAAGCAGACTGAAAGTAAAGCAGAATGCGGCCTAAGGCGCATTCTGCTTTACTTACAGCCTGCTTTAAGAAGTAGCATGTCAACAAAACAAGAAAAAGGCTATTGGGGAAAGGTACGATTCGTAAAATTGAACTTGAAAAATGCAAATTTGGAAATCTTAGGATTTTTCAGGTAAACTTATGGCAGCCCTGAAGATTAAAACTGTTTTCTTCAGTGAAGGAATAAATTAAAGACCTGTCTAAAATGTGTATCTGTGGAGTAAAGAATTTGTTCATTTCCTCTTGTCTGAGGCCCTGATTGTTTAACCCATATATGTATAACGCCATAAATACACCTTTTTACGCCTTTAATTAATTTCTCTACTGAAGAAATTGGTTCCAATTTATACTGTCACAAATAAAAATCATAAGAAATACTTTCTATATTCTAGCAGATAATAGTTTAAAGCAGGTTGAATGTAAAGCAGAATGCGCCTTAAGGCACATTCTGCTTTACTTTCAACCTGCTTTAAGTGGTCACATATCTTCAAAACTAGAACTAGGCTGTAGGGTAATCAGAGCTCCAGATAAGGGTAGTTTTTCAAAAACTAAAATCTTTATTTCTGAATTAAACCCTATGGTGTCACTTCTCATTAGAATCGTCTCTTCGATGAGTAGTAACACAAAAGGATTTGGTGCTAAAAAGAGTGAGAAAATGTTGGATTTGTTGAAATAACTACCTCTTATCTGGAGCCCTGGGGTAATGGGTTAAGAATTATCAAGAAATTCAGGTGGTTTTGGTCTGTTTGTGGGGCACGGTCTGTATCTTTTGGATGATAAACATTGTCTGATGGAACAGACAAAAACTGGAGCGAGATAGATAGAGAACTTGGCAAAATGTTAATCGGAAAAACAGATAATATGCTTTTGAACAGATGAGACGTGAGATGTATTGACTACTGTGAAAAATGCTGTTTGCTACAATTTTAACCCATTACCGCATAAATACGCCTTTTAAACCTTAATTTATTCCTCAACTGAAGAAATTAAATCCACTCTAAGTAGTCTGTAATATTCTGCATAAGAATTATTTTGTAGATTCTTGTAGATAATAGCTTAAAGCAGGCTGAAAGTAAAGCAGAATGTGCCTTAAGGCACATTCTGCTTTACTTTCAACCTGCTTTAAGTGGTCCCCTGTCTTCAAAACTATAAAATGGGCAATGGGTTAAAAGTTAATTATGATTTACTCATAATGTCTAAGCTGTCTAACTCTTGTTTGATCTCTATCATCTACAGATAGCACTATTTGTTTGAACTTTAAAGCAACCACACCTAAAACTTGAAATGGGGTGAACCCCTGTGAAAATAATTCCAAATTCCAATTAAAATTAAGTGGGTATTTATAGAGTAACTCAACCAAACCTTAATTATGCAATGGGTTAACCCATAGCCTGCCACTCACAACTATAGCTCCATATGCAAACAGCTTGGATCCGGATGAGATGCCGAGTAAATCGGCGTCTCATCCGGATCCAAGCTGTTTGACACTCGGACAACATTTTCAGCAATTTTGAGCAACTTTGAAGCACTTTGAAACTTGAAGCAGACGAGAAATATAGCAGACGACAATTTATTTGGCTAACTGTTTCTAGTTAGCTTGTCTGTTTCGAAGAAACTGTGAGCTATTGTCATCACTCCGGCGTCTGCATTGTTGTTGTTGTCATCTGAAATCTAAACGTTGGCCATAAATTTACAACTAAATGTGATACAGACTTCACATTTGGTACATGTAGGTGTACTCAACTCAAACAGATCTTCAGCTGAGTAAAATTTGGGTCATGTCCAACAAAGGTCAAGGTCATTTAGAGGTCATTCACAGGTATAATAGGGTGGGTTTAATATTGGCCATATCTTTTAAACTGCATGTGATAGAGACTTGATATTTGGTATGCGTATTTAAATCAAAAAGCTGTTGAACTCAATACAACTTAGGTCATGTCAGACAAAGGTCAAGGTCATTTACAGGTCAAACACAGTTAATTTAACATTTCCCATAACTCTGAAACAACATGTGATATAGACTTCATAGTTTGCATGTCTTCTTAACGTAAGAAGCTCTTGGGTTCAGTATAGGTTTGGTCATGGCAGACAAAGGTCAAGGTCATTTAGAGGTCATTCAGAGGTCAAATAGGTTGAATTTAACATCATTTTGAAACTGCATGTGATAGAGACTTTACATTTGGAATGTTTACTCAACGCAAGTAGCTATTGAGCTCAGTACAAGTTTGGTAATGTCAGACAAAGGCAAATTTAAGATCATTAATAGAGCCCCACAGTAGACAGACAGACAAATAATCAAGACTGTGTGAGACAAAGCCAATAAGAATAGCTCACTGTTCCTTCTTAATCTATTAGGAAAACAAAAAAGAGGAGTGTTGGCACCCGCTTGCGGTTCTCTTTTGAAAATAAGTGACCACTTAAAGCAGGTTGAAAGTAAAGCAGAAGGCGCCTTAAGGCGCCTTCTGCCTTACTTTCAGTCAGCTTTAAGCAACAATCCCCTAGAATATAAAAAGTGTTTCTTGGGTTAAGCAAGTTTCTGTAAGCAAGCTCTTACAGTGTTTACTCTGGCCTGAGTTTTAATGAAATTGCATGTTGCAAATAGACTATGCTAGAGCATGTACTGGGAAATAACGTTAACTCTCCTGTCAGAGAAAATGTAAATATTTCTTGTCAAAAGAAACAATGGCACGCGCAAAGACTTGAGCTTGTAATGATGATGGCCTTGTATATCATTCAGGTGTTTTTGCTGGGTGTTAGTGTAACAGAGCTCCAGATAAGGGGAGTACAGTATTTCAAAAACTAAAATCTTTATTTCTGTATTAAACCCTATGGTGTCACTACTCGTTAGAATTGTCTCTTTGAGACGATTCTAACGAGTAGTGACACCATAGGATTTGGAGGGAGTTATATTGATGATGGCCTCGTACAGCATTCAGGTGTTTTTTGCTGGGTGTGAGTGTAACAGAGCTACAGATAAGGAGAGTATTCAAAAACTAAAATCTTTATTTCTGTATAAACCCTATGGTGTCACTTACTCAGACAAAGAACCGTCTCGACTTGAACTTGCAATGATGATGGCTACGTACAGAGCTTCAGATAAGGGAATTAAGTATTTCAAAAACTTACTTCTGTATTAAACCCTATGGTGTCACTACTCATTAGAATTGTCTGGAAGAGACGATTCTAATGAATAGTAACACCATAGGATTTAGAGGGAGTTGTTATAGGGAGGGAAAACTAAGACTTGGCTTAAATTTGCAAATAGCTTGAATCCAGATCAGACGCCGCCTAATGTGGCGACTGATCAGGATTCAGGCCCTACTTGTTATTATAATCATTCTGTCAAAATGTCCACTTACTTTGAGAAAAAACCGACGACAATTTTAAACAGAGGATATATTAGCAGTTAAAGAGGGGAACAGAAGCAAGCATTGTTTTAAGGAAGGAATCATTGTTTAGAGGGCCGTTGTAGGGAGGGGTCACTGTATTTTTTGTATGAATCCTAGTCACAAACCATATGGATCATGATAAGGATCCAATTAACTGTTTGCAACGGCATTCAAATACTTGTTTCCAAAAACTTGTTTCTCCACGTAACTCAACAGGGAGAAAACTTGATTCATTGATTTCTTGGCTAACATATGTGACAGATGGAAATAATGACATGTAAGGTTCTCTTTTGTACTGTGGGACATGTTAATGAAATTAGCAAAACAAATAAACAGGGCTCCAGATAAGGGGTGTATTTCGAAAACAAAATCTTTATTTCTGCTTTAAACCCTATAGTGTCACTACTCGTAAGAATCGTCTCTTTGAGACGATTCTAATGAATACTAACACCATAGGATTTGGTGCTAAAATGAGTGAGAAAATGTTGGATTTGTTCAGTTTACTCCCCCTTATCTGGAGCCCTGAATAAACTAAGGCTAAGGTAACACATGCCGCTGTGAATAATTCATTTGATTTCTACAAATTTATTCTACATCATTCTGCTGATACGGGGTTTGTCCCTTATGTGCTGCATAATAAAGAAGCCGCTTTAAAAGCCAGTATCTATAGCTATTGCCTCTGTGACTTTATAGAGTTTCTTGGCCGCAAATTGTTTGATGAAAAACTCTTGGTACCAACATTTCCAAGAACTATCTGAGATAAGATTCTTTATACCTACATTATGCTTAAACCCTATATTCCCCTTTAGATGCGTCTTTAAGCACGTGCAATTAATTCCTCCACTGAAGAAAATAGTTCCAATTTATACAGTTATGAACATGTACCATGTGAAATATTTTCTATATACTCTCAGATTGTAGCTTAAAGCAGGCTGAAAGTTATAAAGTAGAATGCACTTTTAACCTACTTTAAGAAGTCACCTATCTATCTTTCAAATTAGAAACAGGCTACGGAGTAATTGATTAACTCATTACCGCATAGCTTGTTTCTAGATAGAAGATAGCTGACAACTTAAAGCAGGTTGAAAGCAAAGCAGAATGCACCTTAAGGCACATTCTGCTTTACTTTCAACCTGCTTTAAGATATCATCTGCTAGAATATAGAACATATTTCTGATGATACATATTCATGAATGTATAAAGTGGAACTATTTTCATCAGTGTTGGAATATATCAAAGGCGTAAAAAAGAGTATTTATGGTGTAATGGGTTAACAGCAAATTCAGCAACGTCACATGATATAGTGAACAAAGCCCGACGCTACTAAAGAGGGCAGACTACACGTCATGATTTCAGGGAATGATATGAATTATTTCATGCTAAAAATTCAGGAAATATCATAGCTTATTAACCCTTAGCCTGCCACTCACAACTATAGCTCCATATGCAAACAGCTTGGATCCGGATCCAAGCTGTTTGACACTCGGACAACATTTTCAGCAATTTTGAGCAACTTTGAAGCACTTTGAAACTTGAAGCAGACGAGAAATATAGCAGACGACAATTTATTTGGCGGGCTAAGGGTTAATGAATGTAAGCACATGAAATACTGTTGCTTATTTCGTCACTCAGGAAACATCAAAATGTATTACAGCGTTCCCTCCCCACAACGGCCCTCCCCACAACGACTCCCTAAGTTACATATTGGACTTTTTGATAGAAAAAAACATAATGAAGAGTGCCAAACAGCTTGAATCCAAATCAGAAGCCGCGTTACGCTGTTTGCAAATGTAAATCAATGTCCCTCCCTATAATGACTCCTTTTGAACAACGCACACATTTTTTGTGTCCCATTGGGTGTCATTGTAGAGAGGGAGTGCTGTATATGCTGAAATCTCAGTAAAGATCAGAGCTTATTATGTACTTAGGAAGTACAACATATTTATTACATACTGAAAACTCAGGAAAGATCTGAATTTAATACATACTCAGGAAATATCAAAGTTTATTATCTAATGAAATCTCACAGATTATAACATACTGCAAACCGAAGAACTATCAATTATCCTTATTACATACTAAAGATGCAAGGAAATAAAATAGCTTATTACATATAGCTCATGACATATCATAGTTTATCACATAAAACCGACTCTAGGAGTGTAATAAAGCCATTCAATAAACCATAGTGAAATATCAATATTTGGGTTCCGGCCCTTGCTGTTCGTCCATGAGCGCTGCATGACGCGGGGTGCCAAATGACGTCATTTGCCATGGCGTTATTATAAACAATGTCAAGTTTTGGCGGAAAATACATATGGCGGAGTGACAAAAAAAATACGGATTCAGTTGACTTAATAGGTTTTAAAATGTTAATGTGATAAATAGGATCTAACATTCGTGCTCATTATTTATCATTCTTAATAAACTCGTTGACTAAAATAAATATAACGCTCGCCAAGGCTTGCGTTATATTGTTTTAGTCAACTCGTTTATTAAAAATTATAATTAATGAGCACTCATGTAAGATCCTCTATTTATTGCATACCAATAGCTAAGGAAATATATTTGCTTATCCTATACAATGTACCAATGAATGAGCCGATATATTGATCATCAGACATGCTCATACACAGGGTATCAGATTTTCCATATCACACAGGATGTTCAATCTGATGCTATATATCTCAAAGTACCATATATAACTGCCATCATTTGATCATGTCATCTGGGGAAATTGAATGTTTTGTAAAGCATTCATATAATGATTCTACAGTTTTTTTACATCTTTAACCCTTTGCCTGCTGATCAAGACCATATCGATATTTGCAAACAGTTTGGATCCAGATCAGAAGCTGCTAAACCTGTGTAAGGTGACCACTTAACCCATTACCTGATAGCCTATTTCTCGTATTGAAGAAAGATGACTACTTAAAGCAGGTTGAAAGTAAAGCAGAAATGCGCCTTGGGGCGCAATCTGCTTTACTTTCAGCCTGCTTTAAGCTATCATGTGCTAGAATATGGAAAAAATTCTCAATAATATATATTCATGACTGATTAAATTGGAACTATTTTCTTCAGCGGAGTAATAAATCATATTCGCTAAAAGGCACTTCTATGGGGGAAAGGGTTAAAGGCACAATACTACAGAAATTGATGTTTAAAACGTGCAATTTCTTATATGTGTGCATATATTGTATTAAAAATTTAAAACTAAGTGAAATAGCGTGTAAGAAGTCTGACATATGCCCCCACTTTGTAAAGAATCCTACCTAAATTTGTTGAATTCTTATTGTGTTGGTTTATATTTTAAGCAGGTTTGTTTACAAAAAATACTAACGGGCTGGTTCCAAGAATTTTCGTAGGATTGCTTAAAGTTCAATGATTAAACGAAGCGCGGCGATAATTCATGTACACTGTGCGCAAAGCCAAACAAAGCCGGAACATTTCCGTAATAATTTGTCTTCGATCGAATGTCAACAAAAACATTTAAAAGTCAACTTGTTTCCACCAATTTCACGGGTTTGTAAGCAATGTTGCCTCCATAATCATTGGCAATTACATCTTTTTTATAGGTTTAGATTACGAATGTGCCTACATTTTCAGGTTTTTAAATTGCGCAATTTTGGCAAATTGACAGTAATGTTGGGACTTTAAAGCAGATTGAAAGTAAAGCTTACTTTCAGCCTGCTTTAAGCTACCATCTGCTAGTATATAGGCAATATTTCTTATGATACATGTTTATTACTGTATAAATTTTTACTATTTGCTGAAGTCGAGGAATAAATTAGAGGCGTAAAAAGGAGTAATCATGGTGTAATGGGTTAAAATTATTATTAAACAGTTTTAGCACTTAAAAACTTCATCAGAACTGTTCTGGAATGGTGTCCTAGAAACTATTCTGAAACCATTATATAATGGATATGTTCTAGAACAAAATTAATCTCGAACAAACTGTCAAAACAGTTTTCTACTATAGGCGGCCCTCTGATCAGGGTCTACACTGTTTGCTAATTTAGACAAGTATTACACTACCCAGAACTCCAAGTAGACTGGTTCATGTTTTAGTAACTGAAATGATCCACAAGGTAACCTAAATACACACAAGAGTTACTTTACAAGTAACTCAGTGTTGAAAGAACCACTATACCATGCTCCAGATAAGGGAAGTATTTCAAAAACTAAAATCTTTATTTCTGCATTAAACCATATGGTGTTAATACTCATTAGAATCATCTCTTTGAGATGATTCTAATGAGTAGTAACACCATAGGATTTGGTGCTGAAATAAGTGAGAAAATGTTGGCTTTGTTCAGTTTACTCCCTCCCTGCACTATAGATAAGGCCTGTTGCATGC
Organism: Gari tellinella; assembly: GCA_922989275.2. Lineage (NCBI taxonomy): Eukaryota > Metazoa > Mollusca > Bivalvia > Cardiida > Psammobiidae > Gari > Gari tellinella. The sequence goes on along the minus strand of OV277870.1, from coordinate 22,091,145 downwards.
TTCTAATGAGTAAATGTGCCATAAGGTTTCAAGCAGACAACATTTCTGAATTGTTCAAATGATTGAGCCTTGGATGCAGAGAAGATGAAATTGCTTTTCTGGGTTAAGTGCCTTTATTGTGGTCAAAGAAATTGTCATATGCTGAGTCAGCAGTATTTATTCTTATTCCGTGATGCATTGTCAAATCAGAGCTTCAGATAAGAGAGAGTAAACTGAACACATTCAACATTTCAGCACCAATTCCTATGGTGTTACTACAGTAAAATCTCGCTATTACGACCACTAAAACGAAAGCTAATTGAATGTATAATAGAGAGGTGACAGCTTAAAGCAAGGTGACAATGAAACAGAAAGTTCCTAAAGGAGCTTTCTGTTTCACTGCCACCTTGCTTTAACTCTTTCCTCCCTGAAACTTTAAATTGACAATTCCAGTTTCCATTTTAGTCTAGTCCATTTCTGACTTTTAAGGGTTGTTTTTGTCAATGTTTGGCATTATGACAAACAGTGAAGACCCTGATCAGAGGGCTCCTTTCGGAGCCCTCTGATCTGGGTCTTCACTGTTTGCACAAGACAATTTTACTATTCACATGTACATTGTTTGAAAAGAACGCCTATATGCGGGACTAGGGTTCAAAGGGTTAAGCGGTCACCTATCGTAAACACCCTAATAATTAACATAATTTAGTGGTCGTAATAGAGAGGTTTTACTGTACAAAGAGTAATGACACCATAGAGATTTAAAGCAGAAAAAAATATTTTAGTTTTCAAAGTACTCCCCATATCTGGAGCCCTAGATGCAGATGGTTCCTGCTAGTCTAGTGTCTGCTGGTTTAAGCTAAGATTGACATCTTTTAACTGATTAATATCAAGTAACATGGCACCAGATAAGAGTGAGTAAACTAATTAATTCCAATATGTTCTCATAATACTCATTGAATAAAGTCTTCACTTAACCATATGATGTGACTGTCTACACATAGGCGGAAGTGGTCCAGTTGTAGCACACTCCACTGCGGTACCATTTAGGGTCGTGAGTTCGATGCCCAGTCGTACCAAGTCAATCAGATGAGACTTTATAAATTGAGCTTTACACAAGGCATACAAAAGAACCAGAGAACGCTCTGTCAATATTAAGAGTAGGGCATGGCATCAGGCCTTGGTTTTTTGTATCCACTCCTTATATTCTCTCCGGGGCGTCCACTTAGCCCATAGATTGCAGAAATGGACGTTAAAACCAAACCATAAGTACCATATTGATCCTAAGCATTGGGAGAGACAGGCCTGAGCAAACAGTGTAGACCCTGATCAGACTGCTCCTTCAGGAGCACTCTGATCAGGGTCTACACTGTTTGAGATTCAGTGTGCATCTGATTAGGGTCTACACTGTTTTCACTATTGTGTCCCTAAGTTTCAGGGGCCCGTTTCATAAAACTTTGTACGACAAAAACGGTCGTAAGTCAAAACTTTATAATACATTTAATTTTATGATGTCTCTATCTAATCCTGTCTTGTGACATCTCTTTGGAATAGTCTTTTCAAGACAATTCGAAAAAGATGTCACAAGAAAATATTAGATGGAGAAATGAATAATAATTGAGACTTTTACAATCTGACTTAGGACAACATTTGTCGTACGAAGTTTTATGAAACGGGCCCCAGGATTTTGACTGGTAGTTTGCTATTATTGTACAGTATATATATATACAATCCATAGACCATCTTAGATGCATGATTGGGGAAACTAATTACTCAAAGATCAGGCATGAATATTTATAAATCAGAGACCGTCCTGTATACTATTTAAGTCCAGGAGTATTCCAAAATGTCCAAATAAATGATGAAATAAATGAATTGGTCAAGATTAGAATCAAATGTATTACCAACGTTAAGATTTGTCATATCAGAAGATTGGGTCCTATAATTGAACCCAGTCTGTAGTTTTCCATATTTCCTCTCTCAATGCTTTCAAAGGATCAAGGGCCCATTTCTTAAAACTTCATAATACAAATGTTGTCGTATGAGTCACATTATTAAAGTCTCAATCATTATTTATTTCTCCATCTAATCCTGTCTTGTGATATCTCTTTGGAATCGTCTTAAAAGGACGATTCCAAAGACATGTCACAAGACAGGTTGAGGTGGAGACATAAGAAATTAAATGTTACTTTAAATTTTTGACTTACGACCGTTTTTGACGTACAAAGTTTTATGAAACCGGGCCCGTTCTTATTCAGAACTACAGTGTTCTTTCTCTAAAACAACAACCAATTGGAGACACAGATTGTGTTTGTTGTTCAGAGGGAGTTAAATTTTTATAGGGAAGGAAAATAAAGACTTGCTTACATCTGGATTCAAGCTGTTTGCAAATGTAAGCCAAGTCTAAATGTACCCTCCCTTTAACGACTCTCTCTGAATAACACACATGATCTGTGTCTGTTGTTGCAGGGCTGCCATAAGTTGACATGAAAAATCCTAAGATTTCCAAATTTGGATTTTTCAAGTGCGATTTTACGACTCATACCTTTGCCCAATAGCCTGTTTCTTGATTTGTTGACATGCGACTACTTAAAGCAGGCTGTAAGTAAAGCAGAAAGCGCCTTAAGGCGTATTCTGCTTTACTTTCAGCCTGCTTTAAGCTACCATTTACTGGGAAAAAATCCGAAGATTTAGGAAAAATATTTCTCCATCTAATCCTGTCTTGTGATATCTCTTTGGAATCGTCTTAAAAGGACGATTCCAAAGACATGTCACAAGACAGGTTGAGGTGGAGACATAAGAAATTAAATGTTACTTTAAATTTTTGACTTACGACCGTTTTTGACGTACAAAGTTTTATGAAACCGGGCCCGTTCTTATTCAGAACTACAGTGTTCTTTCTCTAAAACAACAACCAATTGGAGACACAGATTGTGTTTGTTGTTCAGAGGGAGTTAAATTTTTATAGGGAAGGAAAATAAAGACTTGCTTACATCTGGATTCAAGCTGTTTGCAAATGTAAGCCAAGTCTAAATGTACCCTCCCTTTAACGACTCTCTCTGAATAACACACATGATCTGTGTCTGTTGTTGCAGGGCTGCCATAAGTTGACATGAAAAATCCTAAGATTTCCAAATTTGGATTTTTCAAGTGCGATTTTACGACTCATACCTTTGCCCAATAGCCTGTTTCTTGATTTGTTGACATGCGACTACTTAAAGCAGGCTGTAAGTAAAGCAGAAAGCGCCTTAAGGCGTATTCTGCTTTACTTTCAGCCTGCTTTAAGCTACCATTTACTGGAAAAAAATCCGAAGATTTAGGAAAAATATGGAGAAATGGCAGCCCTGTTGTTGGGTGTAGTTGTAGAGAGGGAGCACTATACTATCATCTTAAAGACTTGGAAGAGGTAAGATATATACAGAAAATTATTATTAGAGACAGGCTGCACTTTAAGAGATTATTTTTATTGCTGAAGAACATGCGCCACTGAGTGCATTATTATATTTATAACTGTACAGATGTACAAATTTTAAAAGATCTCATAATTAAAGCAGACAGAAGTATTTTGAGTAGACAGCTTTAACTCTTTCCTCCCTAAAACTTTAAATGGACAATCCCAGTTTCCATTTTAGTCTAGTCCATTTCTGACTTTTAAGGGTTGTTTTTGTCAATGTTTTGCATTTTGACAAACAGTGAAAACCCAGATCAGAGGGCTCCGTAAGGAGCCCTCTGAGCTGGGTATTCACTGTTTGCATAGGACAAGTGCTCTTTTCACATGTATACTGTTTGAAAAGGGACTAGGGTTCAATGGGTTAACACATTACCGCATAGGCTGTTTCTAGTTTTGAAGACAGAAGACCACTTAACCCAATAACCCCATAACCTATTTCTAGTAGTGATTATATATAGAAGACCACTTGAAACAGGTTGAAAGTAAAGCAGAATGCATAACACCAAGTGTACTCTTCAGAGGTACACTGTTTATAATGGGTGAGTATACTCACAAGTCCTTTAACCAATTACCCCATAGCCTGTTTCTAGTCTTGAAAACAGGTTAGCACTTAAAGCAAGTTGAAAGTAAAGCGGAATGTGCCTAAAGGCACATTCTGCTTTACTTTCAGCCTGCTTTAAGCTATTAGTTGCTAGGATATAGAAAATATTTCTTATGATACATATTCATGACTGTATAAAACGGAACTTTTTTCTTCAGTTGAGGAATAATATTCTATATCTCAGCAGATGATACCTTAAAGCAGACTGAAAGTAAAGCAGCTTTACTTTGAACTTGCTTGTGCTAACCTGTTTTCAACACTAGAAACAGGCTGTAGGGTAATGGGTTAAAGGACAAGTATACTCACCCAACTTACAAACAGTGTATCCAGGGCTCCAGATAAGAGGGAGTATTCTACAACAAATCCAACATTTTCTCACTCATACAGCACTAAATCCTATGGTGTTACTACTCATTAGAATCGTCTCTTTGAGACGATTCTTATGAGTAGTGACACAATAGGGTTTAAAGCAGAAATAAAGGTTTCAGTTTTTGAAATACTCCCCTTATCTGGAGCCCTGTGTATCTCTGAAGAGTATACTTGTAGTTTATGCAAGCAATGAAGACCAATATATCAGGGCTACTGAATGACCCTCAGATCAGGATCTGTACTGTTTGTCATTTTGCAGTTTATAGCTAAAAACAACACTAAGTAGTAAACATTTTACTAGTCTAAATTGGAAACTGGAATTTGGTCGTTTTGATATTGTTTCAAGGGTGATTGAGATATCAGATGAAAAGACATTCAGATACATATTGGCAATATAAGATAAAAAGACATTCAGATACATATTGGCAATATAAGATAAAAAGGCATTCAGATACATATTGGCAATCTCTGTGGGCTGTATCATTTACAAAATAAGGAAATTATAGTGAAACTTGACCGCTACACCAGTTTGAAAGAACATATAGTCAGATCTCTAGACCAAGGGGAATATTTCAAATATAATATAGGATCTGTCATGAGTCGATGTTTAAGACAAGCTGATCTCAACCAAGGCTAGAATTGAAATGTATTAAGCAAGCCTGGGTGAGCTGAATTACTTTCATATTCTAGACAAGGTTGACATCAGCTTGTCTTAAACATAGACGAGTGACAGATTCTTTTTCTCACATAACCAACAATTTTAGGCTATCTTTTAAAAGCAAAAGGCCTTTTTGGACATTCAGTGACGTAAAAACGCCTTTGTAAATAGTAACGTTATGATGATGTCATCACATTGATCTCACACATTTTGGAGATGAGGATATTCCAGATCCTTGTTTGCTATTGAAAACAGGGGTAGTTATGCGAGAAACTAAAATCATTATTTCTTCTTAAACCCTATGGTATTACTACTCATTAGAATCGTCTCTTCAAGACGATTATAATGAGTAGTGACACCATAGGATTTGGTGCTGAAATAAGTGAGAAAATGTTGGTTTTGTTCACTTAATTCCCTCTTAAGCCTTGTTGACCCATTACCCCATAGACTGTTTCTAGTTTTGAAGATAAGTGACCACTTAAAGCAGGGTAAAAGTAATGCAGAATGCGCCTTAAGGCGCATTCTGCTTTACTTTCAGCCTGCTTTAAGCTACCAGCTGTTATAATATAAGAATTATTTCTAATATTAATTATTCTCAAGTGTGTAAATTGAAATTATTTTCTTCAGTGGAGGGTAAAATAAGAGGCGTAAAAAGGCATATTTATGGGGTAATGGGTTAAGTGGGGGAAGCTGGTCAGAGAGGTATTATATAGGGAGAGGAGATTAATTTGATGGTCTGGTGACGTGGTCCCAATACTCATCTTCCCAATGTCTGTGCTCATCACAAAAATCAAATTAGCATGGGGAACACCTTGATTTCCTGTCCTGCAACAGCTGGAAATATAGTAACTTAACCCATTACCCCATAAATACAGTGGAGAATCTGTTATTCTTTCCCAATAAACGCGTTTACGCTAAAACTATTATTTGCAGTGCAAACAGTTTGGAGCCAGATCAGACGCCGGGTAACCCGGCGTCTGATCAGGCTCCAAACTGTTTGCCACCAAGATAAATAAGAATTATCAGAATTGTCCAAAAGTTGTTCTTTTCTACGTTTTAGTGCTTTGCGTTTGCGTACGTTTGCGTTTAAACGGGAAAGAATAACAGATTCTCCACTGTACCCCCATTAGCTTTTACGCCTCTTTTGTATCCCTCCACTGAAGAAAATTATCCAATTTATACATTTGTGAACATTTTAAATTAGAAATTTTTTCTATATTCTAGCAGCTAGTAGCTTAAAGCAGGCTGAAAGTAAAGCAGAATGCGCCTGAAGGCACATTCTGCTTTGCTTTTGACCCGCTTTAAGTGATTGTCTTTCTTTAAAACTATAAACAGGCTATGGGATGATGGGTCAACTCATTTGAGACCAGAGAATTCTTCCAATTGCTTATATATATTGTATATTGCAGAAGTTTATTTTTGTTCTAAGGGGTGGCTGTTCTAAATTTTCATTTTCATTTTGTTTTATATTGAAATTCCTTTTAGCAAACAGTGTACATGTATATTTAAGTCTTTGATCAGATACTACATAATGTGGCATCTGATCAAAGTCAACACTACTTGCCTAATACTGTTAATGTCATTCAAAACTTATTAAAAAAATTGCACACAAGTTGTTCTTTTCAATATTAGTGTTTTAATTTACATTATGCTGCTATGACTAAATGTTTTTATTTTCTATTTTCAGGAATCTTGGGAAATCAGGCCTGCGTGTTTCAATTGTTGGTTTGGGTATGTATCTAAGTTACATTTTCCATATACAGTAAAACTTCGCTATTACGACCACTAAATTATGTTAATTATTAGAGTGTTTACGATAGGTGACCGCTTAAAGCAAGCTGACAGTGAAACAGAAAGCTCCTATAGGAGCTTTCTGTTTCACTGTCACCTTGCTTTAAGCTGTCACCTGTCTATTATACACTCAATTAGCCTTCATTTTAGTGGTCGTAATAGCGAGGTTTTACTGTACCTGTGAAAAATAATAATTTGTTTACTCAGCAAAGGGTTTACTTTATGATTGCTTTATTGTGTTAAAGTCAGGGGACTGCTTAAAGCAGATAAATGGTAAATCATTAAGTTCTTTCGGAGCACCTGTTTTAATAAAGTTCTGTCTGCTTTTAAACTCTTTCAACAACATGGATTGTTTAAAATATACTCATTACATTTTGCAAACAATGTAGACCCAGATCAGAGGGCTCCTACAGGAACCCTCTGTTTTCTATTTAGAGAAATGTTTTTCTTTAACTACCCAGCATTTCCGAGTAGAATGGGTCATGTTTTGGTAACTAAAATGATCCACAAGGGAACCTAATGACCCACAAGAGTTACTTATTGTACCAGCAACCTGATAGGATAAGGTATATGTTTTCTAAGGCTTATTTTTCAAGACAAGATAGAAAAATGAAAAAGCATATCAAAAAGGAAGCATGAAGAACAACTTATGAAAGGAATGTTTCTTTGAGAGCAATACTTACCTATCCCAGCTGGCAGTTATTCTTTCTTCAGTGTTGTCTCAGAGTATACATTCTTTGATGGTCAAAGTCAGACCAGAGCAAATAAACAAAATGAATATCATATATCAAAGAAATGCTTTACTGTTCCCTGAAAACATACATTTAAGGTAGAACACCCATAATGAAGGTACTTTTAAGGTAGAACACCTCTATTGCCTCAGGGTAGACATTCTTTGATGGTCAAAGTCAGACCAGAGCAAATAAACAAAATGGAAATGGATATCATATATCAAAGAAACGCTTTACTGTTCCCTGATAACACAAGGTAGATCACCACTAATTAAGGTATTTTAAGGTAGAACACTGGTAGTGAAATCTGTACCAAAAAACCAATGAACAACTTGTTCCTGTATCCCGACAGGTGGATCTTAACCCATTTCCCCATAAATGCACCTTTTTACGCCTTAAATTTATTCCCCCACTTTAGAAAATAGTACCAAATTAAACACTCATGGATATTTGCTTAAAAATATGTCCCATATCCTAGTAGATTGTTGCTTAAAGCAGGCTGAAAGTAAAGCAGAATGTGCATTAACCCTTTCCCCCATAGAAGCGCCTTTTAGCGCATTCAGTTTATTCTTGCCCTGAAGAAAATAGTTCCAATTTATACATTCATAAATAGGTATAAAACAAAATATTTTCTATATTCTAGCAGATGATAGCTTAAAGCAGGCTGAAAGTAAAGCAGAATGCGCTTAAAGCGCATTCTGCTTTACTTTCAACCTGCTTTAAGTGGACACCTATATTCAATACTAGAGACATGCTATGTGGGAAAGGGTTAAAAGTGCTTTTACCCTTGAACCCTAGCCAAGAACCCTAGCCACATTTTGTAAGATTATTGGAGCATCTGTAAAGAGAACACTTGTTCTATGCAATCAGTATAGATCAAGATCAGAGAGCGCCTAAATTGGAATCTGCACTGATTGTCATATTGCAACATATTAGCAAAACTACTTCTTCAAGACAATTCTAATGAGTAGCAACAACATAGGATTTGATGCCACAATGAAGGAGAAAGCATCAGATTTGTTCAGTTTACTCCCCCTTATCTGGAGCCCTGAGTTTATTTCTGCAATCTATCAGAAAGAGACGCCTATGACCTTGTTAGACATTTGTAGCTCATTTGAGTCACCAAAAACTTACATAGTGAAGATGAATGGAGATCCTAAGTTCTCTTTTTAATCAATTAACAAATTGAACTTAGTTTTCAGCCAGTTTGTACATCCTAGACAGAGATCGATTCACCGACTTGTTTTATGCATTGTCTGACATTTCACCAGATGCATAAATATGCAGCCCACTGGGACTTTTTAGCAGTCACAACTTCACGCAATACAGTCATACTTGTATCAACCCTTTACCCCATAGCCTGTTTCCTGTATTGAAGATAGGTGACCACTTAAAGCAGGTAAAAAGTAAATCAGAATGTGTCTTTTCTTTCAGCCTGGTCTAACCCATTTACCTATTAAAACACCTTTTTACAACTCTTTCCTCCCTGGCAATTCAAGTTTCCATTATTGTCTAGTCCATTTCTGACTTTTAAGGGTTGTTTTTGTCAATGTTTGGCATTATGACAAACAGTGAAGACCCTGATCAGAGGGCTCCTTTCGGAGCCCTCTGATCTGGGTCTTCACTGTTTGCATAGGACAAGTGTACTATTCACATGTACACTGTTTGAAAAGGACGCCTATATGAGGGACTAGGGTTCAAAAGGTTAAATTTATTCCTCCACCAAAGAAAACTTGCGTCTTAAGGTCGCATTCTGCTTTACTTTCAACCTACTTTAAGTGGTCATTTGTCTTGAAACTAGAAACAAGCTTATAGTAGTTAAATCCATTAACTCAGAGCAATAGATTCGTACCTTGGATATTTCGACTTTGTCGCAATTTAAGCCTTCATCAACACACTGAGAAGTAATAGTGGGTATCACGTGACTTTGAGTCATCACGTGATACCAGGAGAGGGCTTTTTTATGACTTCAGTGGAGAAATAAATAAGGCTGTAAAATGTATATCTATGGAGTAATGGGTTAAAAGCCACTCTTTGATGGAGTATAGATATTTCTAAAATGAAATTTTCGTTTGGAAGTAGAATGTATTAAAGTCAGTATTGGGGAAAATGTATCTTTTTCTCGGAGGAGAATTTGGTAGAAATTGGGCACCGGACAACACCCGAATAAAAGCGCTGTACATAGAGTAGAATTTTGCGGATACACATAGAGAAGAATTAGGGGATGTATCAATATTAGAGTGGACGTAAATCTTTCGTAGCAACAACAGTGCTGCCATTTCTCCGTATTTTTCTCAAGTCTTCGGATTTTTATCCTAGCAGATGGAAGCTTAAAACAGGTTGAAAGTAAAGCAGAATGCGCCTTAAGGCGCATTCTGCTTTACTTTCAACCTGTTTTAAGCAGTCATGTGTCTTCAAAACAAGAAACAGACTATGGGGTAAAGGTACGATTAGAAAAAAAGCATTTGAAAAAATGAAAATTTGAAATCTTACGATTTTAATTATCAACTTATGGCAGCCCTGCAACAACAGAATTTGGCAATTATTCCAATGTACTTGCTATTGATGTGACCCCTAGTACAGGTAGAAGTGCATTGCATTAATGGATATGTAATTAAGTGTTTTAATTGTATACAAAATCAGAGGAAATATTTGTGCTGCACTGAAAGAAAAGAAAAACTTGAGTGCAATAGACTTGTAAAGAACAACAATTAAACTGACTGCATAGTTTTAACATTAACCCTTTGAACCCTAGTCCCGCATATAGGCGTCATTTCAAACAGTGTACATGTGAATAATACACTTTTCCTGTGCAAACAGTGAAGACCCAGATCAGAGGGCTCCGAAAGGAGCCCTCTGATCAGGGTCTTCACTGTTTGTCAGTACTGCCAAATTTGACAAAAACAACTCTTAAAAGCCAGAAATGGACTAGACAAAAATCGAAACTGGAATTGTCCATTTAAAGTTTCAGGGAGGAAAGAGTTAATGAACTGAATTTTTATGTTTAAGTAAAATAAACGACAGAAAATGATCAGCAAGTTGCATGAATCTCGCAAGCTATATATTTATAACAACTAGTCCCTCCTTACAACGATGTTTGCAGCCGTCCCTAAACAAGACAGTTATGTCTCTTTCACATTAGATGCACAAAGGTGAGCAATTTACCTGAGTTTGTAACCTTTTTTTGCCCATATTATTGATGAGTTTGTAACCTTTTTTTGCCCATATTATTGATGAGTTTAGTAAAGAAATCAATGGACGTTGATGGCCATTAATTGGGAGCTGACTACCGGTCTGAATTACAGTGGAGAAAACGTAATTCTTTCGTTCAAACGCAAACACATTGCAATGAAATATAGAAAATGACAACTTTTTGACAATTCTCATACTACCAGTTTTAATCTGAGTGGCAAACAGTTTGGAGCCTGATCAGACGCTGTGTTACCCGGCGTCTGATCTGGCTCCAAACTGTTTGCAAATGAAAATAATAGTTTAAGCCTAACGGGGTTATTTGGAAAGAAAATGTTTTCTCAACGGTACTCTGCCTGTTGCACAGGGGATCTTAACAGCAAACAGTCGTACAAGGGTTAGTAATTTACCTGAGTTTGTAACCTTTTGCCCATACCATGCCAAGTCAGAACCAATTAAGCAAGTACTCTTTCATCAAAGAGTTAAGAAAGTAATTTCTTTTTTATCTTCTATATCTGAAGATTGCATGAAGTAAAGAGATTATTTGTTTTTATTAGCTCACCTGAGCCAAAGGCTCAAGGTGAGCTATTGTGACCGCTCACCGTCCGTAGTCCGTCTGTCCGTCTGTCCGTCTGTCCGTCTGTCCGTCTGTCCGTTCACTTTTACTTCAAACGACATCTCCTCTGAAACCCGCCGATTGTAGGGAGAGTTCAAACTGCTTATGATGTTCCTTGGATGCTTCTCTACAGAAGTTGTTCAAAAAAAAGGAAAAAAAGGCACAAACTCTGCTTGAAAAAGCAAAAAAGCAAAAATCTTTAAAAAATCTTCTTGCCCAAAACTACTAGGCCCTAAGCTTTGATATTTGTACAGTAGAATCTCCTGGTGGATCTATCTATAGTTTGTTAAAATGAAATCCCTAGGGTCACATTTGACACCACCCTGCACAGTTTAAGTGCTGCTCTAGGCAGGTTTTACAGTATTTTTGATTTAGGCAGAACTGTATTTACCTGAGTTACCCTTAATATACTATGGGCAAATAGCCAATATTTGCAAACATTTTGGATCCAGATCAGATGCAACATAATCATAATGCTACATCTAATCTGGATCCAACCTATTTGCCACTCATTTACCAACTTAACATTTTCTAAATTGTTTTTTTGTACACTTTTCACATACAGTAGGTTTTAAGCAGACATCATTTCAGTCTGGTAAGGGTAAGCCCAAGCGTTCTAGCCACTGAGGTCAAATATTATGCAACTCTGAACTGGTAGTGGGTATCACAGAACTGGTCATGATCAGCTGAACATGTTGTCTGCTAAAGTTTAGATATGGTTCAGTCTGATTCATACTTAGAGAAACAGGATCTGGAAGTGATCCACTGACAGTTATGTAATTATGTCTTATGCCATATTTATACATATGTTTAATATTGGTTTTGTCAGAGTTATCTGTATGTCTTTTCAATAATTCCACTTTAAACAGTCATGAAAATGTAAGATGCAAAAGTAAAGCAAAGTGTGCATTAACCCTTAGCCCGCCAAATAAATTGTCGTCTGCTATATTTCTCGTCTGCTTCAAGTTTCAAAGTGCTTCAAAGTTGCTCAAAATTGCTGAAAATGTTGTCTGAGTGTCAAACAGCTTGGATCCGGATGAGACGCCGAGTTACTCGGCGTCTAATCCGGATCCAAGCTGTTTGCATATAAAGCTATAGTCGTGAGTGGCAGGCTAAGGGTTAAGACACATTCTGCTTTACTTTCAACCTGCTTTAGGTGGCCACCTATTTTCAAAATTAGAAACATGCTATGGGGTAATGGGTAAAATGAAATTGCCTATTTGGAAAGAGCCTGATGAGAGGAAGTGCCATTTGCAAAGGCCATAACTCTGACATCATTGTTTTTTGAGTTATTTCCCTTTGTGATATTTTCTTGTCAAGAAGACAACTTCAGTTCTACTGATGCTATTGTAATGAAATTTTATGTATGGAAAGAAACTGATGAGAGAAAATGCCATGCACAAGGGCAGCAATATTTAGTTTTTCCCCTTTGTCATATTTTATTGTCAGGAAAATAAGTCCAGTTCTGTTGACGCTAGTGAAATAATTATCATTTATTGGAAATGGAAATAGCTTGATAAGAGGATGTGTCATGGATAAGGGTCATAAGCTTGGCAACAAAATTCACTTTTGTCATGTTTTCTTGTCTGGAAGATAACTCCATTTATAGTTATATTAAAATGTTGTCTTGCCCAGTCAACTTAGGTACAAACTTCAATGTCCTCAGGTGAGCGAATTAAGGGCCATGGCCCTCTTGTTAGGTCATTAGATCTACTTGAACTCCTGTATCCTACAGCCTGTTTTTAGTTTTGAAGACAGGTGATCACTTGAAGCAGGTTGAAAGTAAAGCAGAATGCTCCTAACGGAGCATTCTGCTTTACTTTCAGCCTGCTTTTAGCTTCTTTCTGGAAAGATAATGGACATTCCTTCTGTGTTTCGTACTCAGGACTTCCTAGATAGAAACTACCATCTTATTATAGAACTTATTAGAGACTTTAAAGGGTGTATTTATGCAGTAATGATTAACAAACTGGATTCAAGGTTATAATGCATTCGAGTAAAGTCTGAGATCACTCTCAAGCATTTGATTTGAGCTTTAGCCTGAATTTCATTTTAATATAAAAGTGTAAAAAATAGTTGCTGCTTGGCCCTAAAATAGTTTTATATACCCAAACCAAAGTACTAGCATGTGGGAAGAGCGTGACAAGCATACAACAAGCATGTGCACGCTTACTGCAGTCTTAATAAGAATGCATTATAGTCTTTTCTCAATGACAAAATTAATGGTTGATTTAAGTATTTAAGACAAGTGTCTGCTTAAAGCTGTCTTAAAGCGACTCGCAACCAGATGGTGCATTTGCAAAAATAAAAGAAAATACTCAAATATAACCAAAAGGGTAGCTTTATCATGCATCTGGCATTGGAAAAATATGACCAGTCTAAAAACACCCTCTTGAAATGTCTTCAAATCTCAGTTTTTTAGATATTTTCCATCGTTTTATCCATAGCGTCTACAGTTGCTATAGAAATTGATCACGGGCTAAGACATAAACCCGAGCCGAATTATGCAGTTGTATGTACTCTTCATCACTTCCCACTGAAATACGTTAAATCAATCCCAAATATATGAATAGTTTCGTGGCCCAGTGGGTCAAGCGTTGGCCTCATTTTGACTTATGTCCGCCCATGCCGGGTCACGGTTTCGATTCCCACCAGAGCTCAATATCTTTTTTTATTGAAATGCATTTTTTTAAACAGAATTTCTTACCCTAAACTAATTCTTACACGTTTATATAAGTGTTTGTCACATATTTACAAATTACTATTTTTAATGCTATATCTGATTGCGAGTCTCTTTAAAGGTTACAGCTGCTCTCTGCTTTACATTTAAGTGCTTTAACCAATTTCCCCATAAATACACCTTATACCCCTTTAATTTATTTTTCCAATAAAGAAAACAGTTCTTTTTTATACAGTAATGAACATGTATCATAAGAAATATTTTCTATATTTTATTCTATCTGATTGTAGCTTAAAGCAGGCTGTTTTAAATGTTCATCTGTCTCCAAAACTAGAAACAGGATAATGGGTAATGGGTTAAAAACTTAAAATGCATGTGAGAATGCGGGTGACAGCGTTAAATTTAGGGAGGGAGCACTGTTTGTATTTTGCCACATGTTCGTTTCTTTCCCCTCCAGTACATGAAGGTATTTTCTCACACATGCTTTTAGTTGATTTGTTTTGTATGTTTGTGTAACATCTGTATGAAGCAATTACTGGTGTATGAATGCTTCAGAATATAGGCGTTTGGACACAATGCAGAAATATTATTTTCTTTGGTATTTTAATTACAGTTGTAAATACGCTATTCCTACCCACTTTACGCGTTTCTTACGCATTTCTTACACATTTCTTATGCATTTATTATCAGTTTCGTTAAACGCGTTTCCTAGCCGTTTCTTAACATATTTCTTTACGCATTTAAAAGAGCCAGAAATACAGTAAAACTCGGTTATAACGAATTCCAAGGGACTTGAGGATTTACTTCGCTCTAAACATTATTCGCTATATTGATAGTACGAAATTCGTTATAAGTTATCATCCTGGTTTGTGACTGAACTTTATATTCAGTGCCATATTGAAATACGTCGCCATAATACATGTACGCGGTCACATTCTATATTCATACACTGGTTATTATTTACCTTGACTACCATTTAATCTTGGAATGCAATTCACGATCTATGTCACATCTTCAAGCGAAAAAATGGAAAAGAAAAATATGCAGCGATAACGCGATTTGTTAGCGCATATGCCGTGTATTCTCTTAAACTTCCATGATACCAAACACGTTAATACACTAGTGTGTACAGTTTGATTAACACGCGAGCCGTCATATGCTCATTTTACTTGAGTTGTTATAAATATCAAGGATTTAATATTCCGTGATAATATTACCGACCTCTAATTTTTAAATCATTGAGATTCCGTTTAGTTAAATCTTCTGCTTCACCGGCTGAGAGTTATCATGTTTTTATTTATTCTTTTAAACATCCAATCAAACAAGTCGAAATAATCAGACCCGGTTATGTAAATAACACGACAATAGGATTACTTCACCTTTTTCGTCTACACGTAGGAAATGGACAAGATATGGGGCCAGTTACTTACGCATATCTATAATTCGACACGGACAAAAATAAACGTTTACACGAGAACTGCATAGTGACAACACGTACAGTGAAGCGCACATTATGCTTCCAGGACTAATGGAGTTAACAAAGCATTTAGATTATACGGTAATTATACCGTATCGTAATTACGGATCAATTCACAAGTCATCCAGATCTTATTGTGTGTTTTAACACCTATGCGTCACGGTGTTTATCGCGAAAATTACATAGGTGACTGAAGACTGAAGCAAGATGAGACTTCGCTTTAACGAAGGTATTTTACACTGTTTTGTGAATAAAGGTACTTCGCTATAACCGAATTCGTACTAAACATGTTAGTTAACATAGAATTAATACAGAGCTCGGCCGGGGAACGAAAATAAATTCGCTATAAGCCGAAATTCGCTGTATCAGAGTTCGTTATAAAAAAGTTTTACTGTATTGCAAAAGGTTAAGCCTGTTGTTTAATACAGGTCTACCATATCACACGTCCCAAAGGAATGTGACATTACGTAATCTTATCTGAACAGAGGAGCCATACTTAGCATGACCATAAGGAATATACAATCACAGCATAAATTACTTCTTCAGGGAGCGGATAACTAATGAAATTCATATTTGGATACTGTTCTCCACAGGGAAATATAAAGCTTACTTGAACATGCGTTTTGACTACTGTACCCGCATGATATTTTTGATTCAGATCACAAAAATAAACGATAATAGATATGAATAAAAAATAAAACAAAGCAAAAGGTTTTGTTGATAATTTTGCATCCACCCTTTTAACACTGAATGCCAGTAATGATGACTAAATATTGCAAACAGTTTTAATCCAGATCAAGCTGCAAAAATTGGATTCATAGAGTGTATCCGAAATCAATAAGATTCGTTAAACGTTCACCATGCGTTTCTTACGCATAGTTTAACGCTTAAATGGGTAGGAATAGCGTATTTACCACTGTAAGCCTTACAATGCTTAATTTTCAAAGACTTGTTTGATTTCTTATATTTGTGGCCATGCCTCCATAGTGAGTTGTCACCAGAATACTTAAAAGTATGTCTTCAAAACTAGAAACAGGCTATGGAGTAAACGGTTAAAGCAGGCAATTTTCTTATAGACTTCACATTCATCTTATGCTTGATGGTGGCTGAAATCAGGTTTGACAGAAACAATGCATCCCAAAGTGTGATGGATGTAATAGATGTAATAGTCATTATTACAATTTTTCTTTATGACATGATTGTACAAAAATTACTATGATATATTGTGCCCTTGTCATTTTCGCAGTGCAAGGATGAGCATACTTATAAATGTGAAATGTTTGGGATTCCATAGAAAAGAATTAGTGCTAAGTAATCTGTTTGTCTGCAACAATTATTGTTGTCTGCTTACTGATCTAAAATTATAATTTTTAGCTCACCTGACACAAAGTCACAGTGCCAAGGTGAGTTTTTAGGATCCCTGGATGTTCGTCGTCAGTCCGTCCGTCCACAATTGATCATTAACAATCTAGCCCCTACAAATTTCATCTGATCTTCATGAAACTTCGTGACACTGTTTGTCTTGATGAAATCTAGGCCAAGTTCAAATGTCCAGTCAAAAACTAGGTCACTAAGTCAAATCATAGAAAAACATTGTTAACAACTCTAGAGGCTACAAATCTCATTGGATTTAAATTAAATTTGGTCAGAATGTTTGCCATATTGATTTCTAGGTCTAGTTTAATTGTGGGTCATGTCTGGTCAAAAACTAGGTCACTAGGTCAAATCATAGAAAAACCTTGTTAACCCACTAGAGGCTACAAATCTCATTAGATCTGAATGAAATATTGTCAGAATATTTGCCTACATCAAATATAAGTTGAAATTTAATGTGGATTGGTGTCTGGTCAAAAACTAGGTAACAAGGTCAAATTGTAGAAAAATCTTGTTAATCAACACTAAAGGTTGATTGTTGGTTAGTCCAGTCATAATCTAGGTCATTATAGTTTTAAGTTTTACATGGTGTACCAGGTGAGCGATTTAGGGCCATGGTGGCCCTTCTTTATACTAAATTACTCTGTGTCTCATCCAGATTTAAACTGGTTGCAAAAGTAATCATGGTTTCAACGCTAGCATGCAAAGAGTTGATTCTTTGCACACTAGCTGCCAAATTGTGATTATCTATTCAAACAGTTCGGATTCTGATGACACTGCACAATGTGGCATGTCAAGTCTCAACAGGATCCAAACTGTTTGACACTCTGACCCTATTTGCCAATTTAACCCATTACCCCATAAGTACGCCTTTTTACGCCTTCAATTTGTTCCTTTATTGAAAAAATAAGTTCCAATTTATACTGCCACAGATAAGAATTTTAAGAAATATTTTCTATATTCTAGCAGATGGTAGCTTAAAGCAGGATGAAAGTAAAGCAGAATGTGCCTTAAGGCACATTCTGCTTTACTTTCAACCTGCTTTAAGTGGTCACCTATCATCAATATTAGAAACAAGCTATTGGGTAACGGGTTAAAAGCAGTATTTATTAAACTACCAAAAATTCCAAGTAGACTGCTTCATATTTTGGTGATGGATAACATCCACAAGGGAATCTAATAACCCACAAGAGTTACTTAGTGTAAAGAGTTGAAGACTATTCTGATGACCATGCAGTGGCATCTAAATTGAAAGCAAAATAAATGCAGAAGCTTAATGTATCATTTTGTTTTGCATTAACCCATTGTATGCTGGGTATTATTTGGCGGCCATTTTAAAATGTCGTCTGCAGCGGGTATAACTCAAATATTTGCAAAACATTTTAGCAGCTTCTGATAGAATATTGACTCTAAGCAGCAAAGTTTTGATCTCAGATCAGGCCCCACAATGTGTTGCCTGATCTGAGATCAAAACTGTTTGCCTAGAGGTACACCTAAAAGTGTATCCCGCATAAAATAGGTTAAGCAGTTGCCTATTTTAAAAAGTCTGGGGCCTGTTTTTACGAAACTTCATAAGACAAATATTGTTGTAATTCAGATTCTAAAATTCTCAATTATTCTTTATTTATCCATCTAATGCTGTCTTATGATATCTCTGTGGAATCATCTTGAAAAGATGGATTAATCAGAAATTAAATGCTTTTTAAAGTTTTGACTTTTGAAAGATTTTGTCGTACATTGCTATCTCCCTATAAAGGCCCTCCAAACAACGACTCTCTGCTTATAACGACCCTTGTCATAGTTCCCTAAACATGACAATTATGGCCAGTCTATTCACGGTTGCAATGTTATCTGCTTAAAAGTGTTGTCTGCTTTTTTTCTCAAAGTTACATAATGCACAGAATTATACACTGACGGAATCGAAACCTCGCGCTATATCGTAAATCTCGTGCGGCGCATACGAGACTCGCGAGACTTGATAAGAGATAAGATATCGGTAGTCAGTATGATAAATGTGCGTTTTAGAAGCATTGTTCACGGGTTTATATTCCCGTGAATTGATAGGAATGTCCACCAAGTCGTTTAAATCCTATAAAATGTCAATAAAAACACTCGAGTCGGTAAATTTCACGCCAGAAATGGCGGACAACGAGGCAAAAAGTGAGGATGTTGTCACGTGACACATAATCTCGCAAAATTCAACTGCCGCAAGAGCTCAGATGCTCACCTATTCAACTTCGCTTAGTTGCTATTCCGTTTTGTATAATTTCGTGCATAATGGACATTTTGACAGAAAAAAACCATTAATGAGGATCAGCTTGACTCCAGATCTGGATTCAAGCTGCTTACAAATTGCCCTCCCTATAACGACTCCCTCAGAACAACGCACACAATTGTTATCTCCTGTTTAGTGTCACTGAAGGGGGGGAGCCCTGTACTACACTTCGTTAACCCTTTCCCCCATAGAAGCGCCTTTTAGCGCATTCAGTTTATTCTTGCCCTGAAGAAAATAGTTCCAATTTATACATTCATAAATATGTATAATACAAAATATTTTCTACATTCTAGCAGATGGTAGCTTAAAGCAGGCTGAAAGTAAAGCAGAATGCGCTTAAAGGGCATTCTGCTTTACTTTCAACCTGCTTTAAGTGGACACCTATATTCAATACTAGAGGATATGCTATGTGGTTAACCTGGCCCCTGACATTTCCCCATTGAATTTTTGCTCTGTCTCAGGGTTTGATTGTATGCAAAAAGTGAAAAATGTCTTTTTTATTGACTGTCTGTCTGCTATGCCAGAAGAATTCCTGCAATTCAACCTAGTGTATAGAATAGTTATGTTACAGTAAATTAAAAGGTACAGTTAGTCATACACTAAAGTCACTATTGAGTCTTTTACTAAGTACTCACTAATATCAAAATTTATCTATGCTTTTCGATGTATTACTGGGAAAATTATACTAATTGACTTTGACCTTTGACCTAATCTTACTTTATTTTTTCTATGATCTTCCAAAAATAGATGAGTGTTGGCACCCGCATGCAGTACTTTTGTTTTCTTTGATTGACTGCCACCTTATAGGATATAGAAATTATTTCTTTTTGGTACATGTTTATGACATGTATAAATTGAAACTTTTTCTTCAGTGCATGATTAACCCTTTGAGCCCTAGTCCCGCATATAGGCGTCCTTTTCAAACAGTATACATGTAAAAAGTGCACTTGTCCTATGCAAACAGTGAATACCCAGATCAGAGGGCTCCTTATGGAGCCCTCTGATCTGGGTCTTCACTGTTTGTCATAATGCAAAACATTGACAAAAACAACCCTTAAAAGTCAGAAATGGACTAGATTAAAATGGACACTGGGATTGTTCATTTGAAGTTTCAGGGAGGAAAGAGTTAAAGTAAAGGCGTAAAAAGGCGGCAAAAAAGAGCTATGGATTAAAATGTGGCCTAGCCATGTTTTAACTTTGAAATATGGGTATGTTCCATCTTATTATATAACACGAGCTAGAATTATCGAGTTTCGACTGTATATGGTTCTAGCATCGCAAGGGTAACAGGAACAAACCAATGTAAGAATTTAGCAGAGAACATTTTTATCAGACTTTTATAAGACTTCGAAAGATTTCTAAGCAGATGGCACATTCATTTGTCTACAATTGAATGTTAGGTATGGTTTGTTTTGGCAGAGAAATTCGTCTTCTTACGTCTATTCAGCACAGGTAAATTGCAGATGACTTGATTGACTTCTGTAACAGAGGTTAGGCTATTTATAGAACAACAGAGGTATTCCAAAATGATTTGCTTGATGGTCAACTCTTAGCAATGCTGGCAATGAAACATGACAACCTTTGCAAATAGTTTGGATCCTGATGAGATGCCGCGTAACGCAGCATCTCATCAGGATCCAAACAGTTTGACATAATGAATCTGTTTTTGAGAAGAAATTTTGTAAATTTCAAATTTTAGAATAGTTGCAGACGGCAATTGTTGCAGACGTAAATAATTACCCAGCATGCAAAGAGTTTAAAGTAATTGGAGCAGACAATAGCAGCAGAAGTAAAGGTTGTGATAAGACAATGGGAGATTAACCCTTACCATGCTGAATTCTCAAATAAACTCTTCCGTATCTGCTAAAAGACCAGCTTATTTTGATATTCTAGGGACTTTTCTGACAATTTTTATTTAAGGATTGCAAACTGTGTAGACCCAGATCAGAGGGCTCCTGACGAAGCCCTCTGATCTGGATCAACACTGTTTACAAAAATATATACTCAGTCCATGCGCTACAAAGATTTACTCTTATCATGCATAGTTTTTGTCTATTCAAAATAATTATTTTATCGGCTGTGAAAATAATGATTATTTCAATATTTTTAAAACTTTGAAAATATTATTATGAGTGGCAAACAGCTTGGATCCAGATAAGATGCCATATTACATGTTGACTGATCTGGATCCAAGCTGTTTGCAAATATTAGCCAAGTACCACATAGCACGATAAGGATTAATGTAGGGTGGCGTCCTATATAATAACATCAAGACAGCTTACATTATTAGATGGCCTATTGAAGGTGTCTTTGATACCAATCATATTAGATAAGGTCTATGATAATGATCTATACTGATCTGGATCCAAGCTGTTTGCAAATATTAGCCAAGTCGTGCTTTATAAGCATGATAAGGGGTTAACCCATTATCCCATAGCATATCTCTAGTATTGAATGTAGGTGTCCACTTAAAACAGGTTGAAAGTAAAGCAGAATGCGCTTTAAGCGCATTCTGCTTTACTTTCAGTCTGCTTTAAGCTATCATCTGCTAGTAAATAGCAAATATTTCTTATGGTTCATATTCATGACTGTATAAAGTATTTTCTTCAGTGAAGGAATAAATAAAAGGCGTAAAAATGTGTATCTATGGGGTAATGCAGGGTGGGGCCTTCTCACCTTGAGAAAGGTTACCCCATAAAAACACCTTTTTATGCCTCTATTCTATTCCTCCACTGAAGAAAACAGTTCATATTTATACAGTTATGAAACTGTAACATAAGAAATAATTTCTATATTCTTGTAGATTGTAGCTTAAAGCAGGCTGAAAGTAAAGCAGAATCCGCCTTCAATACTAGAAATAGATAATGGGGTAAAATGGGTTATACATGATGGCAAATAGAAGGGGTTTGGGATTCCAATCATATTAGATTAGGTCTTTGATAACGATCTTTATCACATAAAACCGACTCTGGGAGTGTTATAAAGCCATTCAATAAACTATAGTGAAATATTAATATTTGGGCTCCGGCCCTACCTGTTTGTCCACGAGCGCTGCATGGCGCTGGGCGCCAAATGACGTCATTTGCCATGGCGTTACTGTAAACAACGTCAAGTTTTGGCGGAAAATACATATGGCGGAGAGACAAAAAACTAAGGATTCAGTTCACTTAAAAGGGTTTTAAAATGTTTATGTGATAAATAGGATCTAACATTCGTGCTCATTATTTATCATTCTTAATAAACTGGTTGACTAAAACAAATATAACGCTCGCCTCATATTGTTTTAGTCAACTTGTTTATTAAAAATGATAATTAATGAGCACTCATGTAAGATCCTCTATATACTGATGTATAAATTACATATATATAAGTAGACAGCTTTAAGTGACATGACATGAAAATTGGTAGCAGATCACGTGTTTGTGCCATTTCCAACATCAAAATATTTATGGAGTTCCTGCTAACATTCAAAAGTACAAATTGAGCATCTTTGGCATTTGGAAACTGTTTAGATAATAATTATACATTAGACTCAGATATACTATGGGTCTGATCAGGATCCAAACTGTTTGTCAGTTAGGGGGTTTATTGGTGCATTTATGAAGAAGTAAGCAATGGTTGTAGAAAAATTAGCAGACAACGTTTTTTAAGAAGATAACATTTATAAGGAGTTAAGGGATATGCTGGCACAGTGCATGGGTTTACCGACTTTATTTCGTCATTAACCTTTTCATTCCTTTGAAACCTGTATGAAAGTCCTATGCAAACAGTTTGGAACCTGATCAGGCCCCACTAAACGTGGGGCCTGATCAGGATCCAAACTGTTTGTCACATGGATCCTGATTCTGATGAGTATAAAGATGACAGTAGCAATTGATGATTACAGAGTTGTAGCTGACGTAATATTTAATAGAGAACAGGTACTCGGTGTTGATAGAGTTAAGTGTTTTTACTACAGAAACACTTGCCATGGGTTCAAGATGTGCTTTATTGTACCAAAGCTACAAATAATCTGTGTTCACATCTTCTAACCCACAACCCCAGGGCTGCCATTTCTCCAGATTTTTCTGAAATCTTTGGATTCTTATCGTAGCAGATTGTAGCTTAAAGCAGGCTGAAAGTAAATCAGAAAATGCGCCTTTCTACTTTAAATAATAGTGATTGAAAAAATAGAAATTGGGAAATCGTAGGATTTTTCATGATCGACTTGTGGCAGTCCTGCTACTCCATAAATACAGGGTTCCATATAAGAGAGAGAGTGTAAACGGAACAAATCCAACATTTTCCCACTCATTTCAGCAAAGTCTTATTGAGGCCATTTTAATGAGTTAAATTAGTGCATGACACCATGGGATTTCAAACAGAAATGAAGATTTTAGTTTTTGAAATACTCCCCTTATCTTGAACTCTGATCTGTTTTCACATCTTCTAAACCACTTTCCAATTAATACCCATTTTTACGCCTTAAATTCATTTTTCTACTGAAGGAAATAAGTCAGTTGTATGAAGTAATGAATGTGCAACATCAGACTTTGCTTTATCCTAGCAGAAAGTAGCTTAAAGAGACTGAAAGGAAAGTTTCAGGTGGTCATGACCTTTGAGAGGATTCTATTGAGTTGTAACACCATAGGATTTGGTGCTGAAATGAGTAAGAAAATGTTGGATTTGTTTGGTTTACTCCTTCTTATCTGGAGCCCAGGTTAAATGTTTGGGTTTGGAAGCTGAAACCCTATACCCATTAGCTAACATTAGGTAGTCCCCAGGATAATAATAAGAACACAAAGAACTATGTCCATTATACATAGATTGTCTGCAGTTTTATAACTTCAATAGCAGGACAGTTAACTCCTACCATTGCTAGCGGTGAAACCATGATAACCTTTGCAAACAGTTTTGATCCTGATGAGACGCCGCGTTATGCGGCATCTCATCAGGATCCAAACTGTTTGACACGCAGACCTTCTTTTAAAAATAAATTTATTAAAAAAATTCTATATTTAGAAAAATAGCAGACAACAATAATTGTTGCAGACGGAAAAAAATACCCAGCATGCAAAGAGTTAACAGTGAGACCTATGCTCCACCATTTCAAATGAAGCTGCAAGGGTCGAGCCTTTAAAATCTAAGTAGCAGTCTAAATGCAGGATAAAATCAATGCCGAAAACTCTCATTTGGTAGCTTTCGGCAATAATTTTGTCCTGCGTTTAGCAGCCACCTTTCTTTCGAAATCTCAACGCCGATTTCGTTGATTGTGTCACACGACATGTGTTTCAATGACATGTGTTTCTATAGAACTGCTAAATAGCACAACCGTCAATTCTCCGCAGGTGTAAAACCGATTGATATTCCTAGTATCGATGAGTATAGCTTTGATGTTTGTACTTGTTCGTAGAACCAAACAGGAAATTGCTCATTTGAGAGACTTTCGATCAATTTAGATTTGTTTTTGATCAATTTAGATTTGATTTGATGGGTGTCTATACAACACAAGCCTGAATAGGCAATTTATCTAAGCCTGTAACAGGGCTCCAGATAAGAGGGAGTAAGCTAAACAAATCCACCATTTTTTCACTCATTATATCACCAAATCCTATGGTGTTACTACTCATTAGAAGAGACGATTCTAATGAGTAGTGACACCATAGGGTTTAATGCAGTTTTTGAAATACTCCCCTTATCTAGAGCCCTGACTGTAAGTAATCTAGGGTTTCACTGTAACTCTTGAGGGTGCTTCCAGGACTTTGACATGTAAATTACAAATAGATTGGAGCCAGATCAGATGACAGGGTTCTAGATGAGAGGGAGTAAACTCAATATTTTCAACATTTTCTCTTTTTTGTTTAGACCAAATCCTTTGATGTGACCACTCGTTAGAATCGTCTCAAAGACAATGCTAGTGAGTGTTCATGATATAGGGTTTTGAGTAGGCATACAGATTTTAGATTTTCAAATACTCCCTGTATCAGAAACCTTTCAGCCATTTTAGCACCAAATCCTATGGTGTTACTACTCATTTGAATCTTCTCACTTATGAGTTGTGAAACCATAGGAGTTAATGAAGAAATGAAGATTTTAGTTCCTGAAATACTCCCCTTATCTGCATCCCTGTTCCAACAGGTCTCCAGATAATGGGTAAATTCAAAAACTAAAATCTTTGTTTCTGCAATAAACCCTATGGTGTTGCTACTCATTAGAATCGTCTCGAAGAGACGATTCTAATGAGTAGTAACACCATAGGTTTTGGTGCTGAAATAAGTGAGAAAATGTTGGATTTGTTCAGTTTACTCCCCCTTATCTGCATCTCTGTTCAAAGGGTTACCCGGGTAACCTGTCACCTTTCTAGAAGAGTCATATTCTATCTGTTGTTTTAGTGGTAGTGGTCGTTTAACGTGGGTTTCACTGTAGTTTAGATTTAGATCAATATGCAGTGTGACATGAAATCAGTGGAGGCGAGAATCTTGTGAATGATTCATTAACCATTTCAACCCTGAGTACCTGTCACCCGCTGAAAATGTCTCTGCTTGAAATGTCATCTGCTGAAAATGTCGTCTGCTGAGAAAAACGTTGTCTGCTGAAAATGTTGTCTGCTAAAACGTGTCTGCTGAAAATGTCGTCTGCTAAAACTCGTTTGCTGAAATTGTTGTCTGCTGAAATTGTTGTCTGCTACAGTTTTGAATGGGTAATTACAATGCTCCAGATTAGAGGATGTATTTACCAAAAGAAAAAAAAAAAAATCTTACTCATTATAGATTTCACCATCAAATCCTATGGTGTTACTACTCATTAGAATCGTCTCTTCTCTTCGTCTCTTCTAACACCATAGGGTTTAATGCAGAAAAGAAGATTTTAATTTTTTAAATACTCCACTTATCTGCAGCTCTTGGTAAATCCTTTACCCCATTGCCTGTTTCTAGTTTAGAAAAAAGGTCACCACTGAACCCTTTTCCCTTTTATCTGTTTCTAGTTGAGAAAACAGGTGACCACTTAAAGCAGGTTGAAAGTAAAGCAAAATAAGCCTTACTCAGGGTTGAAATAGTGAACTGGCCATTACCCCCACAGATCATGTGCCTACAGACTGTGCCTTTAGGCACATTCTGCTTTACTTTCAGCCTGTTTTAACTCTTTCCTTCCTGAAACCTAAAATGGACAATTCCAGTTTCCATTTTAGTCTAGTCCATTTCTGGCTTTTAAGGGTTGTTTTGTCCATTTTTGGCACTATAACAAACAGTGAAGACCCTGATCAGAGGGCTCCTTTCGGAGCCCTCTGATCTGGGTCTTCACTGTTTGCATAGGACAAGTGAACTATTCACAAGTACACTGTATGAAAAGGATGCCTATATGCGGGACTAGGGTTCAAAGGGTTAAGCTACCATCTGCTGGGATAGAGAAAAATATCTTATGACAAAATTCATGACTGTATAAAAAGGATCTATTATTTTCAGTGGAGGAATAAATTATAAGTGTAAAATCATTACCGGTAAAAGGCATATTTATGGGGGAATATTATTGGGTTAAAGATGAAGCACTGATCACAAGCTATGGAGGGAAGAGTCTACAGGTACAACGGAGAAGACGTAATTCTTTCCCAATAAACGTGTTTATGTTAAAACTACTTTCTCCATTGCAAACAGTTTGGAGGCAGATCAGGCTCCAAACTGTTTGCCACTCAGATAAAAATAGATAGTGAAAAATTTAAAAAAGTTGTTATTTTCTACATTTTAGTGTGTTGCCTTTGCGTTTGTTTGCATTTAAACGGGAAAGAATAACGTATTCTCCACTGTAGCATGCACATGTACACTGTACCTGCTAATTGGGGGGGAATCACATCCAGACTGGGTTATGGTAATTGGTAGGGAAGATGATGAGTTCATGAAGACAATAGACTTGATAACCAATCAAATTCCAATCATTACTTGGCATGCATTTGGATCCAGATGAATTGCCTGAACCTCTACAGAGTTCAGAATACTGCAAATGTCAGTCACACTAAGCATATGGACGTATTAACCCTTTACTCCATAGGTATGCATTTTTACGCCTTTAATTTATTCCTCCATAGAAGAATATACTTCAAATTTATACATTCTTTAATAATTATGTACTATAAGAAATAATTTCAGTATCTTAGCAAATTGTAGCTTAACTCTTTGAACCCTAGTCACGCATATATGCGTCATTTGCAAACAGCTAGACATGTGAGGAGTACACTTGTCCCGTACAAACAGTGTAGACCCTGATCAGAGGGCTCCTTAAGGAGCCCTCTGATCGGGGTCTACACTGTTTGTCATTTTGATATATATTGTAAAAATCAACCCTAAAAAGTCAAAAATGGACTCGACTAAATTAAAAATAAGAATTCTTCATTTTAGGTTTCAGGGAGGAAAGGGTTAAAGCAGGCTGAAAGTAAAGCAGAATGCTTTAAGTGGTCACCTGTCTTCAAAACTAGAAACTTGTTATGGGGTAATGGGTTAACCCTTTACACCATAGGTACACATTTATAATTATGCATTTGATTTATTCCTCCACTGAAGAAAATTGTTCCGATTTATTATAGTGATGAATAATGTACTGTAAGAAAAATTAAGACAGCATTTTGCTTTACTTTTAAACTGCTTTAAGTAGTCACCTATCTCAATAACTAGAAACAGGCTATGGAGTTTGATAAGTTTATTCATAGTAGTTCCATTAGGCCTAAAGGCCCATGAGGAAAAATACACAAACAAATATGCACATGACTGACAGTATGACATGACAAATTACAAAATACATACATATATAACACAAGTGCGGAGAAGGTATTTAACAATGATTAGTATAATTATTTTGTTGAGCAATTAGCAAAGATTCTTGTCAGCTGCACGTTTAAACAATACTGACACTAATATTTCCTTTTGCTAGTAGCCTTAACATCAAGTTTGTAAATTTCGATTCGAAATATACTCAAGTATATTCAGTATTGCCGACCTCATAAATATACATTATACTTATTCTATGAAATATAGTTATCTATATAAACCACTGAATCTTTAATGCTGAATGAAGGTAACGCAAAAAACTCAAACATTCGCTATCTGCGCCACCTTTGTCCCACACCAAGTTGACACCGCACCGTTATAAAACACAATTTCAAAATGCTGGTTATAAGTAATGGAGTAAAGTAGAAAGCTCTCATAGGAGTTTTCCTCATAACTTCCGTACCGCCTTTAGCTGGTTCTGTTTTTGAACTGGCTTTACTTTTACCATAGACATATATTTACTACAACTTACACATACATGTGATAACTACCGGCGGCAGGGTGTTCATACCGTTTTGAGAGGCTTTGAGCCGTCTACCTGAAAGGCAGACGATTCCTACCGTTATGAATTTTCCACAGCATACCTTTTTTTTCTAAACACATTCTTATCTTTAACTCGTAAAATCAGCCTCGGCAAGCCCCGCCATGTAAACAATACACAGGTTCAGAGGTCAAATCAGGTCACGCTGTTTGACGGTGCACTATACTACAGTAGCCAATCAGAATAAAGATAGCTTCTACCTATAACCAATGACATTTAAGCCAACAAGTAAGGTGCTGGGAGATAAGCAATTACGTAATCCAACATCCATGCCAAACTGTATTTTCCCCATTAGAAGCCAACCTTGAATACACACGTGTCATAATTTCTGTTTTGACACCCAACTGGTAAAATCGCCGACTGGCTACACAAGTGTCTGTGTTCTGAGAATTTCTTTGGTGATATACCACAGGGGGGCATGGACAAATTTAAAATGTATCCTGTTACTATGATAAAGTCTATTATTATAGTAGGCTGTCGTTTCCCTATTTTTGTGTTTCAGGCCCTTGTGGCCCACATTCTGAACAGGTCGCGAAGCCGCGACAACATCAAAGACGGTGACCGTCTTCAACCCTAGTGACGAGTATAGATCAAAGGGTTAAGATTATGGTCACCGTCTTCAAGTTTATGTCAATTACAGTGTCAAAACTGCAGCTGCAGATTTTGTCGTGTAAGATATATATCTAGATAAATATTATAAGTGAACCCATAGCTAGGTCATTGAATCAAAATGGGTGGGGCTCCTCATTTGAACACATTGTGTGTAAATCGTGTCTGAGTAACTCAGTATGAAAAGTATCATATATAGAGAGGATAATTTTTTTTGTGGATGCTATTAGAGGCAAACATTCAAGGTGATTATCTGATATGATCTATTTTAGACTTTTTGCTGTCATCTTAATCAAACTTTTTAGGGGTATGGGAAAGCATCAGTAGTTTAGATATGCCGAAGTTCCGCCATATTGGCATAAGTTTTACTTGTAGTAAGTGGTACGTTTCAACATTGATCTCAATGTAGGACCAAACATTTTCTTTTTTTTCAAAATCTAATTCTTGGGCCACTGAAAAAAAATATTATTTTATGCTGGCCAAAGACTTGGAAGAAATACGGTTCTCATTACATTACATATATATGCAAACAGTGCAGACCCTGATCAGAGGCCTCCGATCTGTGTCTTCACTGTGTCCTAATTAAGACCAGGATTTATTAAACTACCAAGAATTGCAAGTAGACTTGTTCATGTTTTGGTAACTAAACTGATTCACAAGGGAACCTAATAAACAACAATATTTTCTTAGTGTTGAAAGAGTTAAAAATGTGAAAAGGTGTATTTATTAAGCTACATTTATTTTATTTACCCTTTTTATGCTTACAAAGCTGTTATTAAAGATGTTAATATATTATACTTAGAATTAAATTAAATATTTAACCCTTTCTTTTATAGATCCTTTACAGTATTTCGTACATGTGGATGTTTAAAAGAAATTAAAGCAGGCAGAAAGTACAGCAGAATATATGGTATAGGTTTGCTTTACTTTCAGCCTTCTTCAAACAGCTAGGATGTAGGAGAATTTTCCTATTGATCTTTATAAGGTTAGAGTAGAATCATGGACAAGCAATGCTATAAAGGAAATGGTTAAATGCCTACAAATATAACATTTGTTAGTATATCTTCTGATGTATTCCACAAACCTTTCATATAGCTCTAATTACCATTTTCATCCTGTTTCTCAGTGTTATTTAACAATTTAATGGAATAGACAACTGACACACCCGAGAAAGTCATAGTTTTCCTATTTTATGGATAAAATACCTACATATGGCTAATATGCCCGTTTTTGCAAATCTACCTGACAAATGTCAAATCTACCTGAGAAAATGTTCAAATCTACCTGACAGACCAGTGAGGGTTATCACATGTATGCTTACACATTTTAACATTTAAACAAAATACACACATATTTAGTGAAACCATTATCACGTATTAAGCTGACATCACACCTTTTAAACTTCAACTGTTTAATGCTGTACAAAAGTAATGCAGAAAGTTCCCATCGGAACTTTCTGCATAACTACTGTATCACACTACGCTAATACTATAGTAACATTCAACTGGATGTTGAAACCATTGTTACACCCAAAGCTGGCATCACACCTTTTAGAATTCATCTGTTTAATGCTGTACAAAAGTCATGCAAAAAGTTGCCATCGGAACTTTCTAAATACTTCTGCGCCGCACTACGCTGATACTATAACATTCAACTGGATGTTGAAATCATTGTTGCACCCTAAGCTGGCATCACACCTTTTAGAATTAACCTGTTTAATGCTGTGCAAAAGTAATGCAGAAAGTTCTCATCGGAACTTTCTGCATAACTTCTGCGCCGCACTACGCTGATTTCTTTTTGAACTGTCTTTTCTTTCACCATAGACATACATTTACTACAACTTACACATTGAACATTTAAACAAAATAGACACATATTAAGTGAAACCATTATCACGCATTAAGCTGACATCACACCTTTTAAACTTCAACTGTTTAATGCTGTGCAAAAGTAATGCAGAAGGTTCCCATCGGAACGTTCTGCATAACTTCTGCACCGCACTAAGCTAATACTATAGTAACATTCAACTGGATGTTGAAACCATTGTTACACCCAAAGCTGGCATCACACCTTTTTAAAATTCATCTGTTTAATGCTGTACAAAAGTAATGCAGAAAGTTCCCATCGGAACTTTCTGCATAACTTCTGCGCCGCACAACGCTGATACTTTAATAAAATCCAACTAGATGTTGAAACCATTGTTACGCACTAAGCTGACATCGTACCTTTTAAAAATAACCTGTTTAATGCTGTGCCAAAGTAATGCAGAAAGTTCCCATCGGAGTAAAGCGTTGAATATGCTAAGAATGTAGTGGTTTTTAGGAACAATACTGTAAAATACCTGTGGATGGTCCTCAATACAGGTTGTTGCTTCCTCTGATATCCTAGCATATGTTAGCTTAACCCGCCTGTTCAAGTTTTGAAGATAGGGGGCAACTTAAAAGAGGTTGAAATTAAAGCAGAATGCGCCTTTAGGCACATTCTGCATTATTTTCAGCCAACTTTAAGCCACTATCTGCTAGGATAAAGAAAATATATCTGATGGTGCATTTTCATGACTATAAATTAGAACAATTTTCTTCAGTGGAGGAATAATTAAAAGATGTAATTATGGGAAAACGGATTAAAGCAGACTGAAAGTAAATCAGAATGCGCCTTAAGGCGCATTCTGCTTTACTTTCAGCCTGCTTTAAGCTACCAGCTGCTAGAATATAGTAATTATTTTTTATGTTAATTATTCACAAGTCTATAAATTGGAACTATTTTCCTCAATGGAGGGATAAATACTAGGCATAAAAAGGCGTATTTATGGGGTAATGGGTTAAATGTGTTCAATATGGTGAAACGTCAGACAGAGAGAAAGCTATACCAGGCTTATTGATATGTCAAATGTCAATGGACAAAGGTCAAACCATACCAGATTTCAGCCATATAATAAGCATCTGTCCCAGGAGACATGCTGCTGTCCAGAATCAGATTACATTTCTGATACTAATCATACTGATCCCAGGGCTTCAGATAAGAAGGAGTAAACTGAACAAATCAAACATTTTCTCACTCATTTCAGCCCTAAATCCTATGGTGTTACTACTCATTAGATTCTAATGAGTAGTGATACCATAGGATTTAATGCAGGAATAAAGATTTTAGTTTTTGAAATACTCCCCTTATCTTGAGAACTGTGACCCCCCCCCCCCCCCCCCCCCCCCCCCCCCCCCGCCCATCTTTGGGCTGCCTGGAGTTACAGTTAACCCCTTTCTCCACTGGCTTTTGATATTCAGGTATCCAGAATAGGGGAGTTCTTTAAAAAATAAAATCTTTATTTCTGAAGTAAACCCTATGGT
This sequence comes from Gari tellinella, assembly GCA_922989275.2. NCBI lineage: Eukaryota > Metazoa > Mollusca > Bivalvia > Cardiida > Psammobiidae > Gari > Gari tellinella. The sequence continues at coordinate 22,058,668 of OV277870.1, read as the reverse complement.
GTCACTACTCATTAGAATCGTCTCTTCGAGACAATTCTAATGAGTAGTGACACCATAGAGTTTGGTAATGAAACACGTGAGAAAATGTGGGATTGTTAAGATTACGTACCTTAAGGTACATTCTGCTTTATTTTCAACCTGCTTTAAGTGGTCACCTGGCTGTCTTCAAAACTAGAAATAGGCTATTGGGTAATGGGTTAATGTTATTGGATCTGCTATGCTGCTCTAAAATTACCCTTGACATATATAGCTAGTCAGATGAAGCTGTCAAGTTTCCTCAGATGTGAAATAGGAAGCACCCAACCAATCAAATATTGCTTATCATATAGTGATGCTCTTGTTAATAGCGTTTCTATTGATGACTTAAGCAAACAGTTTGGATCTAGATGAGAAGTAGAGTAATTTGGAATCTCTCCTGGATCCAAACTATTTACCAGTATCCCTTAGATTCAACTTCCATAGAAATAGGATCATTTTCAAATATGTAAAAGACAGCAATTATCAAAAAGACAGTTTCATTGTTTAAAATGAATTAAATTTCTTAATCAACATTAACTAATAAGCGATAAACAATTATCAATGCTTATCTCAATACAAGCTAGTGTGTCAAAATGAGTCAGTATGAGGCTATTGCGCAATGAGTCAATATGAGTCAGTATTGCTTAACTGGTTAATTAAAGGTGCTTTTTCAGCATGAAAAAGTATTTTTAGTTCCACAAGTCAAGGACTCTGTGTCTGTATTTGGAAGTATAAGTTTCATATGTTGTTTTTTTTCCCCAGTATTTTACACAGTATAACTTCTCATTTACGAGTACTAAAACTAAGGCTATTATTGATGGTATAGCAGACAGTTGATAGCTTAAAGCAAGATGACAGTGAAACAGAAAGCTCCTAAAGGAGCTTTCTGTTTTACTGTCACCTTGCTTTAAGCAGTCACCTGTCATAAACACCTAATAATTTACACAATTAAGTGAGCATAATAGAAAGGTTTTACTGTATTTTATTTCCAATTGGCATTTAAGTACGTGGAGCATACACAGTAACTATGCAAGACAAATGGTGGAGAGACAACCGGAACAGAAATACAATAATAAATGGTAGCAGTGCAGGACAATGGGAAATGGTAAAAAATATTCCCAATTTCAAAAAAAAAAAATATATTTTTTTTTTATACAGGTTGTTACTGTACATGTAGATAACTCACATTCAAATAAAAACTAATAAAACAATTGGAAATAAATACTACATGTCATTTTTTTTTACATTTAGCTTCAATATAATTGTGAAATCAATTCTAAAAATTCTTCCCAAAACATGATTTTTCGCGCCGAAAATTTCCCAAATCAGACATTGCAGTTTTTCCCAAATGACATGCAGTGCTTATTGGCAATGTATCTAAGTCTAGCATGCAGTAATATAACCAAGACAAATTGCAAAAGACAACCAGAAGTTCTATTTCTGCAATTGCAAAAAAACATAACCAGATTAGCGCTTCCTCTTCCACCTTGGAAAACTATCAACCATCCTTCACTAAATATTGTCAACATTTTTATGGGTATCATTATCCCAGCCAAGTTTGAGTACCAACCAGATCACCCAGGAAGAACTGTACTCAGGACTCCAGATAAGAGGTAGTTTTTTCAACAAATCAAACATTTTCTCACTCATTTCAGCACCAAATCCTATGGTGTTACTACTCATTAGAATCGTCTCTTCGAGACGATTCTAATGAGTAGTGACACCATAGGGTTTAATTCAGAAATAAAGATTTTAGTTTTTGAAAAACTACGCTTATCTGGTGCTCTGCACTGTACTGGTGTCTTATGGCATTGGCATTGCCAGAATGTTCAGAAGATTAGCATCACTTGTCTCTCTAGCTTTTGACAAGATTATTTTGTGTGAATGTTTGGCACTGACTTGTACCTATGAAGAGTACACTAGTTAGTCTTGTCCTATGCAAACCGTCACAGCGCACGTTCAAACCTCTGTACATAATATCAGTCGGTCGTATTCGCATGATAGGAAAGACAACTCCTATTAATCTGTATCGAATTCGGCCAAATTACTCTCCATCGCTATAGACAATAAGAAAAGATACAGTTCGTGTCTTGGTAAATATTAATTCAAATTTTTTCCAAGAAAGCGACAATTTTCTTATAAAGTTTATGTAATTTCCTTGCTTTTCATATACGGTTGCTATGGTAAACACTTGATTTTTTATGGTAAACAATAACATAAATTTTTTTTTGAAACCGAAAGTAAACTAGTTGCTCGGCGTCCGCCTTTTTAAGCGAATGCATTGGTTTGCCAACACTGAAAGATACACACTTACCACGATATAAGATTTAGTATCAGTCAAAACGATTTTAAGAGTAAGAAACAAGATATATGCAGCCTAGTATGGGAAATGTTTTAAATTGATGTGAGCGGCTACACATTGAAATGAATAATAGTGTGGCAAAGCGCAGGGGCTCACACTGACTTCCGCTGTGTTGAAATATTGCAAGAGCGCATATAGCTAAAGTGTGTAAGTGCAGCGTAATGTATACCCAGATCAGAAGGCTCCTTTATACCCAGATCAAAGCCCTTTGATCTGGGTGTATACTGTATGTCATTTTACAATATAAAGCAAAAATATTGTGAAAAACGGACTAGACTTAATTGGAAACTGGTTGCAACTATTGTTGGTTATAATGTTCCCTTGTGGGTCATTTTAGTTACCAAACATGAACCTTCTTGGTAGTTAAATAAATACTGGTCCAAATTAACAAACAGTATAGACCTTTAAGATACCACCTGTTTGGATATAGAATGTTTTTATGCCCCCAGAATCTACGATTCGGGGGCATATAGTTTTTGTCATGTCTGTTGGTCCGTCCGTCGCGTCCGTCCGTCTGTCTGTGCCAAAAACCTTAACCTTGGCTATTTTTGTACCTGGACCTTTTATACTTGGCATGTGTCTTCTCTGTATCGAGACCTTTCCATCCATACAAACCTTTTTGACCTTGTGACCATGACCTTGACATTTGACCTACTTTTGTAAAAATCTTTAAATGGCTATAACATTTGCACCAGTAGGCCCAGGGCTTTCATATTTTGTATGTATATTTCTTGTGTCAAGACCTTTCCAACCATACCAACATCTTTGACCATGTGACCTTGACCTTGACCTTTGACCTATTTAATCAAACTTTAACCAAAAATCTTAACCTTGGCTATAACTTTTGCATTTTTACACCTGGGCCTTTTATACTTGGCATGTGTATTCCTCATGGCAAGACCTTTTCAACCATGTAAAACTTTTTGACCTTGTGACCTTAACCTTGACATTTGACCTACTTTTGTAAAAATCTTTAAATGGCTATAACATTTGCACCAGTAGGCCCAGGGCTTTCATATTTTGTATGCATATTTCTTTTGTCAAGACCTTTCCAACCATACCAACATCTTTGACCATGTGACCTTGACCTTGACCTTTGACCTATTTAATCAAACTTTAACCAAAAACCTTAACCTTGGATATAACTTTTGCATTTTTGCACCTGGGCCTTTTATACTTGGCAGGTGTCTTCCCTGTGGCGAGACCTTTCCAACCATACCAACGTATTAGACAATGTGACCTTGACCTTTGATCTATTTAATCAAACTTTAACCAAAAACCTTAACCTCGGATATAACATTTGCATTTTTGCACCTGGGCCTTTTATACTTGGCAGGTGTCTTCCCTGTGGCGAGACCTTTACAACGATACAAAACTTTTTGACATTGTGACCTTGACATTTGACCTACTTTTGTTACAATCTTTAAATGGCTATAACATTTGCCCCAGTAGGCCTACGGCTTTCATATTTTGTTCATATATTTCTTGTGTCAAGACCTTTCCAACCATACCTACGCTTTTGCCCTTGTGACCTTGACCTTTGACCGGCTTTTGTATAAATCTTTATATGCCTATAACATTTGAACCAGTAGGCCTAGAGCTTCCATACGTTGTATGTACATGTACATTGTATGTTTCTTGTGTTAAGACTTGTTCAACCATGCCAATGTTTCATTTACCATGCGACCATGACTTTTGACCTACTTTTGCAAATAAGCATTTCATTACAGAACATGACGCCGGCTAGGGGCATTTGTGTTTCACAAACACAGTGCTTTTCATCTGATCTTCACCAAACTTTCTGAAAATGTTTGTTGACATAAAATGGAGACCAAGTTGGATAACCAGCGGCGCAAATTTATGCTAGGCTCTTTGGAGTAATGGCCCTTGAATTCCTCAAAATGGCGCTTTTATGGCGCTCCATGACAGTTTCTGCTCTCTAACTCGTACATTTTACATTTGATAGTCTGGAATCCCCTCCCTGTATCATCGGGGGCATTCATATAACTGGGACACGCTCTTGTTCTTATGATCATAATTCATGACTGTATAAAGTGGAACCATTTTCTTGAGTGGAGCAATGAATTAAAAGCGTAAAGAGGAATATCTACAGAGTAATGGTTTAACCAACCCCACATCTTAACCTTTTACCCAATAGCCTGTTTCTAGTATTGAAGATAGGTGATTACTTAAAGCAGGTTGAAAGTAAAACAGAATGCAGCTTTACTTTCAGCCTGCTTTAACCCTTTCCCCAATAAAAGCGCGTTTTAGCGCATTGAATTTTTTCATCCACTGAAGAAAATAGTTCAAGGCTCATTCTGCTTTTCTTTCAACCTGCTTTAAGTGGTCACATATCTTCAAATCTAGAAAGAGGCTATAAGGTAAAGGGTTAACCCATTCCCCCATAGCCTGTATCTAGTTTTGAAGACATGTGTCTACTTAAAGCAGGTTGAAAGTATAACAGAATGCGCCTTAAGGCGCATTCTGCTTTACTTTCAGCCTGCTTTAAGCTATCATATGCTAAAATATAAAAAATATTTCTTCTGAAACATATTCATGACTGTATAAATTTGAATTGTTTTCTTCAGTAGAGGAATAATTTAAAGGCCTCAAAAGGCGTAATTATGGGGTAATGGGTTAAGCAACCACTCATCTTAAGCAAAGAAAATTATATAAAGTGTTAAAACAAGAACTATCACAGCCATCTTCTCAACGCTGTATAAGTTCCACCAATCAGCTGATCTATAGGGAGGGCGAGGCAATTATTGCATATGCTTTAGGTTGATGCAATCAGTGCATCGGCATTTTGATGTCTAATTATCATACCTGTTGTGATTATATTGATATAATGGCTGCATGTTACTATTTATAGCTGCAGCTACAGGTTGCAGATGGTAAAGTGTTGATATAATGGCTGCATGTTACTATTTATAGCTGCAGCTACAGGTTGCAGATGGTAAAGTGTTGCCAAGTTAACCATCTCCCCCATGTAAGTGCCTTTAAGCACATTTGATTTTATTCCTCCGCAAAAAAATATTTCTAATTTATACAGTCATAAGCATGTACAATAAGAAATAGTTTCTATGTTTTTGAAGACAGGTGACTACTGAAAGCCGGCTGAAAGTAAAGCAGAATGTCACCTGTCTTAAAAAACAGAGAATAGACGATTGGTGAGCACTTAAAACAGGATGAAAGTAAAGCAAGAATGTCTCTTAACCCTTTCCCCAATAGAAGCGCCTTTTAGCGTGTTTTATTTATTCATCCGCTGAAGAAAATAGTTCCAATTTAATCAGTTATGAAGATATATGATAGGGAATATTTTCTATATTCTAGCACATGATAGCTTAAAGCAGGCTGAAAGTAAAGCAGAATGTGCCTTAAGGCACATTCTGCTTTACTTTCAACCTGCTTTAAGAAGTCACCTATCTCAATACTAGAAATAGACTATCAGGTAAAGGGTTAAGGCATGTTCAGCTTCACTTTCAGCCTACTTTTAGCTATCAAATACTCAGTATTCAAACTGTTGTCTTTAGCGGAGGAATAAATTAAAGACATAAAAAGGTGTATTTATGGTGTAACACTGGTTATAACTAAAGCAGAACTCTCCATTAACTTTATGTCTGGAATAAGGGCTATACATATGAAGGCAATATTCCAAATAAATTAAATCTTTATTGCTGCATAATTAAACCCTATGGTGTCACTACTCATTAAAATCGTCTTGAAAAGACGTTTCTAATGAGTAGTAACACTATAGGATTTGGTGTTGACATGAGTAAGAAAATGTTAGACTAGTTCAGTTAATTCCCTTTTATCTGGAACCCAGTGGAAGGGTGTTTTTCTCGAATTGTGGGCTCCGTTATTACGGTAGAATTAACATGATTACTTACGTTGTCATTTTGATTTGTTTCAGGAACATGGGTGACATTTGGTGCCCAGACATCAGATGAGGTATGTATGTCTTAGCAGGGCTCCAGATAAGGGGAGTATTTAAAAAAAACTAAAGTCTTTATTTCTACATTAAACCCTATGGTGTCACCACTCATTAGAATCGTCTCGAGGAGACGATTCTAATGAGTAGTAACACCATAGGATTTGGTGCGGACATGACGGAGAAAATGTTGATTGTGTTCAGTTTACTTCCTCTTGTCTGTTATGTATGTCTAGTATCCCTGTCAATAAATCATACTCGGCATTTGTCTGCATTGATATATGATCACCTATGACAAGTGCAGCTATCAGGCATTTCTCTCACTTGACAAGTTTCTCCTCTGTATGCACCCATGTGAGCAAAATCAATGTCAATCCCAAGAGACACGGGACTATATCATAGACATATCCTCATCCAAGAAGTATACAGAGTTTGTAGGAAGAATTACTGCTTAACTCTTTCCTCCCTGACACTTTAAATGAACAATTCCAGTTTCCATTTTAGTCTAGTCCATTTCTGACTTTTAAGGGTTGTTTTTGTCACTGTTTGGCATTATGACAAACAGTGAAGACCCTGATCAGAGGGCTCCTTTCGGAGCCCTCTGATCTGGGTCTTCACTGTTTGCACAGGACAAGTGTACTATTCACATGTACACTGTTTGAAAAGCACGCCTATATGCGGGATTAGGGTTCAAAGGGTTAACCCATTACCACATAGCTTGTTTAGAAAACAGTAGACCACTTTACCCCTTTTCCTCTTAACTTGTTTCTAGTTTAGAGACAGGTGACCACTTAATGCAGGTTGAAAGCAAAGAAGCTATGTCTAAGAACATTCTCAAGCTTTGATTGGTCAGATTTGAGCCCCAATCAAATGCTTGAGAATGACATCAGACTCAACTCAAAAGATTTATAACTCTTGGAGCCAGGTGAGCTATTAGAATTGTCTTTCATCCAGCATCTGGCTGTCTGCCTATAGATGTTCATCAAACTTGCTCTAAATGTTCTTTTGACAATATCTGCATCCAGTGCGAACAAAGGTCATATCGGAGTAAAAAGTAGGTAAATAGGTCAAATCAAAGAAAAGTTAAAACACATTACAGCCATAGTTTAGCCTCAATCTTGTCACACAGGCTCAGAATTGTCATCTTTAGACAAAAATGAGGTCATGGTCAAATATTGGTCATATTTGGTCATAAAGTATAATGTTTGTATGTCATAAAGCATTAAACTCGTAGAATACCTTGTGAACATGCTAGAGGCCACAGATTTAGGCAATCATCATTACATTTGCTCCAAATACTGTTCTGAACAACCTTTACATCAAGTTTGAACAGGGGTCATGTTTGGTCAAAGGTAGGCCACTAGGTAATGATAGAACATTTTGTGATCACCCACTGTGCTCACAATCTTAAATTTGGTCAATTATTATCAAACCTGCCTCAAATGTTAATCTTGACAAAATTTAGGTCAACTTTGAATATGGTTCATGTGGGGTAAAAATGTTAGTCACTATAACTAAGGTAGAATCATTCAACAAACTTGTTAATATCCAAGGAGCAACGGTTTTGGGTCAGTCTTCACCAAACTTGCTTCAGATGTTGTTTTTTGCCAAAATCAAAAATCTGTGGTGGTAAACTGGAGATCACTAGGACAAAAGACAGAAGAAAAACAACTTGAAAACACATGGCAGACCATAGTTGTGCCTCAATCTTAATCAAGCTAATTACAAAGTATATAGATGACTACAGGAACAGTCTACAGGCCCAAATCCATCCCCCTCCTCTCTCTTTGATCTCATCTCAATCAAATCTAGATCAGGCCTGAATAATATTTTGGATTATGTTAGGTCTAAAACTAGTCACTTAGGTCATGGAACATACTAGAGGCCGTTTTAACCCTTTACCTGATAGCCTATTTCTAGAATTCAAGATAGGTGACCACTTAAAGCAGGTTGAAAGTAAAGCAGAATGCGCCCTAAGGCGCATTCTGCTTTACTTTCAGCCTGCTTTAAGCTTCCATGTGCTAGAATATTGAAAAATGTCCCTATACTATATAATCATGACTGATTTAAATTGGAACTATTTTCTTCCGCGGAGGAATAAATTAAATACGCTAAAAGTCGCTTCTATGGGGGAAAGGGTTAAACAATATTTCCAGGAAATATAATAGAGAAATTAACGGTACTGGTATGTACCAGTATTCTGATAACTGTAATTTGCTTCCACCTGAAAAAAAACTGCACCATACACCTTCTTTTTAGCATTTTGTTATTGCAGTATATGTTACTGTGGTTATGGAAATTCCAAAAATACAAAAGTGCAGTCACACCTTTGTGTGAAGTTCAGACTTTTATCTGTCTTCTTGTACTTGTAGTTCTGTAAAGATCACTGTTATCTCCATTATAAGTGTAGCCCTTAACGACTTGATTGATATTTGCAAACAGTTTGGATCCTGATCAGACGTCGCGTTACGCGGCGTCTGATCAGGATCCAAACTGTTTGACACTTGTTTTTAGGGCTCCCAGACTAAGGAAATAAACTTTGAATTTAGAATTTGCAGACAGCAACTTGGAAGTAGACAAGATTATAATGTATGGTGGAAGCAGGGTTAATTACTGTTATTTATGGGATAGTTATAGAAGTTTTTGGCTGCAGAAAGTATTAGGGTTACCTCCCTTAGCCAGCAAAATCGTACTTGGCTGACATTTGCAAAACAATATAGATCTGGATAAGATCCAACCACAAAAAAATCAGGATCAAACACTGTTTTGTTAGCTCACCTGAGCACAAAGTGCTCAAGGTGAGCTATTGTGATCGGTCCGTCGGTGTCGGTGTCGTCTGTTCACAATTTGTTTCGAACAACTTCTTCTCTGAAACCAATGGCCCAATTTTAACCAAACTCGGTCAGATACATACTGTAGATGTGAGCTTAAAAAATGTTGAAAAAAAGTGGGTGGGGCTATCGGTCTTATTGCCATGGCAACCATGCACAATATCTAAAAATATCTTCTTGTCAAAAACTACTGGTCCGATTTCAATTTGGTTTTCACCAAAATGTTTCTCAATTGATATACTTTCAAAATTGTTCAAAGAATTTTGATCCGTCAAAAAATATGGCCGCCAGAGGGCGTGGTCATTTACGGTATTTACATAATATTGACAACCAAAGACAAAACTTTAAAAATCTTCTTGTCAATAACCATAAGTTATAGGACAACCAAATTTCATATGTAGCATCATGTTGTGAACCTTTACTAAGATTGTTCAAATAATGACCCCCTGGTCAAAAATGGCCTCACCCTGGGGCTTATCAGTTTTAAATAGAGTTATATTGGAAAACCTTTAAAACTCTTCTTCTCTGAAACTGTATGGTCTACACCTTTTATATTTGGCATGGGGCTTTGCCTAATGGTCCTCTACTATGATTGTTCAAATCATGACCCCCGGTTTAAAAATGGCCCCGCCCCAGGGCTTATCAGTTTTACATAGAGTTATATATAGGAAAACCTTTAAAACTCTTCTTCTCTGAAACTGTATTGCCTAGACCTTTTATATTTGGCATGTAGCTTTGCCTTATGATCCTCTACCAATCATGACCCCAGGGTCAAAAATTGTTTCTAATTTTAAATTTCTATAGTTGAAAGGATATAAACAAAATTTAGAAATATTTGCAAAAATAATTTCAGAGGATAATTTATAAAAATTAGGTGCAATTAGGAGGAATACAATGCATGAAATACCGGTAACTTCTGTAATTGCTCTAATAAATGGTTTGTATGAAAAAGTACAATCAGCCCCTGATATATTTACAACCCAAAAAAACCTTGCTTTGCAGTATTTAATACTGCATAAAAGCAAGGTAAATATAAAGCAAAAAGCTCCTATAGGAGTCCTGAGCTGCTTTTATTCATCCAGATTGAGTTATATCACTTGTCTTAACACTTAAGCCTGTTTCTAGTTTTGAAGAGAAGTGACCACTTAAAGCAGGTTGAAAGTAAAGCAGAATGTGCCTTAATGCACATTCTGCTTTACTTTCAGCCTGCTTTAAGCTACCATCTGGTAGAATATACAAAATACTTCTTATGCTACATATTCGTAACTATATAATGTGGAACTATTTTCTTCAGTGTAATAATAAATTAAAGATGTAATAAGGTTTGTTTATAAGGTAATATGTTAAAAACCAGCTTTGAGTCTTCATTTGGGTTGTTGCAATTGCATTATATATTTAAGTCATGTCTGATTAGACAAGTGTTTTCTAATGTGGTTTCTGATCAAGGTCTACACTGTTTACAGTTTCTAGAGCTCATGTATTCTTTCTTTATGTTTGCTTTCAGACGGGGGAGGAAATTTTTACATTGCCCTACACTGTTTACAGTTTCTAGAACTCAATTTTAGTTTTCTCTCTTTGTGTTTGCTTTCAGACGGCGGAGGAAATATTAACATTGGCCTATGAGAGCGGAATTAATTTCTTTGATACTGCTGAGGTTTATGCTGCTGGAAAGTGAGTATAACTGTAGGGAAGTCTACACAATAGTACTGACAAACCTGTGTCAACCCATTACCCCAGAAATACACCTTTTAAGATTGTTTGTTTTTTGGAGAAAAAGAAGAGCAATTGTCGTTTCCATTGCGTCCATGTTGTTTGTTGCCCTTATTGTCTGAAATTTAAACATTGGTCAATTTATCATATGCAAACTTCCTTTTCTGTATGTTTATCTTGAGATGTGCTATCCAAACATACCAAAATATTTATCAAAAGATTTATCAATTGACCTTGACCTTTGACCTAATTTTACTGTAAATTTCTTTAAGTTGGTCATATCTTCTTCATTATTTCATCTTCAACCTTCCTTTTTGATATACATGTTCATCTTGACAAGTTTTATTCAGACATACCAAAATATTTTGACCAATTGACTTTTACCTTTGACTTAAATGAGCTGTATTTTTCTCTGGTATTTAAAAAACAGACGAGCGCTGGCATCGGCATATGGTGCTCTCGTTATCACATGTCAGAAGGACTACGTGCAAAACTTCATTATCAATTAACTACCCTTATTGGGCTTTTAACCTATTACCCTATAGTCTGTTCTAGATTTGAAAACAAGTGGCCACTTAAAGCAGATTGAAAGTAAAGCAGAATGCACCTTCAGGTGCATTCTGCTTTACTTTCAGCCTGCTTTAAGGTAACATCTACTAGGACATAGAAACTATTTCTGATGATGTACAGATTCATGACTTTATAAATTCAAACTAATTCAGGGCTGCAGATAAGTGGGAGTAAACTGCACAAATCCAACATTTTCTCACTTATTTTAGCATCAAATCCTATGGTGTTACTACTCATTAGAATCGTCTCTTCGAGACAATTCTAATGAGTAGTGACACTATAGGGTTTAAAGCAGAAATGAAGATTTCAGTTTTTGAAATACTCCCCTTATCTGGAGCCCTGCTATTTGCTTCTGTGAAGGAAGAAAGTAAGGATGTAAAAAGATGACTTATTTAAATTTTTTCAAGACAATCAAGTCAAAACTTTTATTCAAGTACTTAAGCTACCGGCCGATCATACATTATAGTTATTATTATTATTATGGAATAACGGGTTAACACAGGTTAATATGTTATTTGAAAACCCTCTTGTTGTATAGTGACCTTGTACAATGTAATACTGGTTGTATAATAATGTTGTATAGTGGTGATTATTGTATAAGTACATTGTACAATGTGTGAATATTCATTAAAATGTGTAACCTTAAACAAATGCACAATCTAAAATCTGTTTTCAAGGTATTAGAATGATAATGATGACATAAAAATAAATAGATGTATTACAAACAGATTAAAACATCAAAATTTACGTTTCTTTGCAGATTTCTGTTGCAGTTTTCAAGAGAAAATCTTCTGTATATAACAATTTTGATATTGAATTTTTGTTTTGCAATGGCCCATATTGATATAGCATTAACGTTCCTTTACCCCATAGCCTGTTTCTAGTTTTGTAGATAATTGACCTCTTAAAGCAGGCTGAAAGTAAAGTAGAATGATTTACTTCCAGTCTGCTTAAAGCTACTATCTACTAAAATAAAGAAATTATTTCTTATGATAAATAAATAGGACTGTAAATCACAAATATTTTCTCCAGTGGAGGAATAAATTGCATGCGTAAAGATGTGAACATTTAGAGTAATTGGTTATGCAGATCAGCACTGATTGGATGCTAAAAACTTGAATAGAATGCCACTTAAGTTGGAGCAATTGTCAAAGCTCAAAGCTGTGGTCTGATACAGTTTGGGAGAAAGGGTAAAGATCTGATGATTATTACATTTGAAAGTGAGCTTGTTCATTAAAAGTTTCAGGGATTACTGAATTAAGAGAAACATCCTCTTGTTTTAACCATTTACCCCATAGCCTGTTTCTAGTTTTGAAGACAAGCTGGTTGAAAGTAAAGCAGAATGTGCCTTCAGGTGCATTCTGCTTTACTTTCATCATCAGCCTGCTTTAAGCTTCCATCTGCTAGGATATGGAAAATATTTCTTACAATTCATATAAATTAGAATTTTTTTCTTCTGTGGAGGAATAAATTAAATGTATAGGTGGAAAGGTTAAGCTCTGATGATTATTACATAGTGGTATAATTACAGTCACAATGATCGACTTATAACAACTGATGAATCTGATGGGGCAATTGAATTAGAGCTTACCAATGGGTGAGGTGGCATTGAAATTATTTACATTATACGTCAAAGCTCCAGATATTAGCATTTCCGAAACCTTCCCCTTTATTGTCTTCTATAAACCCTATGTTGTGACCACTCATTAGAATCGTCTCTTTGAGACGATTCTAATGAGTGGTCACAACATAGGATTTGGTGGAGAAATAAGAAAGTTAGTGTTTGACTACCGGCCGCCGTAGTCGAGGGCCCCATAAAGCATCCACTTACGACGTCAGGGGTTGCGAGTTCAATCCCCCGTCGGACCAAGTCCTTTGGATGAGACTTTATAAACAGAGGTCCGATGTATGACTGCTTTACACTTGGCATCTAAAAGAATCAGAGAACTCTTTCGATAATAAGAGTAGGGCATCGCACCTGGTTTCTTTGTATCCGTCCCCTCTCTCTGAGGCGTCCAATTAGCCCATAGATGGCAGAAATGAACGTTAACAAACAAATCAAACTAGTATTTGAATTAGCCACTTTATCTGGAGCTCTGTTATCTGTATCATTATGACATCATAATCAAATTCACATTCTGCTAAGTTTCATTTCATCACATGTTTATAATATTATATAATTATTTTATCGTCACAACTACCTTTATTTTGTTTTCCAATGCAATTTATTTGAATGTCTTTAACATAATTATGGCCTTAAAGAATAAAGCTTTCTGACTCAAATGGGATTGGGCCAATATCAATCAATATTGGTACTCATATGTAGAGCAATCCAACATTCTCCTGAACTAATGGTTTATTCTGAACCATGACAAATCATACAATGTACAGTGGAGAATGTGTTATTCTTTCCCAATAAACGCGTTTACACTAAAACTATTATTTACAATACAAACAGTTTGGAGCCAGATCAGACGCCGGGTAACCCGGCGTCTGATCAGGCTCCTAACTGTTTGCCACCAAGATAAACAAGAATTATCAGAATTGTCCAAAAGTTGTTCTTTTCTACGTTTTAGTGCTTTGCGTTTGCGTACGTTTGCGTTTAAACGGGAAAGAATAACAGATTCTCCACTGTACCATTTGTATGTCACTGCATGATTTAGTGAGGTTGGGGAGGGGGTGGGGCACATTATATTTGGTCTATCTGTCTCTTTTGTCTGTTTGTATGTACACAACTTTATTGTTTGTAAAACTAAATACAGTGGAGAATGTGTTATTCTTTCCCAATAAAACTCGTTTACGCTAAAACTATTATTTGCAGTGCAAACAGTTTGGAGCCAGATCAGTCGCCGTGTAACCCGGCGTCTGATCAGGCTTCAAACTGTTTGCCACCAAGATAAACATGAAATATCAGAATTGTCCAAAAGTTGTTCTTTTCTACGTTTTAGTGCTTTGCGTTTGCGTACGTTTGCGTTTAAACGTGAAAGAATAACAGATTCTCCACTGTACGAACTACTTCATATTTGCCATGTGTACTCAATTCAAAAAGTTCTTGAGCTCAGTAGATGTTTTGGCTATGTCCGAGAAAGGTCAAGGTCATTGGCCATGTAGGTCACAGGTAAAAGTCACTTACAGGTCAAAAAGACTGAATTTACATTGGCCATAACTTTGGAACTTTCGTGACTTGTGAATGATGTGATAGAGAGATTTCATATTTGGTATGTGTACTCAACTCAAGAAACTCTTGAACTCAGTACAAGTTTGGTCAAGTAAAGGTCAGTGAGTTAAAATGGGAATCTATGGAATACAGTGTTCAGTTAAAGTAGTCGCCTGTCTCAAACTTTTGATATATTAGTTCCGAGGGTTATTTTTGAATACAAGTGTTGAAGAAAACTTCTTAGAATGTTTCCATCTTCCTAAATTCATACTTCTCTCACCATTTATCCATTTCACATTTACTATATCATTTTACACCAATCATTTAATCCTCAACTGAAGACAATAGTTCCACTTTATACACTCATGAATATGCACCATAAGAAGTACTTTCTATATCCTTGCATGTGTTAGCTTAAAGTCTGCAGAAATTTAAACAGAATGCACCTTAAGACACATTCTTTTCTTTCAATCTGCTTTAAGTGGTCACACAGAGATTTTCTAAGTGTTGATAGCCTTAACCTCTTACCCTATAGCCTGTTTCTAGTTTTGACCACTTAAAGCAGGTTGAAAGTAAAGCAGAATGTGCCTTAATGTGCATTCTGCTTTATATTCAGCCTTCTCTTATTAAGCTACCATTTGCTTGGATATAGATAATAATTTTGTTGGTACTTTTTGGCGACTGTATAAATTGGAACTTGTTTTCTTCAGTTGAGGAACAAATTAACCCTTTACCCCATAGCCTGTTTCTAATTTTGAAAGTAGATGACTACGTAAAGCAGGCTGAAAGTAAAGCAGAATGCGCCTTAAGGCGCATTCTGCTTTACTTTCAGCCTGCTTTAAGCTACCACCTGCTAAAATACAGAAAAAATATTCCTTTTAATATATTTTTATGAATGTATAACTTGGAACTATTTTCTTCAGCGTAAGAATATACTGAATGCGCTAAAAGGCGCTTCTATAAGGGAAAGGGTTAAGTGTGCTATAGGGCACTTCTGTGGGGGAAATGGTCAACATAGACAATCATACGCTTTCAAATAGGTAGGCTGCCTTATCTAGATATTGATTGTCTATCACTTTGTTTATCCCTTTTCCGCCATAGAAGCAACTTTTAGCGTATTTTATTTATTCATCCGCTGAAGAAAATAGTTCCAATTTAATCAGTCATGAATATATATTATAGGGAATATTTTCTATATTCTAGCACATGATATCTTAAAGCAGACTGAATGTAAAGCAGAATGCGCCTTAAGGCGCATTCTGCTTTACTTTCAACCTGCTTTAAGTAATCACCTATCTTCAATACTAGAAACAGGCTATCAGGTAAAGGGTTATAACTGCCAGTCTTTATCAGTATAATCACACATCTTTCTGTTCGTAGATATGCTTTTTGAAAGCTTAGTGGGATGTATTGTCTGATATTGATTTCTCATAAGAATATTCAAAATCTCCGATAACAGGGCTCCAGATAAGGGGAGTATTTCAAAAACGTAAATCTTCAATTTTGCTTAAACACTATGGTGTAACTACTCATTAGAATTGTCTCTTCCAGACGATTCTAATGAGTAGTAACTCCATTTGATTTGGTACAAAATGTTAGATTTGTGAAGTTTACTCCCTCTTATTTGGAGCCCTGCGATAAGGGTATTATTTGAATATTTTCAAAGCCTCTAGATAAAGGTATTATTCAAATATGTCCAAGGTTCTAGATAAGGGATTTGGAATATGTTCAAGTTTCTAGATAAGGATAATATTTGAATATGTTAAAGGTTGTAGATAAGGGTAATTGAATATGTCCAAGGTTCTAGATAAGGGATTTGGAATATGTTCATGTTTCTAGATAAGGATAATATTTGAATATGTTAAAGGTTGTAGATAAGGGTAATTGAATATGTTCAAGGCTATAGATAAAGGGTATTTGAATATGTTCAAGGTTTTAGATAAGGATACTTTGATAATGTTCAAGGCTATAGATAAGGGTATTTGAATATGTTCTAGATAAGGGTATTTGAATATGTTCAAGGTTTTAGATAAGGATACTTTGATAATGTTCAAGGCTATAGATAAGGGTATTTGAATATGTTCTAGATAAGGGTATTTGAATATGTTCAAGGTTTTAGATAAGGATACTTTGATAATGTTCAAGGCTATAGATAAGTGTATTTGAATATGTGCAAGGCTGTAGATAAAGGGTTTAGAATATGTTCGAGTCTTTAGATAAGGATAATATTTGAAAATGTTCTCTTAGTATATTCAATGCTTCAGATAAGGGTAGCATTTGAATAAGTGATCACAAATACTATATAGATAATGGTATGGCTTGAATTCTGTCTTAAAGAATATTCCAATCTCTAGATTACTGGTAGGGGATGCTGGAATCTTCATGCCTGCTCCAAACATCGACTTACTCCTTAGAATTGTCTCTTAGAGAAAATGTTGACTGCTTTTGATCTGCTAGGTTCCTCAATTTGATCACAATAAGATGTTTCAAGCATTTGTATCAGAGCACCAGTTAAGGGTAGTTTTTCAAAATCTAAAATCTTTATTTCTGAATAACCCTATGGTGTCACTACTCATTAGAATCTTCTCTTCAAGACGATTCTAATGAGTAGTAACACCATAGGATTTGGTGATGAAATGAGTGAGAAACTGTTTGATTTGTTGAAATAACTATACCTCTTTGTATTGCTTCCATACATGCATCTACACTGAAGGCCACAGCTAACACTTTCTATATATACTATAATTTGAGCGTTCGTGGACGGAATGCATTCAAATTTGAAACACATATACCTAAATCAATCATACATATGTGGTAGAAATTTCTTTTCAATCGATCAGCAAATAAATGTAAAACTTTACAAATAAAACTGAAACAGAGGAAGTAAAATTCACAAAATCACGTAATTGGGCCAATTCTGAATTGAACAATTTCAAAAGTCAACATCAAATTCATAATCACAATCCCCGCTGCTTAAATCAACTGTCACATTTACATATATAAAATAGCTGGTGTCACCACCAGGGCTCCAGATAAGAGGTAGTTATTTAAACAAATCAAACATTTTCTCACTCTTTTTAGCACCAAATCCTATGGTGTTACTACTCATTAGAATCGTCTCAAAGAGACGATTCTAATGAGTAGTGACACCATAGGGTTTAATTAAGAAATAAAGATTTTAGTTTTTGAAAAACTACCCTTATCTGGTGCTCTGGTCACCACCTCTGGTAATTATGACTTGCAGATACCTCTGCCAGAATGTAATTATTTACTAAAGCTTGTGGGATATTTCTCCATTCCCCAACAAGGGGCTGCTGCAGCTCTTGTAGGTTACAAGGAGCTACTGGATGCTTTCTTACATGTCTGTGAAGCTTATCCGATAAATTATATAATAGACTTTAGTAAATTATATAAACTTTAGTTATGATTTATTGTGAATCGATAATAGGTAACTTTCTACATGATTATTTATTTACTTTTGTGTTTTATAATGTTTTATAGAAATTAATAGCATACCCCCTGAGAGAAAATCCTGCAGTAAGCATGCTGTTTACGCTACCACGCTCTGTTTTATTCATTCTCGCCATATTACTAAACATCAGTTTTTTTTGCATCGCTTGACTTCTAGAAAAATATCATGGAAACAAAAATCTTTGTATATATTTCTCGTGCAAAACGTGAAAACCATGTCCACCCAGCACACTAGTTAGCGCTCCTCAAGCTTGAGTTATTTCATGGCTATTGTTCAGATAATCGTGGTAGTAAACATTGGTTGAAAATTTCTTTTTTGTACCTGGAACCATATTCAAGAAAATTGATTTTGAAAAGTGTTGCATTACAGCGGAGAAAACGTTATTCTTTCCCAATAAACGGGTTTACGCTAAAACTATTGTTTCCATTGCAAACAGTTAGGAGCCATATCAGACGCAGGGTAACCCGGCGTCTGATCAGGCTCCAAACTGTATGCCACTCATATTAACATGAATAGTCAGAATAAACGAAAAGTTGTCTTTTTCTAGGTTTTATTGATGCAATGCATTTGCGTTTAAACGGGAAAGAATTAAGTTTTCTCCACTGTAGCTGTGGCCTTGAGTGTATTGATAATATCTGTTACAAACAGGACAGAGCTCCAGATATGGGGAGATTTAAAAACAACAACAACTAAAACCTTCATATCTGCATTAAACCCCATGGTGTTATAATACTGGTACTCATTAGAATCGTCTCTTTGAGACAATTCTAATGAGTAGTAAAACCATAGTAACCCCTTTGGAAAGGTATTGAATTATTATAGAACTATTCCAGAATAATTTCTTGAATATTCATGAACAATTCTAGAAGCGGCCATTTAATGTTCATGAACTTTCTACAAAAATTCTAGAAATTTGAGGGTTTTAGAACCATCGTTCTAGAATTACAAAAATTCTTGAACTCCTTTTCTGGAAATGTTCAAAGAAATAATTACTAAAAGAAGCATTTAATGTTCATGAACATTCTAAAATTCTTGAACTCTTTTCACAGGGGATTTGGTGCTGAAGTGAGACAATGTAAGATTTGTTCTGTTTACTCCCTCTTATCTAAGACCCTTACAGAATGTTGAAGAACTGGACGTCTGATATAGATCAGAAGTTTCCGGAAAGTCGGTTAACTATCTTCCCTGTATCATGTTTTATTTATGCTTTTCGGTGGATTACCACGATATAGCAGTGGATGATCACTTGGTAATCCACTGCAGTGGATTATCACCAATCGCTTTTATTATGAATTTTCCCCGTAGGGCTCCCCAAGAATCGTAGTCAATCGTGTCTTATCGTTAAATTCCGGCAGTCCGATTTGTCGCGAACTACTCACCGGAAGAGCACGAATCCAAACTCGGGAGCAACGAAGTCATTCGGATGACGTCAAATCAACAAATATACCGCCAACTGTCACGCACGTGTGTGTTCGACATAAAACGTGGGGCTCAACACGGGATAAATAATGTACGTTCGTTTTCAATTTTTAAACAATTTCGTTTAAAAAGTGGCTTAAAAGCATAAATAAATAGAATAACTGTGTTTTTTCAGTGTTAGATCGAATTTAATCCATTTCGTGAACATCAGACTGTTATATTTTCACTCGTGGCTTCGCCACTCGTGAAAATATAACGTCTGATGTTCACTCAATGGATTAAATTTCGATCTTACACTGAAAAAAACAGTTATCCTCTATGTCTTCATCTAAAAATAAGAAATTATGTAGTTTTTGTTTCAAATGTAGTTTTATGTTCTGTTTATAACAGGAGAAACGTAAATATGAATCACAAACTATTTTATTTAGTTTTCTCAAATATGTCAGTATCTTCTCTTGATCGAACTGCTTGCATATGCTTGTTTAGTGTTGCTTTAGGCTTTATAAAGGCCGACTTGGGATATTAACTTACTGAACATAGGAAAAATGGCATCTGCTTACAAAATCTTAACTGCTAAACCTTCAATTAACATGCTCATTTGTACATTTCTTAAACTTCAATCCTAGTAACATTTGCAGTTAAGATCCTGATCAGATGCCAAGTTACTCTGCAGCTGATCTGGATTCAAAGTGTTTGCAAAATGTTTGCACAATTCTTCGCTAGGGCTATAAAGAGTTAAATAAATATTTATGACTTGGAAAGCTGAAGATGGCAAATAAATATTTATGACCTGGAGTTCTGAATTTGCCATACTTCTCCCGAGGTTCTGGTCATAAACAGTGCTAGAAGTGCATTTCAAGTTCAGAGGGTATAAATATTTGATTAATTTTATATCTTTACTATAAATTGTTAAGACATCCACAACAGATTTTTCCTCTTAGCGCTGAAGCCATTATAAACAGGATTATGGGTTTTCCACGGTGCCTGTTGACCTGTGAATAAAACGAGTTGTTGCGGTAACGTTCTCTAAATAGACAAGGCTCCAGATATGAGTGGACAAAATAAACATTTTCAAATTTTTTCTCCAATGCCTATCTTGTGACCACTCATTAGAATCGTCTCTTCGAGACGCTTCTAATGAGAGGTCACAACATAGGATTTGGTGAAGAAATAAGAAAGTACTCTTGGATTCGAAATACTCACTTTATCTGAAGCTCCCCAGTACAGCAAGTCTTTATACCCCTATGATGAAACGCATGCAAGAACAGCACAACAAAAGGAAGATGTTGGAATGTATTTTGGGATCGATGGTTGAGGCCAAGAGATTACATAGTAACATAATTGTATGTTGTGTTAAAGTTCTCTAAATAGATACCCGGTAAGTCTCGATCCAGATATGAGTGGACAAACTAAACATTTCAAATTTTTCTCTAATACCTATGTTGTGACCACTCATTAGAATCGGCTCTTCGAGACAATTCTAATGAGTGGTCACAACATAGGATTTGGTAGAGAAATAAGAAAGTTGGTAAAATTAATTACAAATAAGATATTGGAATGTATTTTTGGGATGGATGGTTAAGGCCAAGAGATCAAAAAGTAACATAATTGTATGTCAATCAATATCTAAGAATCTGAAATGTAAACCTTGATTCATTCCACATACTTGGCATTTGGCAGTTTTAATGAGAAAAAATCAAACAGTTGATAGGTTTACATCCTGGTATTGTCCATTTTGTACCGAAAGTTTTCATGCATATCATTCCGCTTTTGCCAGAATATGATCGG
The DNA here is from genome assembly GCA_922989275.2 of Gari tellinella. Lineage (NCBI taxonomy): Eukaryota > Metazoa > Mollusca > Bivalvia > Cardiida > Psammobiidae > Gari > Gari tellinella. The sequence goes on along the minus strand of OV277870.1, from coordinate 22,037,410 downwards.
TTTATTTTGAATTTTAGGACTGTTTAACCCATTACCCCATAGTCTGTTTCTAGTTTTAAAGAAAGATGATCACTTAAAGTAGGTTGAATGTAAAACAGAATGAGCCTTTTAAGGCGCATTCTGCTTTACTTTCAGCCTGCTTTAAGCTACCATCTGTTAGAGTATAGAAATATTTCTTATGCTATGTATTTATGACTGTATAGATTGGAACTATTTTCTTCAGTAGAGGAATAAATCTTAGGTGTAAAAAGGTGTATTTTTCAGGGAATGGGTTAATAAAAAGATTATTAGTGAAACAAACATTGTAGACACATGATCATTTGTCTACTCTGTTTGTAAAGTTTACATTATTATACAGATTTTCAGCATATAAAGAGTTGAACTCTTTCAAATTAAACGAACTATTGTGGGTTATTAAGTTCCCTTGTGGATCTTTTTAGTTACCATCGCATGAACCAGTCTACGTGGAATTCTGGGTCACAGCTTAATAAATACTGGTCTAAATTAGCAAACAGTATAGACCCAGATCAGAGGGTTCCTATAGGAGCCCTCTGATCTTGGTCTAAACTGTTTGCAACTATCATGATAATATTTTAAACAGGTTCATGGTATTGAACGAGTGAATAGTATGGATAAAACAGTTTAGAACTCTTTTTTATGTGTTGTAAATAATTTGGTTTTGCTTATGGCATTACAATAAAAAAGTACGGACTTTACTGTTTTGTTTTTACGGTTCTGTACTATGGCAAATTCAATAAAATCCTTTCAGGGCTCCAGATAAGAGGAGTAAAATTAAATTGAACAAATCCAACACTTTCTCATTCATTTTACCACCAAATCCTATAGTGTTACTACTCATTAGAATCTTCTCTTCGAGACGATTCTAATGAGTAGTGACACCATAGGGTTTAATTAAGAAATAAAGATTTTAGTTTTTGAAATATGTCCCTTATCTGGAGCCCTGGCCTTTGTTAGTAGTCTGAGATAAGTTTGGCCTTGAACGGTTTGTACTTAATTGCTGATATAATTCGAAAGGTCATGAATTCAAAGTTTTTGCCCGTTGTAGTGGAGAAATATTGATTTATTAATATTTATTTCCTTGTTGACTTTAAAAATGGACTCTTCAAGTTTTAAAATAATGATCAGTTTACGTGGTCTTAACTCATTACCCAATAAATATGCCTTTTTACGCCTTTAATTTATTCCTCCATTGAAGAAAATAGTTCCACTTTATACAGGTAAAAATATATTCTGAAAGAAATATTTTCAGTATTCTAGCAGATAGTAGCTTAATTAAAGCAGGTTGAAAGTAAAGCAGAATGTGCCTTAAGGCACATTCTGCTTTACTTCCAACCTGCTTTAAGACAGTGGTCTCTTGTCTTCAAAATGAGAACATGCTATGGGGTAATGGGTTAAGGGGTTTGTTCAGAAAGTATCTAACATAATAGCAAACAGTGCAGACCCTGATCTAAAGGGCTCCTTCCTGCACACTAGCAGGGATATTGTGATAACATTTGCACAAATTTTGGATGCAAACTGTTCGGATTGAGATGAGACACAGCATTAAAGACTTTTCCTCATTCCATTGAGGGACCACCAGCCCATTGTTCTGGATGTGTCAATGTAACTGTCAAATCACGTGCAGCACAATCTCAGTTTACCTGGTGAGGTCCAGATTATACTCATTCTCTAGTGATTTTCAATGGTTATTTCTAACTAAACTATCAAATATAAAGGTAGAGTCTCACACGAGAAGCTTCAATGGTTCTTTGCTAGCGACATGTCCATAAGATCCATGATTATTGCAAGGAAATTGTCTTGTAAGGCGTTATGATCAAAAGGTCGCCGGGAGATGTCTTTAAGAAGTGTCTTGTCTGAATCTAAACTGTCTGACACTACATCATGACTGTTTTGTAAAGGAATTTGTAAAACTCTTATTTTCAGGATAGCAGCAGAGGACGATTGTTGCAGGCAACAATATACTACATAGGGTTCAAAGAAGTAACTCTTTGCATGCTGGGTAATTTTTCCGTCTGCAACAATTATCGTCTGCTACTGCAGTTTGTAAAATAGAACGTTCAAAATAAGACTTAACTGTATATCTTACTTTATTTTCTGCAGTTCCATATTTCTTTGATATTGCTTTCTAGACCTACAAAGAACTCGGAATGTTATATTATGGGAAATCCTATGTTAAACAACTGACTAAACTTTTTTCGCTCAGTACAGAAAACTTTTAAACTTTGATATCTCGAACTCGCTTAATCCGAACTATCCGCTATTTGGAAACATGAAATTGCCTTATTTGAAGCTTGGGTTAGGTGTACATACTCGTGTTTCAAAGTTAAAACGCAGCTGAGTGGCGTTTAAACTTTGAAATACGGGTATGTTCGCCTTAACGGAGTTCGAGATATGGAAGTTCAACTGTATATATCTACCGCTAGCGTGTAAAGAGTTAAGTACCACTTTGTTTCAGTGCATCCAGGGCGTGATTGAAATTGATTCGACTCGTAATAGAAAATAATTTGCGAGGATTCTGTAAGCTTTTAAGTAGGCCAAGACATAATTTTTGAATTACCTGAGACTGACGAGTTTTTGTTTGTATCTATATTCACCGTTCTCCTGCTAGTAACTTAATTTTTGGCTTCTGCAATAGTTGTCGTCTGCTACTGTTCTAAAATAAGAATTTTTAAAAAATTCTTTTTCAAAACAGGGTGAAAGTGTGGATCCTGTTGAAAGTCACATAATTGGCCAGAGCTCCAGATAAGAGGGAGTAACCTGAACAAATCCAACATATTCTTACTCATTTTACAACCAAACCCTCCGGTGTTACTACCGTACTCATAAGCGTCGTCTCTTTGAGACAAATCTAATGAGTAGTGACACCATAGGGTTTAAAGCAGAAATAAAGATTTTAGTTTTTGAAATACTCTTTTTATCTGGAGCCCTGTGGGGCATCTAATCAGGATCTGAACTGTTTGTAAAGGTTGATCGATACTATATAAATTTCTGCTCTCTTCAACAAGTTTTGAAGAAATGGTTGTACACAGGATTTAACCCCTTCTTTTCCTTAACTTGAGTACAATAGTGATTTGCTAACAATTTGGATCCTGATCAGACACAGTGTATCGCAGCATCTGATCAGGATCCAAAGTATTTGACAGTCATTTCAATATTTCTGAATTAAAAGGTACCTAAATTTTAAAGTTGAGAAATTAAAAGCAGACAACAGTTATTTTTTCTAAAATTGATGACGTCATGTAGTGAAGGGGTTAGTTACATTTAACCCTTTCCTCCATTGAAGCGCCTTTTAGCGCATTCAGTTTATTCCTTCGCTGAAGAAAATAGTCCCAATTTATACAGTCATGAACATGTATCATAAGAAATATTTTCTTTATTCTAGCAGGTGGAAGCTTAAAGCAGACTGAAAGTAAAGCAGAATGTGCCTTAAGGCACATTCTGCTTTACTTTCAACCTGCTTTAAGTAGTCACCTATTTTCAAAACTAGAAACAGGGTTAACTCTTTGCATGCTAGAGGGGGATATATCTACCACAGTGATTACCTTTGCAAACATTTTGGATCCAGATGAGACATGCATGAGTCTCCTCGGGATCCAAACTGTTTGACACTCTCACCCTTTTCTTGAAAAGAAACTTTGACAATTCTTACTTTAAAACAGTAGCAGACGACAATGGGTGCAGAAGACAAAAATTACCCAGCATGCAAAGAATTAATGTAAAAAGACAAGAAATCCAGACAGCTCCTATAAATCTTCACATTAAGCTAGATTGTGCCATTTTAACCCTTAGCCCGCCAAATAAATTGTCGTCTGCTATATTTCTCGTCTGCTTCAAGTTTCAAAGTGCTTCAAAGTTGCTCAAAATTGCTGAAAATGTTGTCCGAGTGCCAAACAGCTTGGATCCGGATGAGACGCCGAGTTACTCGGCGTCTCATCCGGATCCAAGCTGTTTGCATATGGAGCTATAGTCGTGAGTGGCAGGCTAAGGGTTTAGCTAGATTGTGCCATTTTAAATATAACTAAATTTAATATATCTATAATACTTATAGCTAGAACTTCTTGGCAAATCTAAAGATATAACCCTTAAAATGCCAAAGAAATGTTGTTTGCTTCAAAGTTGTTATTTTCTGAAATTCTAATATAAGTTAGATTTCTTTGGGCATTTCCTCAAAAGCTATATAAATGACCAATAGTTGAATCCTGGTCAGACGCATAGATATTCAACATCATTTTGATCTGGATCCAATCTGTTTAAAAATGCAAGTGAATTCACTGCTTTCAAGTACATCACTTGGATAGTTTAACCCATAGCCTGTTTCTAGTATTGAAGATAGGTGGCCACTTAAAGCAGGTAAAAAGTAAAGCAGAATGTGCCTTAATGCACATTCTGCTTTACTTTCAACCTGCTTTAAGCTTCCATCTTCTAGAAAATAGAAATTATTTCTTATGATATATATTCATAACTGTATGAATTAGAACTATTTTCTTCAGTGGAGAAATAAATTAAAGGCGTTAAAAGGCGTATTTATGGGGTAATGGGTTAGCATGATAGCAATGTAACCATTATAACCTTTGCAACAGTCAGTTCGGATCCTGATTAGACACCGCATAAAGCGGCGTCTCATCAGGGTCCAATTTGTTTGACACTCTGACCCTGTTTTGAAAGAAAATTTGAGATTCCTTTTCAAGAACAGAAGCAGACAACAATTATTGCAGATGAAAAAATTACCCAGCATGCGAAGTTGAGCAGGGGAGAAATTAATACTTATTCTCTTTACACTTTTAATGCCTTAATATTGTCCACTTGACAATTGTTGTGCGTAAACATACTCAGTTTTAATTGATATTGATCTTAAATTGGAATAATGCTTAAGTCAAGTGTCAAACAGTTTGGATTCTGATCAGTCATCATGTTGTACAGCATTTGATCTGGGTCCGACCCGTTTGCAAATACCAGTCAAGTCATGAATAACAAGGTAAGAATTAATATAGTTTGTCTTATATTCCAACAATTCTTGCCAAAACTTTGATTAATGTTTTGCAAAATATTTAGTTAGGTGAATTTATTTTTCTGATTTGATAGCAGTTAATTTACTGTCTGACCTAGATATGAATTTACTCAAAAGCTTTATTGAATCCTTTACTCCAGAGCCTGTTTCTAGTTTTGAAAACATGTGACTACTCAGAGAAGGTTGAAAATAAAGCAAAATGGACATTAAGGAGCATTCTGCTTTACTTTCAATCTGCTTTATATAAGTGGTGACCTGTCTTCAAAACTGGAAAGAGGCTATGGGATAAAGGGTTAAATATAGAGATGGCCATGACACTTGTGTGACATATATATAGAATTAAAATTGGTTTTGAGGTATCCTTGATATAAAATAACTGTGGATTTGACCTTGATTTGGAGATATCATTGAAATGAAAGTAATGGTGATGCAGAATTGGCATTTGTTGTGAAGTACAATATGTATCAGGGCTCAAGATAAGAGGGAGTAAACTGAACAAATCCAACATTTTCTCATTCATTTCAGCATAAAATCCTATGGTGTTACTACTCATTAGAATTGTCTCGAAGAGACGATTCTAATGAGTATTGACACCATAGGGTTTACTCCACAAATGAAGATTTTAGTTTTTGAAATACTCCCCTTATCTGGAGCTCTGCGTATTATGGCATTGAAAGAAAATTGGCATTGGTTTTTGAAGTACCCATGATAATGAAAGGACATGGATATACAATTGGCATTGGTTTTAGATTAGTATCCTTGATAATGAAATGACATGGACGTAAAATTGGCATTAATTTTGAAATGATCCTTGATAAGGAAATGACATTGATATAAAATTGGCATTGGTTTTAAAGTATCCTTGATTATGAAAATAACATTGAAATAGAATTTGCATTGATTTTGATGTGGTTTTGATGAAGAATTGACCTTGATTTGGAAATATACCCTTGATATGGAAATAACTTTGATTTGATAGTGGTTTTATTTTCAAAAATAGTTACAAGTATGACAAACAGTGCATACCCTGATCAGAGGGCTCCTGTATGATGAAAGAAATGTAGATAATTATACTCCAGGCCTGCCATAAGTTGATAAAAAAAAAAACCTTAAGTTTTCAAATTTTTCATTTTTTCAAGCCCGATTTTCCTGATTATACCTCTAACCCATAGTCTGTTTCTAGTTTTTAAGAAACGTAATGCTTAAAGTAGGTTGAAAGCATTCTGCTTTACTTTCAGTCTGTTTTAAGCTTCCATCTGTTGGAATAAAAATCCGAATATTTCGAAAAAATCCGAAGAAATGGCAGCGCTGATACTCATTTCCCACAAAGGGTAACCTAAAAATTAAAAGTTGCTTTCAAAAAAACAAAATTTTTTTTTTTTATTTTAGGATACGAAAGTATTAAAAGTAGGAGTGGCAAATGATTAAACGTAGATACCAATCAGCGGCCCGTTTCATAAAACTTCGTACGACAAATGTTGTTGTAAGTCAGATTATAAAAGTATCAATTATTATTTATTTCTCCATATAATCCTGTCTTGTGACATCTGTTTGGAATCGTCTTGAAAAGACGATTCCAAAGAGATGTCACAAGACAGGATTAAATGGAGAAATCAGAAATTAAACGTATTTTAAAGTTTTGACTTACGACCGTTTTTGTCGTACAAATTTTTATGAAACGGGGCCCAGATGCTCAGCTGAGAATATCTGTAACCAAATATGAGTAAATGCATGATTTGCAGGAAACTTGGTTAAGTACAGAATTATTCAACGTTGTAATAGCTTTTGATGGGAATTTTATGGTAAGTGGATTTGTGGTTTGTGGTTTGTCTCAGTGGTCTGAACTTTCTAATAAAATCTGATAAACCTTTCTTGGGCAAAGATAAAAAAAGAAACCCTCTTTTATCGAACCCTTCTAGTAGTGAATATTTTCATTATGATACTCGACCTACTACAGGGCTCCAGATAAGAGGGAGTAAACTGACCAATTCCACCATTGTCTCACTTTTTTCAGCACCAATTCCTATGGTCTTCTTACTCATCTAATGAGTAGTTAGTACACCATAGGGTTTTATGCAATAATAAAGATTTCAGTTTTTAAAATGCTCCCTTTATCTGGAGCTCAGTACAATGATTTTCATACAACTATGACATTGGTATCATTTTATTGGCCTTATTGTATTTTATGTATTTTGTGTATTTATGTTAAGGAAAACTTTCGTGTTATTATGTATTTTCAGAAATAATTTCATTTTATCGCTTTTTCAGATTTTATGTTGGTGCAGAACGATAAGAATTATGATTTTTCATCTATCATAGTATGAAAGCTTTATTTTCAGGTTTATTTGCACGTTTATTCAGTTATTCTCAGGACTCCAGATAAGGGGGAGTAAATTTGACCAAATCCTATGGTGTTACTACTCATTAGAATCGTCTCTTCGAGACGATTCTAATGAGTAGTGACACCATAGGGTTTAAAGCAGAAATAAAGATTTTTGTTTTTGAAATACTCCCCGTATCTGGAGCCCTGTATTCTTTTATTATACTTCATTATTAAACTTTTGTTTTACAGTCAAACCTTGATACTTCAAACTCGCTTAAATCGATGGTACCAGTATTTCAGAAGTTCAGGTTTGATAATTCGATCTCACTGAAGTCGAACATACCCGTATTTCAAAGTAAAAACGTGGCTCAACCACATTTTTACTTTGAAATATGTGTATGTTCGAATTAACGAGAGTTTGAACTATGGCCTTTCTATTGTACTTCATTATTAACTCATTGAGCCCTAGTGATGCATATATCAGTCCTCTACCAAAATTGTACCAGTGAAGAGTACACTTGTCTAATGCAAACAGTGAAGTCCCTTTTAAGAGGGCTCCTGCAGGAGCCCTCTTAAAAGGGACTTCACTGTTTGTCGTTTTGCAATATAGTATAAAAAACAACAACGCATAAATAGTCTAAAATGGACCAACCTTTATTATAAACTGGAATTGTCCATAGGAAGTTTCAGGGGATAATAAGTTAAACTTCATTTAAACCTCTGGGCCACTTATGATATAGTATCAACTTACTGCTTCTAGAGTTGCTATTTCTATATAATATATGTTCAGTAACTGTCATTTTAATATAAATGCTGTTTACTAAAATTCTGAAAATTGGTCTTTCTTTTTTTAACCCTTTACCTTAATTGACATAGTATTGAAGATACTCTAGTATTGAAAATACTCTTAGATGACCACTTAAAAGCAGGTTGAAAGTAAAGCAGGATGTGCCTTAAGTTGCATTCTGCTTTTCAACCTATATAGAAAATATTTCTTATGATCGTATACATGACTATATAGATTTGAACTGTTTTCTTCAGTGGAGGACTAGATTAAAATTTGTAAATAAGCATATCTGACATTAAATCATAAGCAATCACAAATCATCCAGCTGCGTACAGGGCTCCAGATAAGAGAGAGTAAACTGCACAAAGTTGAAGGCATATTTGATTTTGCATATTTACATTTGCCCAATTAAGTTCCATTGAAATAAAAAGATGTTTAATTCGTATGGATGCAGTTGTTCCAATGGGCAGGACTCGTGGATATCTTTCGCAGAAAAGGCGGGCTTATGGATCTACTCTCTGGGAATTATTTTGTTGCGTAATGCTTCAGTAATGGAGTTTTGAATGTTCCATTCAGGGTACACATTATTCGTGTAAACAACCTCTAATATGGATTAAACATACATGCATACTAATAGAAAACTTAAATGCTCATTTAATATAAGAAATTACAGTAAATATAAGAAATGAATTGAGTTTTTTGGCATTTAAGCGAAATAGGCAACAGAAAATTATCTTCAAATCCCAGAATCACTCATGGAATTTGCAGATAAATATCTGTCATTTATTTCGCTTAAACACCAAAAAAATCAGTTCAATTCTTAATTAAAATTTGATTGTGGAAAGAATGAAGGTAGACAGTGAGTATAATGAAAGACAGACAGCATACATTTTCACTAGCTCTTACTAATATCTTTTACAGAGTTCTCCTGTTTGTTAGTTTTACAGAAACAAAGTATGAATGCAAAACATTATTTTTACAATTTTGTAAGAATAATAATAGATAATAGTGGAGTTTGTTTTTTTATAATTAAAACATATTAATCCATAAAACAAGTGCGAATCATTAATTTTCACCTCCTTTGCCTTCCAGAATTCATTTCACAGACCAAATCGCCATGAGGTAAGAGATGGTAGAAGTGCATGTAAATTACCTCCCTTTGTTTTAAAAAAGGAGCATGGAGTGATCTCCCTTTGAGGCATTAAAAAAAAAAGAAGAAAAAATTAATAAAAAAAATACTCCAATGTTCATAATAAATTTTGTTTGTTATCATTGGTATATATGAAATTATGTTTACTCACATTATTGAAGAAAAAAATTCAAAAAGCATGAGATTTTGAAATTGTGAAATTAACATTGTTCAGAAATGTTTATAAATCACTCCCCGCAAGTTAGTCACAAGCTTTTTACCTTGAATTCTATTATCTATATTGTTACCACAGATGTGTTGCTTTATTATCTTTCAATGATGATAACTTATGCTACATTATATTTTTTTTCATTTTTCATTTTCTAAAGGAGAATTGAAGTTCGCTTTTCAGGATTAAAAACTAAACTATTGTCAATTGCAAGAATGTGAAATCCAATAGCTGAGAATTTGAGTAACAATGGGGTATACAAATTACTTCAAATTACCAGAAATTTTGGCAAAAATATATCAATTCCAAATCATTTGTACAGTAGGGAAGACACTTTATTCCCAAATAACCCTATTTGATTGAAAACAATTATTATTTCCACTGTAAAAAGTTTGGAGCAAGATCAGAAATGGCTGGACATAATCCAAACTGTATGCCACTCAAATATAAAATAAATGGATAGAATGTTTGAAATTAACGGTTGATTCAGGGCTCCAGATAAGGGGAGTATTTCCAAAACTAAAATCTTTATTTCTGCATTAAACCCTATAGTGTCACTACTCATTAGAATCGTCTCGATGAGACGATTCTAATGAGTAGTAACATCATAGGATTTGGTTCTAATATAAGTAAGAAAATGTTAGATTTGTTCAGTTTACCCCATCTTATCTGGATCCCTGGTTGATTGCATCGCCTTTTCATTCAGTTTCTCATTTATGTCTTTGCCACTGTACTTAAACAATCAACTTATACGCTCATAGGTCATGAACAGAAGACGCTTTTAGAGTTGACGACTAAATGCATGGCAAAAGAAAGGCAGAAAACATCTTAAGGAGATTTCTGCATTGCTTTTGTCCTGCATGTATTATAACTAATCTTTATTGATTTTCTGAGTGCTTAAAACAATTGTATCAGTTTATTTAAGATTGGACCTTGATTATTAAAGAATGAATGAATCATGTTTTACGGCCCATCGGCACATGATTATTAAAGAAACAATCTTGTCAGTTAAAGGAACCCTCTGGTTATGGGGTCTGCACTGTTTTGCGTTTTTAGCTCACCTGAGCCAAAGGCTCAAGGTGAGCTATTGGGATGGCCCTGTGTCCGTCGTCTTGTGTCGTGCGTTGTGCGTCGTCCGTCGTCATTAACAATTGCTTCAAATGACATCTCCTCCTATACCCCTTGACAGATTTGAACCAAACTTTACAGGAATGTTCCTTGGGTTAAGCTCTTTCAAACTTATTCAAAGAATTAAAAACAATTTAGAACTTTGGTTGCCATTGCAACCAAAGTGAAAAAATAAGGAAAATTTAAAAAATCTTCTTGTCTGAAACTACAAGGGCCAGAGCTTAGATATTTGGCACATAGCATCGCCTACTGGTCCTCTATCATGTTTGTTCAAATTATGCCCCTGGGGTTAAAATTGGCCCTGCCCCGGGGGTCACAGTTTTACATTGAGTTATATAATGAAATTTTCAAACGTCTTCCTTTCTGAAACTAATATGGCCAGAGCTTTGATATTCGGCATGGTGACACTTCTAGATGTCCTTTACCTATTCTGTTCAAATTGTTCCAGTCTGTTGCATATGTAGGTCACAGGAGCTAAAAATAGATTTTTTCAATGGAAATTAAAAAAAATCTTCTTGTCTAAAACCCTAGTACCCTGATCTTAGATATTTGGCACATAGCATCATCTACAGGTTCTCTATTAAGATTGTTCAAATTTAATAATGCCCCTCGGTAAAAAATGACACCTCCTGGACATAAATCATTATCTCCATTTTATCAGCCATTCTCAGGTGAGTGAAATATGCCCCATGGGGCTCTTGTTAAATATATTGTAAAAACCAACCCAAAATAGTCAGAAATGAACCACATGAAAGAATGAAGACATTTCTAGTATTTTCCCCAAAAAATAATTGTATCTAAAAGCAGGTTGAAAGCAAACCTGTTTTAAGTGGTCACCTGTCTTCAAAACAAAAAAACAGGCCATGAGGTTTAAAAGACCACCATTTGATCACTTGAATGATGTACTGATTAACCGTTACCCCATAAATGCACTATGTTACGCCTTTAATTTGTTCCTCCACTGAAGGAAATAGTTTCAATTTTATACAGTCTTTAAAATGGACCATAAGAAAAACATTCTAAATCCTAGTAGATGATGGCTTAAAGCAGGCTGAAAGTAAAGCAGAATGTGCCTTAAGGCACATTCTGCTTAACTTTCAACCTGCTTTAAGTTGTTACCTATATTCAATACTAGAAACAGGCTATGAGGTAATGGATTAATACAATTTGACTGGAAAAATCAAGGTTATACAAAGTTGACCTTTTCTAAGTATACCAATGGCAATAAAGTGGTTTTTATAAGACTTGTTTCCTCAGAATTCAAATTTAACCCCATGTAATAAATTTTGTATTTAGCATCTTGACAAAATAACATGAATCATAGTTTGTGGTTGTTATTATACTATAGGAACAAACACATAAATACATGTATAATTGTTTGTTTAATACATAACTTTCAGGGCTCCAGAATATAAGAGAGAGTAAACTGAACAAAAATCAAACATTTTCTTGCTCATTTCAGCACCAAATCCTATGGTGTTACTACTCATTAGAATCGTCGCTTTGAGATGATTCTAATGAGTAGTGACACCAAAGGGTTTAATGCAAAAATAAAGATTTTAGTTTTTGAAATACTCCCTTTATGTGGAGCCCTCATGTTAATACTTTTCTACTAAAAGTGATGAAAGATATTATAGCAAACAGGTTGGAGTCAGATCAGATCTGATTGCAATCCAAGTTGGCAGACACTCATGTTTGATTTTCCACGTTCCTCATGTTCCGGTAATAGTTATTCCATGTTCAATGCTCGGACCATATATATGATCCAGTTGCCCATTGTGAACTGTTGATCTACATGTACCATCTTGACCCATTACCCCATAAATACGCCTTTTTATGTCGCTAATTTTATCCTTCACTGAAGTAAATAATGTTCCTGTTTAAACAGTAATAAATATGCATAACAAGAAGTATTTTCTATATCCTAGCAGATGGTAGCTTAAAGCAGGATGAAAGTAAAGCAGAATGTGCCTTAAAGCACATTCTGCTTTACTTTCAACCTGCTTTAAGTGGTCACTTGTCTTCAAAACTAAAAACAGGCTATGGGGTAAATACCGTAATGGGTTAACTGTTTGCAAGAGAAGGTTTGGCAATTTTGTTTAACCCAATACCCCATAAATACGCATTTTTACGCCTCTCTTTTATTCATCCACTGAAGAAAATAGTTCCAATTTGTACTGCTACAAATAAGAATCATAAGAATTTGTTTCTATATTCAAGCAGATAATAGCTTAAAGCAAGCTGAAAGTAAAGCAGATTGTGCCATAAGGCACATTCTGCTTTACTTTCAACCTGCTTTAAGTGATCATCTTTCTTTAAAACAACAAACAGGCTAGAGGGTAATGGGTTAATAAACTGTGGGCCATTATTGTCATATTCATGTCATGACTGTGTACATTGGAACTATTTTCTTCAGTGGAGGAATGGATTAGAGATGTAAAAAGACTTATAAATGGAGTAATGAGCCAAATAAAAAAGAATTGTGTCAACCCGCTGTTATTTCATGCTACAAATTTCATGCAAACTCCATGCAGCCCTGAGTTGTTTAATGTAGTGTTTTGACAATATTGTAATATAAATTCCTTGTGAAGTAATTAATAGATTTCCCTATAATGAATTTCTTGGTAAAACATGTGGGTCCATGTTATATTACTTGGTGTAATGTCATTTCCTTGATTAGCATTTGCATACCAAAACAACCCCTGTGAATAGTATTCAAGAGTTTTAAAATATTCATGAACATTAAATGGCCGCTTCTAGAATTGTTCTAGAGCTTCAAGAATTGCTTTACGTATTCTACAAAAGGAGTTCAAAATCTTTTGTTATTCTAGAACTATGATTCTAAAAACTTCAAAGTTCTAGAATTTTTGCAGAATATTCATGAAGATTGAAAATGGCCACTTCTAGAATTTTTCATGAATATTCAAGATATTATTCTAGAATAGTTCTAAGATAATTCAATACCTTTCCACAGGGGAACTAAGTGAATGAATTTACAAAATTTTTTTTTTTTCCTCTCAAAGATTTAAGCTAATTACCCCACAAATATGACATTTTAGGCCTCTAATTTATTCTTCCACAACAGTCATTAATTAATTCACCATAATAAATAGATCCTATATCCTAGCAGATGGTAGCTTAAAGCAGACTGAAAGTAAAGCAATGCACCTTAAGGCACATTCTGCTTTCCTTTCAACCTGCTTCAAGTTGTCACATGTCTTCAAACTAGAAACAGGCTATTGAATAAAGCAGGGCTTCAGATAAGAAGGCAAAAATAAAAAAACAAAATCTTTATATCTGCTTTAAACCCTATGGTGTCACTACTCATTAGAATCATCTCGAAGAGACGATTCTAATGAGTAGTAACTCCATATGATTTGTTGCTGAATAGAGTGAGCAAATGTTGGATTTTTACTCCCTCTTATTTAGCGCCCTAGTGGGTTAAAAGGGTTGAATTCATCCCAGATTTGAATATCTTACACTAGATCAGGAGTAGACAGTTTCTCTTAATAGATGAGCCTTTGAGCTTTCCAAGTTAGAAAGAATCATTCCAGATGTAAATACAGTAAAGCCTCTCTATTACGACCATTAAAAAGAAGGTTAATTGATTGTATAAAAGTCAGATGACAGCTTAAAGCAATGAGACGGTAAAACAGAAAGCTCCTGAAGGAGCTTTCTGTTTAACTGTCACCTTGCTTGAAGCAGTCACCTGTTTGAAACATCTATTAATTCATACAATTTAGTGGTCGTAATAGAGAGGTTTTAATGTATAATCATTTCCCATTAAAGTAAAATCTTGCTAGTGTTTGACTACTTGTTAAGACTCATTTGTGGGTTGAAAGATAGGTGTCACTTTAATCCTTTCCTCCTAGAAATGAATATCTAAGAAGTTGGGTTAAGGTAGATCACCTCTAACGAGATCAGGTCAATGTAAATTTAATATCTGTAAACTACATAGAATTATCAGCCGTACACCCCTGTAAAAAGTGTTCAAGAATTTTAGAATATTCACGAACATTAAATGCCCACTTCTAGAATTTTTGTTCTAGAGCTTCAAGAATTACTTTACTAATTCTACAAAAGAAGTTCAAGAATTTTTGTTTTTATAGGACAATGGTTATTAAGTCATCAAATTTCTAGAATTTTGCAGAATACTCATGAACGTTAAATGGCCACTTCTAGAAATGTTCATGAATATTCAAGAAATTATTCGGGAAGTTATAGAATAATTTAATACCTTCCAACAGGGGCAGAACTCAAGCATAGTTTCTTTACATTATCAGTTGGAAATATTGACCAATACTGGCTCCATCTCATAAGGGGTGTACAGCCTTAATTACCATAGAGAAAATGGCTGTTGTGTAGGCTTTCTGTGAAGGTATTCTTTTTATGGGCTAAACTTAGATTCCCCTCTATATATAGGCTAGGATCTGGCAGAGATATAAAAAGTGATACTTCCAGTAGTCATGAGATGCTATAGCTTTAATTTGATAGTTCGATCCTCAGTATGAATTTTAAATGAAAAACATTAATTGTTTAGCCACAATTAACCCTTTACCCCATAGAAGTTGACTGCTTCAAGCAGGTGGAAAGTAAAGCAGAATGTCCCTAAAAGCACATTCTGCTTTACTTTCAGCCTGCTTTAAGCTACCATCTGCTAGGATATAGAAAATATTCTTTGTGGTACATGTTCCTGACTGAATAAATTGGAACCTTTTTCTTCAGTGGAAGAATAAATTCAATACGCTAAAAGGCACTTCTACATGTATTGGGGAAAGGGTGAAGGTGTGGAAGCAAGAAAAAGATATTGCTTTTCCAGGGCTGCCATTTCTCCGGATATTTCCTAAATATTCGGATTTTCTTCTAGTACATGGTAGCTTAAAGCAGGCTAAAAGTAAAGCAGAATGCGCCTGAAAGTAGTCACGTGTCAACAAAACTAGAAAAAGGCAATGGGATGAAGGTAAAATTCGTAAAATCGCACTTGAAAAATACAAATTTGGAAATCTTAGGATTTTTCATGTCAACTTATGGCAGCCCTGCTTTTCGTATGATGAAAATTGATCTAAATTTGTGTTTACATTATTTTTCTACATAATAAGTTAGTTTTGCCTACACTACTACTTCGTCTTGGTGGAACATTAAATTCTGCGAACTTCTTGTTAGTGTTTGGTCTCTCTTGTATTGTAAGTTTGTATTTCGTCTGTCTGTCTGCAGCATTGATCTTGGCCTTGACTTTTTAACCATAAAGGTATAGCCAATTCATAGATAGTGACACATCCTTTACAAACAGTGTATCTGTGAAAAGTGCACTTGTCCTATGCAAACATTGCAAACCCTGACAAGACGACCCTCTGATCAGGTCTGCTCTGTTTGTCATTTTGCAGTAAATTGTAACAAACCGCCTCCAATCCTAAATTTTTTTTACCTCAAAACAAACCTAAATAGTCCAAATGGACTAGACTTAAATAGAATTTAGAATTGTCCATTTTAATTTTAGGGGTAAATGAGTTGCCTCCCACCCTTAAAAGGAATACCTCAAAACAAACCTTAATAGTCAAAATGGACTAGAGTTAATTTGCATTTAGAATTGTCCATTTTAATTTGAGGGGTAAATGAGTTATCTCCCTTGAGGGCAAACCAATTGTTTGGTTTAGAGAGGTTTTGGGATAAAGGGAGGTAACTCACATGCAGCAGCTCTAATGAATTTGGAGTAAATGTCCATCATTTGCGATAGGTTGCTGCTTAATGCAGAACAATAGTCCAGAAAATTACTTTCTTCCTGCTTAAAGCTACCATATGACAGTATGAATTGGAACTATTTTATTCAGTGATTGAATAGTTTAAAGGTGTTAAAATAATGTATCTATGGAATGAAGGGTTAAAGTTAAAAAAGAAAGTAAAAGACGACAAACTGAATTGGAGTGAATAAGACAGTGCAGATGACAATATTTGAAGCAGGGATCGTATGATGAGAATTATTAAGAGATGAAATTCCCCCAAAAGACTTGAAAAAAAATTCTCTTAATTCTGTAATGCTGAATTTGCAAATTGACTTTCAGATATTGTATTTTGTAGAAATCTATCCAATTAAAGACTATGTCTTATTTTAATAGTGGAAATCTTACATATAAAAGGGGAAACAGTTAACCCTTTACCCAATAGCATGTTTCTAGTTTTGAACATAATTGACTACTTAAAGCAGGTTGAAAGTAAAGCAGAATGCGCATAGGCGCATTCTGCTTTACTTTCAACCTACTTTAAGCTACCTACTGCCAGAATAAAGAAAATCTTCCTTATGAAACAAATTCAAGACTGTTTTAATTGGAACTATTTTCTTCAGCGGAGAAATAAAATGAATGCGCTAAAAGGCGCTTCTATGGGGAAACGGGTTAAAAGGGGGGGTATAATGGTATCTGCTTAAATGGCACTTCAGTATCTTAAATTCTGCTTATTGCTTTTGCTTTAATCTTTAACGCAAATAAAACTCTGGATGTGTGATCACTTCAACATATTATAATGCAACCTAAGACTTATTTTCTAGATCCAAGCAGATGGTAGCTTAAAGCAGGCGCAAAGTAAAGCAAATGCACATTAACCCATTACCCCATAAATACGCCTTTTAACGCCCTTAATTTATTTCTCCACTGAAGAAAATAGTTTTATTTATACAGTTATGAATATATATCATAAGAAATAATTTCTATTTTCTAGAAGATGGTAGCTTAAAGCAGGTTGAAATTAAAGCAGAATGTGCCTTAAGGCACATTCTGCTTTTATTTCAACCTGCTTTAAGTAGCCACCTATCTTCAATACTAGAAACAGGCTATGGGGTGATGGGTTAAGAGCTGCTTTTTGAACTGCTTTAAGTAGTCATCTGTTTTCAAAACTTTAAGAAACTAGCTATTGGTGACTGGGTTAAAGTGGGTACTGTATATTGACACTTCAGTAGTAGTATTTTGGCTATATTGTTTTTACTTTAGTATTAAACTCCTATAAAACTCTGGATTTGTGATCAATTAAAGGATAAGTGAGTGTAGGATGAAAGTAAAGCTGAAAGATCCTACAGAAATTTTCTGTTTTACTTCTATCCTTTTATGAGCAGTTGTAAATTATTGGGAATATTGGCTTTTTCTTTTCTTTTAAATATTTATATTTCACCAGTTCTTTTATCATCATCTAATGCACAATGTTTTGCTGTTAATTTTGCCTATTTGCTTTTCAATTTAACCCATTTTATGCTGGATACACTTTTAGGTGTACCTCTAGGCAAACAGTTTTGATCTCACCTGATCTGAGATCAAAACTGTTTGCAGCAAAGTTAATATTCTATCAGAAACTGCTAATATCTTTCGCAAATATTTGAGTTATATCTG
Source organism: Gari tellinella (assembly GCA_922989275.2). Lineage (NCBI taxonomy): Eukaryota > Metazoa > Mollusca > Bivalvia > Cardiida > Psammobiidae > Gari > Gari tellinella. Next base: position 22,019,412 of record OV277870.1, on the reverse strand, counting down.
CTGCAGACGACATTTTAAAATGGCCGCCAAATATTACCCAGCATACAATGGGTTAAACTGATAAATTCTAACAGTTGTTTTGTTACAGTTCCATTCACTAACTATAATACACCATACTTTTATTTAGTCACCTGAACTTTCTCAAGTGACGTAACATTTGCAATGATTGTTAATTGTCCTAACATTTGTAAATAGTTTCAATATTTCTAGATTTACAAAATTACAGTACAGTGCATATCGTTATTTTAAAGATCACTGGGTCATGTACTATTTAACTCTTTCAACAACAAGTAACTCTTTTGGGTTATTAGGTTCCCTTGTGGATATTTTTAATTACAAAAACACGAACCAGTCTACCTGGAATTCTGGGTATTGATAAATACTGGTCTGAATTAGCATACAGTGTAGACCCTGGTCAGAGGGCTCCTATAGGAGCCCTCTGATCTATGTCTACACTGTTTGCAAATGTAATGAGTATATTTTTAACATGTCCATGGTGTTGAAAGAGTTAATTGTCTTAACATCATGGCTCCAGATAAGGGGAGTATTTCAAAAATAAAATTATTTATTTCTGCTTTAAACCCTATGGTGTTACTACTCATTAGAATCGTCTCAAAGAGACGATTCTAATGAGTAGTAACACTATAGGATTTTGTCCATGGTGTTAAAAGAGTTGTCTTAACAATTCAGGGCTCCAGATAAGGGGAGTATTTCAAAAATAAAAATATTTATTTCTGCTTTAAACCCTATGGTGTCACTACTCATTAGAATCGTCTCGAAGAGACGATTCTAATGAGTAGTAACACCATAGGATTTGGTGCTAAAATGAGCGAGAAAATGTTGAATTTGTTCAGTTTTCTTGCTCTTATCTGGAGCCCTGCTAACATTGTTAATAATTTAAATATTTCCAGGTCTACAGTACATTGTTGTTATTTAGAAAATCACTGGTTCACTAAATTACGCGTTCAACAACAAGTACCTCTTGTGGGTTATTAGGTTCCCTTATTGATATTTTTAATTTCCAAAACATGAACCAGTCTACTTGGATATATAAAAAATACTGGTCTAAAATAACAAACAGTGTAGACCCCTGTCAGGGTTCCTATAGGAGCTCTCTGGTCTAGGTCTACACTGTTTGCGAAGTTTAATGAGTATATTTTAAACAGGTTGATTTCAAACAGATGAAAGTTCCAACTACCTCGATGGTTTTATTAACCCTTTTCCTTAAGCATTATCGTCTGCTTTGAAATTGTCATCTGCAAATTTTGTTAAATTCAGATTTGGTCATTTACAAATTCAAGAAACTTTTTAACCCATTATATACGCAATCAATACACCTTTTTACGCCTTTAATTTATTCCTCTACTGAAGAAAATAGTTCCAATTTATACAGTCATAAGTATATATCATAAAAAATAATTTCCATATTCTAGCAGATAATAGCTTAAAGCAGGCTGAAAGTAAAGCAGAATGCACCTTAAGGTGCATTCTGCTTTACTTTCTACCTGCTTTAAGTAGTCACATATCTTCAATATTAGAAAGAGACTATGGGGTAACAGGTTAAGCCAAGTATTATCTGGATCCTAACTGTTTGACATGCATCTTTAGGTTTCATAGATTTCTAAACATGTTTGCAAAGGTTATACACAGAATCACAGATTCACTGTTGGCATGCAAATAGTAGAATATATTTATTTTCAAGTCACACAAAATAAAAAATATTTTGGCAATCTCTCCCATTTATTTTGTCTGTGTAATGTGGATTCCACGAAAAGTTTCAGTGTCTAGTATTTCTGAAACAAGGCTATTCCATGCATACAGTGGAGAATCTGTATTCTTTCCCAATAAACGCGTTTACGCTAAAACTATTATTTGCAGTGCAAACAGTTTGGAGCCAGATCAGACGCCGGGTAACCCGGCGTCTGATCAGGCTCCTAACTGTTTGCCACCAAGATAAACATGAAATATCAGAATTGTCCAAAAGTTGTTCTTTGCGTTTGCGTACGTTTGCGTTTAAACGGGAAAGAATAACAGATTCTCCACTGTACCATTACCTGCTATTGTTATGCAAATTGCTATGGAACTCATAAAAAAACAATATAATTATCCTGTGTTTTTCTCGGAAAGTCTGTCTTGAGAACTTTTTCTATTATCCATTACTTCCAAGATATGCATTTTTATGCCTCCACTGAAGAAAATAGGTTAATTTATACAGTCATGAATATGTGTTGTTGGAAATATTTTCTATTTTAGAAGATTGTAGCTTAAAGCAGGCTGAAAGGAAAACACAATGCGCTTTAACCCATTACCCCATAGCCTGTTTGTCATATTGAAGATAGGTTACCACTTAAAGCAGGTTAAAAGTAAAGCAGAATGCGCCTAAAGGCGCATTCTGCTTTTCTTTCAACCTGCTTTAAGCTACCATCTTCTTGAATACAAAAATTATTTCTTATGATGCATATTGATGGCTGTATAAATAAGAACTATTATCTTCAGCGGGGAAATAAATTGAAGGCGTAAAAAGGTGTGCATGTATTTATGGGGTAATAGGTTAATCCATTTATGTCTTGATATTGTAATGAACTCTACCTATATGCTTGCTGGAAGATTTAATTTAAAGATTGCATCTCTTAACTCTTTCCTCCCTGAAACTTTAAATGGACAATTCCAGTTTCTATTTAAGTCTAGTCCTTTTCTGACTTTTGAGGGTTGTTTTTGTCAATGTTTGGCATTATGACAAACAGTGAAGACCCTGATCAGAGGGCTCCTAGGATGAAATGTTGCAACTACAGTCAAAACTAGATACTTCCAACTCGTTTAAATCACCTTTACCTTATTAAAATCCTATGTTTAATTTCAATAAATAAATCTCTCTTTTAAGTCTAACAAACGTTAAATCCTGGCTATATGAACCATGTTTCAACTTTGAAATGTGGGTATGTTCGAATTTAAGCATGTTCGAATTATCGAGTTTGGATTGTATTTAGTTTAATTCCTTCTATCTAGAGCCCTGTATTCTTTACAAACATCACTCTTTTGACAGGTGGAGATTAGTAGAGATTGAGGAAAAACAGATTTCTTTTCATGTGGTCAGGGCTCCCAGATAAGGGGAGTATTTCAAGAACTTAAATCTTTATTTCTGATTTAACTACTCATTAGAATCGTCTCTTTGAGACGATTCTAATGAGTAGTAACATCATAGGATTTGGAGCTGAAATGAGCGACTGTTAAGTTTGCTGCCTCTTATGTGGTCATAGGAAGTAGGCATCTCTATATTTACACTTAGCATGCAAACTGCAAAACCATGATAACCTTTACAAAGAGTTTGATAACAGGGAGTATTACTAGAATTTTTCAACAGTTTCTCCTTTATATTTAAACCAAACCATATGGTGTGACTACTCATTAGAATCGTCTCGAAGAGACGATTCTAATGAGTTGAGACATCATAGGGTTTTGAGCATGTATAAGGATTTCAACTTTTCATTAAACTACAGTGTTCCCTCCCTACAACGGCCCTCCCAACAACGACTCCCTCCCAACAACGACTCCCTCCTTACAACGACCCTTGTCACAGTTTCCTAAACAGGACAATTATGTATGACCTATTCACCGCTGCAATGTTGTCTGCTTAAAATTGTCATCTGCTGTTCTTTCTCAAAGTTATATAATTGACATTTTGATGGGAATAAAACTTAATGAAAAGTGACTAACGGCTTAAATCCTGATCAGATGTCGCGTTAAGCGGCGTCTGATCTGGATTCAAGCTGTTTGCACATTTCCCTCTCTATAACGACTCCCTCCGAACAATGCACACAACTTTTGTCTCCCGTTTGGTGTCGTTGTAGAGAGGGAACGCTGTACCTTTATATCTGGAGGGACTGGACAGATTAAGAAAATACATTTAGGAGGGGGGGAGTGTTGTATAAAAATTATGGTAATTCAGCGGAATTCTTGTTTACTGTATTTTCTGCTGACGACTGTTTCACCGAGAATAACAATGACGTATCTCATTTGGAAAGGCTTTAACACTGGCTGATTCCCTCAAGACATTAGTATTCCTACCCTATGGGCTTGTGACACGAATTTTGCTCGAGACTTGCAGATGTAAATACCAGAAAATTACCCTATAACATGCACGTAAAATGGCTTGAGAAAATATAGAAACTTGCACGACATGTAGAATGTTCTCTGTAGGTTGGGATGTAGGGATAGAATCAAACTTGCATTACTCCACGAATAAGCATAAAAATTATTATGCCTTTAACACACTGAACCCTTAGTCCCTAGCAACGAGCATACTTGTAATTAACAACTCATATACCTATCAAGAGACCACTTGTCCTATATGCAAACAGCGTAGACCCTGATGCACCCTAATTGTTAAAAAATGGACTAGATTTAAGTGTAGCCTGGAGTTGTCCATTTAAAGTTTCAGGGGTGAATTTGTTTTTAATTTGTTCCTCTTTTTCTCTATACAGGCATGAATATGCACAATAAGAATATTTTCAAGAGAATATTTTCTATAATCTAGCAGATGGTAGCTAGCTTAAAGTGGACTGAAAGTAAAGCAGGGGAGCATTGAAGCATTTCAAGGCACATTCTGATTTACCTTCTACCTGCAGGGCTGCTATAAGTTGATCATAAAAATCCTAAGATTTCAAATTTTCAAATTTTCAGACGCAATTTTACTAATCGTACCTTTACCCTATAGTCTGTTTCTTGTTTTGAAAACATATGACTGCTTATAACAGGCTGAAGGTAAAGCAGAATGCGCCTTAAGGCGCATTCTGCTTTACGTTCAGCCTGTTTTAAGCTACGATCTGCTAGGATAAAAATCCGAATACTTAGGAAAATTCTGGAGAAATGGCAGCCCTTTACCTGCTGTTTAAGTGTTCAAATGTCTTCAAAACTAGAAACAGTCGATGGAGTACAGGGTTTCTAGTTTTGAAATATGTGACCACTTTAATCAGGTTGAAAATAAAGCAGAATGTGCTTTAACTCTTTCTTCCCTGAAACTTTAAATGGACAATTCCAGTTTCCATTTAAGTCTAGCCCATTTCTGACTTTTAAGGATTATTTTTGTCAATGTTTGGCATTAGGAGCTCTCTGATCAGGGTCTTCACTGTTTGCAAAGGACAAGTGTACTATTCACATGTACACTGTTTGCAAAGGACGCCAATATGCGGGACTAGGGTTCAAAGGGTTAAGACGCATTCTGCTTTACTTTCAGCCTGCTTTAAGTATACCATATGGCTTCTGCTAAAATATAGATAATATTTCTTATGCTTCATACTCATAACTGTATAAAGTGGAAGTATTTTCTTCAGTAGAGCAGGGCTCCAGATAAGAGGGAGTAAACTGCACAAATTCAACATTTTCTCACTTATTTTAGCATCAAATCCTATGGTGTTACTACTCATTAGAATCGTCTCTTCGAGACGATTCTAATGAGTAGTGACACCATAGGGTTTAAAGCAGAAATAAAGATTTTAATTTTTGAAATACCCCCCTTATCTGGAGCCCTGGTTATAATAGAGGAATAAATCAAAGTCATAAAAAGACGGATTTATTGGGTAATGGGTTAAATGGTTCATGCATAATTTATGCGGCTGTTTACAAGGAACTTGACTGTTCCTGGCTAACCTTGCCTTAGTATTATAGAAACATTCTGACTTGTGATGATTTCCATATGCCCATGGGTGATAGATTGTTGAAATGTTGAAATCTGCCATACATATAACCAGGGCTCCAGATAAGAGGTAGTTATTTCAACAAATCAAACATTTTCTCACTCATTTCAGCACCAAATCCTATGGTGTTACTACTCATTAGAATCGTCTCTTCGAGACGATTCTAATGAGTAGTGACACCATAGGGTTTAATTCAGAAATGAAGATTTTAGTTTTTGAAAAACTACCCTTATCTGGTGCTCTGCATATAACACTTGACCCTTTCTCCCGCATGGTTTGCTTTTAGCTCACCTGAGCAGAAGACTCAAGGTGAGCTATAGGGATGGCCCACTGTCCGGTATCTGGTGTCTGGCTCCTTTAATTGTCTAGTGTCCAGCGTACTTCAAAATTCTTTAACCCATTACCCCATAGCCTGATTCTTGTTTTGAAAATAGTTGATTACTTTAAGCAAGTTGAAAGCATAGCAGTATGTGCCTTAAGGCACACACTGCTTTACTAAATTCAGCCTGTTTTAAGCTACCATCTGCTCGAATAAAGAAAATATTTCTTATAAAACTTATTAATGACTAAAAATTGGAACTATTTTGTTCAGTGGAAGAATAAATTAGAGGGGTAAAAAGGCGTATTTATGGGGTAACAGGTTAAACAAAATCTCCTCTTTATTGTGGTAGACTGATAAATTGTCTTGTGTCTAACATAGAGCCATACCTCACTTTACCAAACGACTTCATCCTCTGCTAGAAGTCTCGAAAAATCAATGGGTAATTCATATAAACTGTTTTATGCTAAATTTTTATATATTGACTTATAACTCTGCCTTTGAAAAATGACCAGTTAATCTTTGATCTGAGAGTCTACAGTCTATGCATCCTAGAAATATTTAACCCTTTACCCCTTTGCCTATTTCTAGTTTTGAAGAAAGGTAACCATGGTGTCACTACTCTTCAGAATTGTCTATTCGAGACGATACTAATGAGTAATCACACCATATAATTTGGTGCTGAAACGAGTGAAAAAATGTTGGATTTGTTCAGTTTACTCCCTCTTATCTGAGTCCTAAGTATGGCAAACAGTCCGTCAGGAGCCCTCTGATATGGGTCTACATTGTTTGCAAATTATTAATCTTGGTCTACATTGTTTGGAAAGGATGTATTTATTTGGCTGCAGCACTATAAAGATTAATGTAAGGTTATAAATGACCTGGAGTTTTATTTTAAGGAAAGACATTACCATGTCTTGTATTGATAATTTAGACGTAAATATCTCTGTACTTTGAAACTGGCCAGTTCATTGACCTGAATTTTCTTGGAATACAGTAAAACCTCTGTCTTGTTGCAATGGTTTAAACCATTGCCATAGCTCCAGATAAGGGGAGTATTTCAAAAACTAAATTTTTTATTGCTGGATTAAACCCTTTGATGTCACTACTCATTAGAATCGTCTCTTTGAGACGATTCTAATGAGTATTAACACCATAGGATTTGATGCTAAAAAGAGTGAAAAAATATTTAGTTTTTGTTCAGTTTACTCTTTCTTATCTGGAGCCCAGGGGCCCGTTTCATAAAACTTTGTACGACAAATGTTGTCGTAAGTCAGATTATAAAAGTCTCAATTATTATTTATTTCTCTATCTAATCCTGTCTTGTGAAATATTTTTGGAATCGTCTTTTCAAGACGATTCCAAAAAGATGTCACAAGACAGGCTTAGATGTAGAAATAAGATATTAAATGTATTTTAAATATTTGACTTACGACAACATTTGTCGTACGAAGTTTAATGAAACGGGCCCCTGCATTGCCTAATGGATATGTCTTCTTATACGCCTTTAATTTATTCCTCCTCTTATACAAATAGTTCCATCTTTATACAGTTATGTTTTCTATATCCTATCAAAAGATAGTGGCTTAAAACAGATTGAAAGTAAAGCAGAAAGCTCCGGAAGGAGCATTCTGTTTTACTTTCAGACTGCTTTAACCCATTACCCCATAGCATTTTTTCAGTTTTAAAGATAGGTGACCGCTTAAGCAGGTTGAAAGTAAAGCAGAATGTGCTTTAAGGCACATTCTGCTTTACTTTCAGCCTGCTATAAGCTACCATATGCTAGAATATAGAAAATATTTCTAAAGATTCTTATTTAAAAATTGTAACAGTATGAATTGGAACTATGTTGAATAGATTTAAGGCATAAAAAAGGTACTTTATGGGGTAAACGGTTAAGCAATCATCTATCTACACTATTAAAACATGCAATGGAGCCCTTTGATCAGGGTCAGCACTGTTTGACATACTTAAAATAATTTAGACAAATGATAGTAACTGTAAACTACTCATTCATCGGAAAACAGAATGGTTCCATTTGAAAATTGAGCATCGTAATTCTTAAATGTCAATACCCTGTTGACACTGGCGCCAGATATAGAAATGATATGAATTTATGAATATAATGTTGTAGATTAATAACTTTAATGACTTTGTTTAATGTGGCTGCACATTTGGGGAAGTGAAGCTGAATGTTTTAATTATGATGTTTATACTGATGACATGCTGTCAAACTTTGATAACTCAATGTCGCTTTTAAAACATTATATGCAGGGCTCCAGATAAGAGGGAGTAAATTGCACAAATCGAACATTTTCTGGCTTATTTCATCATCAAATCCTATGTTGTTACTACTCATTAGAATCGTCTCTTCGAGACGATTCTAATGAGTAGTGACACCATAGGGTTTGAAACAGAAATTAAGATTAGTTTTTAGCTCACCTGAGCCAAAGGCTCAAGGTGAGCTATTGGGATGGCCCTGTGTCCGGCGTCGTCCGGCGTCCGGCGTCATTAACAATTGCTTCAAATGACATCTCCTCCTATACCGCTTGACAGAATTCAACCAAACTTTACAGAAATGTTCTTTGGGTCAAGCTCTTTCAAATTTGTTCAAAGAATTAAAAACAATGCAGAACTCTAGTTGCCATGGCAACCAAAGTGAAAAAATAAGGAAATCTTAAAAAATCTTCTTGTCAAAAACTGCAAGGGCCAGAGCTTAGATATTTGGCACATAGCATCATCTACAGGTCCTCTATCAAGTTTGTTCAAATTATGCCCCTGGGGTCTCAGTTTTACATAGAGTTATATAGTGAAATTTTCAAACGTCTTCTTCTCTGAAACCAATGTGGCCAGAGCTTTGATATTTGGCATGGTGACACTTCTAGATGCCCTTTACCAAAATTGTTCAAATGGTTCTGGTCCGTTGCATAACTAGGTCACAGGAGCTAAAAATAGATTTTTTCAATGAAAACTTGAAAAATCTTCTTGTCTGAAACTACAAGGGCCAGAGCTTAGTTATTTGGCACATAGAATCGCCTACAGGTCCTCTATCAAGTTTGTTCAAATTATGCCCCTTGGGTCAAAATTAGCCCTGCCCCGGGGGTCACAGTTTTACATAGAGTTATATAGTGAAATTTTCAAACGTCTTCTTCTCTGAAACTAATATGGCCAGAGCTTTGATATTTGGCATAGTTACACTTCTAGATGTCCTATACCAAAATTGTACAAATGGTGTTGGTCCGTTGCATAACTAGGTCACAGGAGCTAAAAATAGATTTTTTTCAGTGAAAACTTAAAAAATCTTCTTGTCTAAAACTACAAGGACCAGAGCTTAGACATATGGCACATATCATCGACTACAGGTCCTCTATTAAGTTTGTTCAAATTATGCCCCTAGGGTCAAAATTGGCCCTGCCCCGGGGGTCAGTTTTTTTGCATAGAGTTATATAGAGAAAATTTCAAACGTCCTCTTCTCTGACTCTAATATGGCCAGAGCTTTTATATTCTGTATGGTGACACTTTTAAATATACTTTACATATTTTGTTCAAATTGTTACGGTCTGTTGCATATCTAGGTCGGTCCTGGACATAAATCAATATCTCCATTTTTCCAGTTATTCTCAGGTGAGTGAATATGCCCTATGGGGCTCTTGTTTTAAATACCCCCTTTATCTGGAGCCCTGCATGTGCTTTTTTTACTCACTAAATAAAATCCTCTACTGATTTTTTTAAGACTTGATACAGTCATGAATATGCACCATAAGAAATATTTTCAATATTTTAGGAGATTATAGCTGAAAGCATGCTGAAAGTAAAGCAAAGTAAACCACATGCGCATTCTGCATCACTTTCAACCTGCTTTAACACATTTTACCCTATAACCTGTTTCATATTATTGAAGATAGGTGACCACTTAAAGCAGATCTGCTTTACTTTCAACCTGCTTTAAGCTAAAATCTGTTAGGACATAGAAAATATTGCTTTTGGTACATGTTGCATCAGTGGAGCAATAAGATAAAGGCATAAAAAGACATATTTATGGGGGAACTGGTTAAGTGGTAACTTGTCTTTAATCGGTAACTTGTAACTATGGAAACCAGCCATGGAGTAAAGGGTTAGACACAGATTGTAATTGGTGATTTACACTGATGGCTGTGAATGACCATGTTACATGGTCAATGCATATAAAGCTTTTGAGTTAAGTCTAAAAGCATTTAATTGGTCAGATTTGAGCCTAAGGCTGACGAATCAAATGCTTGAGAACAAACTCAGACTCAACTCAAAATCTTTATAAGTGCTGCGCCAGGTTTCCATTGTTATAAGATCCTTATTGAATTTCCAATGAACACACTGATTACAATATTGTGCATTTTAAAAACAAAAAAGAACCAACATTTTCTGTTTCTTGAACAGTCTCTTAAGTGGATACACATATAGAAAAACCGAAGAAAATGCAGGGCTCCAGATAAGATGAGTATTTCAAAAACGTAAATCTTTATTTCTGCATTAAACCCTATGGTGTCACTACTCATTAGAATCGTCTCTTTGAGACGATTCTAATGAGTAGTAACATCATAGGATTTGGTTCTGAAATAAGTGAGAAAATGATGGATTTAATGTTCAGTTACTCCCTCTTATCTGGAGCCCTGAAAATGTGCCAATAAAATGGTAAATCTCTGTGGAATTTTGTTTAGGAAACCTGATTAATTTATCATTCTGCCTGGAAAGATAATTCACTATGTTTACTTGCTGTTCTTGTCATTTGAAAAGTGTTTGCCAGGTCAATCAACCCCCACCCTTTCTCCGGAAAAACTCCGCTGAATGGTAATTTGCAATTAGCTACAATTCTGATTAGTCTCCGAGACATTAAATATCTGATCAGAATCAAAACAGCTTGATACTCATATAAATATAGTTGCGGTTTGGTTTGTAAGATGATTAAAATTGAAGTTTGAAAATAAGATTTGAATATCACAATTTTAAAGATATCGTTATAATGGCAGAAAGGTTAAACATTTGGGGCAAAATGACCAGATGTAGATAGAAATACCAGAAATAACTGCAGGCTTGATGGATATTCTGTCAGAATGTTTCAGAGATATTTCTAAAGAATCTGAGGGCTCCAGGTAAGGGAAGTATTTCAAAAATTAAAATCTTTATTTCTGCACTAAACCCTATAGTGTCACTACTCATTAGAATCATCTCTTAGAGACGATTCTAATGAGCAGTGACACCAATGCATTTGGTGCTGAAATAAGTAAGAAAATGTTGGATATGTTCAGTTTACTCCCTATTATCTGGAGGAGCCCTGGAAACCATGTTTATTCATGTTTATTTTAGATCTAATTGTAGTTATTGTCTTTTCTCAGCTAGCTGCCTGCATTGGGCGCTCTACTATTATTTCTATCAATCGGCAATCATTTGCCGGTCAGTTCATAACTGATTGATGAGGGTATTGTGATTGCTGTTTTGGGGGCTGTCTTTTGTATGTTTATTCATGTTTATTTTAGATCTAATTGTAGTTATTTTGTCCTTTCTCGCTTTGTAGGTTTTATGTAATTTCATGTGAAGCGCTTTTGAAGGCACTACCCCTGTGTGAAAAGAGCGCTATATATATATATATATATATATCTGGTATAATAATAATAAAATAATAAATAATAATAATCTGTTAAATGAGTGACAGATTGAGTGATTGAAGTCTTGAGGTATTAACCTTTCTGGAGATAGCTGTCTAGTTGTCTGTCTTTGTGTCAGCTTTTCATCATTATAACGTATTACAGTTTGGAAGACTAATGTATCATATCCTGTTAAACCCACCAGAGCTCCAGAAAAGGGAAGTATTTCAAAAACTAAAATCTTTATTTCTGCATTAAACCCTATGGTGTCACTACTCATTAGAATCGTCTCGAAGAGACAATTCTAATGAGTAGTAACACCATAGGATTTGGTGCTTAAATAAGCGAGAAAATTTTGGATTAGTTCAGTTTACCCCCTGTTATCTGGAGCCCTGCATTACCCCATAAATATGCCTTTTTAGGCCTCAAATGTGTTCCTCAACTGAAGATTACAGTTCCATTGTTTGATAAACACTGATCAGAATTAGCAAACAGTTTAGACCCTGGTCAGAGGGATCCTATATGTGTCTACACTGTTTTCGAAACGAGAAATAACCTCAACATTCTGATTTTTATATTTTCTAAGATTATTTTTATTAATTTCTCTGAATAATTTCACAGGTTCTGTTTTTCAGAGGTTGGGTTATTGTTAATTTTGAATAATGATATATGTAGTAAAACCTCTGTATTACCACCTCTAGAACAATGATCAATGATTTTATTAAAGACAGATGACAACATAAAGCAAGAAGAAAGTAAAACAAAAACTTCTTTAAGAGTTCTCTGCTTTACTGTCACCTTGCTTTTAGCTGTCACAGTCAATTAGCCTTCTTTTTTGTGGTCTTAATATAGAGGTTTCCAGGGCTGCCATAACTTGATAATGAAAAATACTAAGATTTCCAAATTTTCAAATGCGTTTACTTAAAGCAGGTTGAAAGTAAAGCAGAATGCGCCATACTTTCAGCCAGCTTTAAGCTACCATCTGCTAGGATAAAAATATGAAAATTTCGGAAAAATCCGGAGAAACGGCAGCCCTGACTAACCTTGCTTTTAGCAGTCACCTGTCTATTATACAGTCAATTAGCCTTCTTTTTTGTGGTCGTAATATTATATAGAGGTTTCACTGTGTGTCACTTTCCATTGAAATTTCATAATTTTGATAGATTTCATGACTTTACATAGAACATTTGTTTGTCTCTTTTCAGGGCAGAAATAGTGCTTGGGAAAATTTTACAGAAGAAAGGATGGAGGTAGGTCATATTATACTGTCACTGTAACAAACACAATCAAACTGATATTAACCCATTACCCCATAAAAATGTCTTTTTACGCCACTAAATTATTCCTCCTCTTAACAAAATAGTTCCAGTGAATAGTGTTATGAATATGCACCATAAGAACTATTTTCTTTATTTTATCAGATGGCAGCTTAAAGCAGGCTGAAAGTAAAGCAGAATGTGCCTAAGGCGCATTCTGCTTTACTTTCAACCTGCTTTTAGTGGTCACCTATCTTCAAAACTAGAAACAGACTATGGGGTAATGGGTTAAACAGGCACTGAATGAAGAAACCTAGTGATTTTCAAAGATTTTTAAAGACAGATGTGTTAAGGGTGCATCAATGTCATGATTTTGGGAACTTTTCAAAGTATATGAAAACACTCTATGATGGTTTTGTATTGAAGAGCTATTTAAGATGAATGAAAAAATAGAAAAAGTGTACATTTTGGTGAACAACAGTTGGCTCTACGGCCATGTAAAATTTACCCCACCCACTTCCTCTTATTTTGTCCTTTTCAAACAGCCCGCTTCAATAAAATCCATTTTAAATGAAAACAAATATGATAATTTGGTTTTGTGTTATTATTTCCTATATATGGTAGTATTTCTTCATACAAAAACTAATTTAAGAAAAAAATGACACCAAATGTGAAATCTATAAAGCTCTAAATATCATCGATATGGTACTTTTTTGTAAATTTTGTAAGGGGAGATAACTCTTTTTACTTTAATAACTCAAAATTTTCAACACTGACCTTTCAATTTCTTTTCATATTTTGAACTGCCTTAGCATGGGCTTTCATCTGGTAGAATATAAGAAAAAGTTAAATACTAGAACTATTTCATTTTCAAACTTTTTTACTTTTTTTCATAAAATAAAGAATCTAATAAAATCATGCCATATACAAAGCATATTTTTGATATTCAAGGATCAATATTGTTCAAACCTGGTGCCTGCTTTGTCTAAATTTGGTTTCTATATGTGAAAATACCACCATAGACAAGAAATAAATAATGGAAACCCAAATTATCATGTTTGTTTTGTTTCGAAATAAATTTTACTGAAGCTTGTACCCTGAATGGGTAAAATTTGAAAAAAAAGTCCAAATTTGACATACCTTTTTCAAATCGCTGTAGCTCAAAAACAAGGACACCACCATATATTTTTTTTTCATTTTTTCATTCATCATAAACAGCTCTTCCAAAAAAACAATGTTAGAAAAAAAGTTAAATACTTTGAAAAATTGGCTTATGACATTGATACACCCTTAATAGGAGCTTTCTGCATTACTTTTGTCATGCTTTAAGCAGTCATCTGTCATACAGGCTAGTATCCTATTTTAAGTGGTTGCTTAATACAATTTGACTGTAGATGATTTCTTTATGCCAGATTGAGATCTGTCTGATTTAGTTTCATCTTACATTAATCAAATTATTCAAATGCCATAGATTTAAACTCCATAGATACTAGACGCCTTTCTACCCCTTTCAGTTATTCCTCTGCTGAAGAAAATAGTTCACCTTTATATATGTGATTATATACGATAATAAATGTTTTCTATATTCTAGCAGATGGTAACTTAAAGCAAGCTTTAGGTAAAGAAAATTGAAAATTTAGTCAAATTCTGCTTTACTTTCAGCGTGCTATTGAATTGTCATTTGTCCTCAAAATTGAAAAGAGTCTATGGAGTTAGAAATGTTAAAATACAAGTTAGACTAAACATTATCTATTTATTCCAGATTGAGCTTAATCTTCTAATGTCAGAATGAGAGCTTTCTTCTTATGCCAGAATGTGAGCTTTCTTCTTATGTCAGAATGAGAGCTTCTTCTTATGCCAGAATGAGAGCTTTCTTCTTATGTCAGAATGAGAGCTTTCCTATTATGCCAGATTGAGAGCTTTCCTATTATGCCAGAATGAGAGCTTTCCTATTATGCCAGAATTAGAGTGTTCCTATTATGCCAGAATGAGAGTTATCCTATTATGCCATAATGAGAGCTTTCTTCTTATGTCAGAATGAGAGCTTTCTTCTTATGTCAGAATGAGAGCTTTCTTCTTATGTCGGAATGAGAGCTTTATTTTTATGTCAGAATGAGAGCTTTCTTCTTATGCCAGTATGAGAGCTTTCTTCTTATATCAGAATGAGAGCTTTTTTGTATTTTGTCAGAATGAGAGGTTTCCTAGTCTGCCAAAATGAGAGCGTTCCTATTATGTAAGAATGAGAGCTTTCTTCTTGTGTCAGAATGAGAGCTTTCTTCTTGAACCAGAATGAGAGCCTTCTTGTTATGCCAGAATGAGAGCTTTCTTCTTATGTCAGAATGAGAGCTTTCTTCCTATGTCAGAATGAGAGTTTTCTTCTTATGTCAGAATGAGAGCAAATGAGAGCTTTCTCCCTATGTAAGAATGAGAATTTCTTCTTATGTCAGAATGAGAGCTTTCTTCTTATGTAATAATGAGAGCTTTCTTATTATGCCAGAATGAGAGCTTTATTCCTATGTAAGAATGAGAGCTTTCTTCTTATGTCAGAATGAGAGCTTTCCTATAATGCCAGATTGAGAGCTTTCAAAATTTATCTTATGTCAGAATGAGAGCTTTCTTCTTATGTCAGAAAGAGAGCTTTCTCGTTTTACAAGAATGAGAGCTTTCTTATGTCAGAATGAGAGTTTTCTTATTATGCCAGAATTAGAGCTTTCTTATGCCAGAATGAGAGCTTTCATATGATGCCAGAATGAGAGCTTTCTCTTATGCCAGAATGAGAGCCTGAGAACTTTCTTCTTATGCCAGAATGAGAGCCTTCTTCTTATGCCAGAATGAGAGCATTCTTATTATGCCAGAATGAGAGCTTTTTTATGCCAGAATGAGAGCTTTCTTTTTGTGCCATCCTTATATGCTTGATATTCTTGTTTTACAGACGATCCAGCTATATTGTGTCTTCCAAAATATTCTGGGGAGGAAAGTGAGTATTTAAAGTATTTTCAAACCTTTATCTTTTCCTCTTTGAAATGCCTTTTCTCATCTGAGAATACTAACACTCTGCTAATATTTGAGTGGCAAATCATTTGGATCCTGATCAATGACTCTGTGTCTGATTAGGCTCCAAACTGTTCAAAAGGCAAAAGTTGTTTAAACCATGATTTTTAGCATATATAGGTGTAATAATAGGGTAATGGGTACAGTGGAGAATCTGTTATTCTTTCCCGTTTAAACGCAAACGTACGCAAACGCAAAGCACTAAAACGTAGAAAAGAATAACTTTTGAACAATTCTGATATTTCATGTTTATCTTGGTGGCAAACAGTTTGGAGCCTGATCAGACGCCGGGTTACCCGGCGTCTGATCTGGCTCCAAACTGTTTGCACTGCAAATAATAGTTTTAGAGTAAACGCGTTTATTGGGAAAGAATAACACATTCTCCACTGTAGATACAAGGATTGTTAAAAAAAGTAATGATACATATCAAAAGTCAATATAAAAAATGAAAAATACATGTGTGATATATCATTTTAAAGAACAATTCTTTGCCTACACATTGTGACTTATCAAGTTATGTGATATTTTCATGCATTTTACCATCGTGTAGGCAAAGAACTACTCTTTCAAATGACATATAACACATGCATTTTGCATTGATTATTGAAGTTATTGATCAAGTATCATTACTTTTTGAACAACCCTCGTACTTCATTGAAGGCTGTGACAGGAAAGGGTTAACTCTTTCCTTCCTGAAACTTTAAATGAACAATTCCAGTTTCCATTTTAGTCTAGTCCATTTCTGACTTTTAAGGGTTGTTTTTGTCAATGTTTGGCATTATGAGAAACAGTGAAGACCCTGATCAGAGGGCTCCTTTCGGAGCCCTCTGATCTGGTTCTTCACTGTTTGCATAGGACAAGTGTACTATTCACATGTACACTGTTTGAAAAGGACACCTAAATGCGGGACTAGGGTTCAAAGGGTGAAGCAGTTTCGATCTTGACCTGATGTTACACTAGAGGGCTGATATAAATTGCAAATGATTGCTAGTGTAAGAAGATTCTCAATACTTTCCAGGGCGGTAGCTGTCATACGATCGTTTGACTGATGTGCCCAATATTCCGGAATCGAATTAACCATTTGCATAGAAAGGGGTGAAAGCGAAATAGGTCTATGTGACATTGATTTCAAATGCAATTAGAACTTTTTAGCTCACCTGAGCCAAAAGCTCAAGGTTAGCTATTGGGATGGCCCTGTGTCCAGCGTCGTGTGTCGTCCGTCGTCCGTCTTCGTTAACATTTGCTTCAAATGACATCTCCTCCTATACCGCTTGACAGAATTCAACCAAACTTTAAAGAATGTTCCTTGGGTCAAGCTCTTTCAAATTTGTACAAAGAATTGAAAACAATGCAGAACTCTGGTGACACTTCTTGATGTCCTATACAGAAATTGTTCAAATGGTTCTGGTCGGCTGCATAAGTAGGTCACGGGAGCTAGAAATAGATTTTTTCATTGAAAACTTAAAAAATCTTCTTGTCTGAAACTACAAGGGCCAGAGCTTAGATATTTGGCACATAGCATCATCTACAGGTCCTCTCCCTCATGAACCTTGATTTCTGAATATCGGCTGAACATGGCTGAATTTGTCTGAATCAAACTGAATCTGGTCTGAACCGTTAATTGCTGTCTGAATCCAGCTGAAGACAACAACCATTTTCTGAAATTGTCTGAACTTTGACTGAAACTGCCTGAATACTGGCTGAATAGTTCAGACAGATATTCAGAAAGATTCAGAATATGAAATTTGGCTGAATACTTCTGAACCATTCAGAAATACTGAAACATGACTGAATACTGGCTGAATAGTTCAGACAGATTTTCAGAAAGATTCAGAATATGAAAATTGGCTGAATATTTCTGAACCATTCAGAAATGCTGAATCATGACTGAATACTGGCTGAATAGTTCCATGGAGAAAGGACAAATGGAGAAGTATCCGGCCTGCTCGCGATTTATCGTGTCGTTCAATCAGCGGCGCTCGCTGGCGGCTAGAAAACAACGTTTTTCCGAAAGTTTGGTGTTAATAGAAATGCTTTTAATGTTATCTTTTCGTTATAAATTTTAATACAGATGTTTTATTAGACCATGATCTCACGACTAGTACAGAATTTGAGGCGATAGCTTATAATTTGTTTGTTTAGTGAGTTTGTGAAAATGAGAGAGAAAACGTACAGTACTGTATTTTCCGTTTTTCCTACGAAAGTTTGGTGTTAATAGAAATGCTTTTAATGCTATCTTTTCGTTATAAATTTTAATACAGATGTTTTATTAAACCATGATCTCACGACTAGTACAAAATTTGAGGCGATAGCTTATAAATTGTTAGTTTAGTGAGGTTTTGAAAATGAGAGAAAAACGTATTTTTTCGTTTACCTACGAAGTTTGGTGTTAATATAAATGCTTTTAATGTCATCTTATCGTTATAAATTTTAATACAGATGTTTTATTAGACCGTTATCTTACGCGTAGTACAAAATTTGAGGCGATAGCTTATAAATTGATAGTTAAGTGAGGTTTTGAAAACGAGAGAAAA
Source organism: Gari tellinella (assembly GCA_922989275.2). NCBI lineage: Eukaryota > Metazoa > Mollusca > Bivalvia > Cardiida > Psammobiidae > Gari > Gari tellinella. The sequence continues at coordinate 22,000,941 of OV277870.1, read as the reverse complement.
ACGTATTTTTTCGTTTACCTACGAAGTTTGTGTGTGTCTATATTTCTCTGCCACTGTCTGTATTTATGTCTCTGTTTCTCTTTGTGACTGTCTCTCTGTCTGTCTGTTTTTCTCTTATCTCTGTCTGTCAGTCTCTCGCTTCTTCTTTTCTGTCTCCATCTTTCTGTATGAATGTCTGTCTGTCTCTCTGATGATCCTCATGCGGAGAAAAGGTAAAGTGTGTCATAAAGAGCTTAATTTGAAAAAGGGGTAAACTATATTTCAAGAGACATACTCTATGAATCCGACATTTTTGCAGCCTGGTCTGGATTACAACTGTTTGCAATTGCAGTAGTCATCATGTTACTGGTATTCAGTAATGAGAGGGTTAATCCAGTCATCAACCAAACCAGGTGCATTGATGTTGGGTTTTTTTTTTTTTTTATTTTTTTTTTTTAATTCAATTCTATTATCTTTATTTTTTGTGATTTGTATAATATATAAACATCATGCGGTTACAGAAGTCAAGAACACATGTTCAAGTTACACGCACGGGTAGCATTGATCTTTTTCATTAAAGTAGCAACCCGCTGGTGTGACTGTCCATCTTCATAGATAATCGGCATGTTCAAGAAGCATGGACTTCATGCTGGGACAGTTTTATGACGCTGATAATTGTCCTGCTAATTTGGTGCGGGTTCTGTATACGGTTACGTAATGTGTCACATTCCTTTGTGATGTGTAATATGGTAGACATTTTGTAAGTAAATAAAGCTAAGGACGAGTGTCAAACATTCTGGATCCAGATCAGACGCCGTGTTACGCGGCATCTGATCTTGATCCAAGTTGTTTGCAAAAAAAAAAAAGTAAAGTTGCGATCAGCAGGCAAAGAGTTAAGCAGTCAGTAAAATAAATTGCTTAATGCATTGGCTGCTTTATAATTTACTCCGTTATATAAGACATAAGTAAAGCAGAAAGAAACGGAGATCTCATGTTATCATGTTTGCAATTAATTTCTGAAGATAATGCAAACTGTTACCTCTTTCATAGAAATGGGACGGATAATATGTATATTTTAGTCTGGCTGTAAAACTAACCCTAAATTCATTTTTTTGAAGTTTTTTTTGAAGTAATATGTTAATAATTCTAATTTTCCTTTCAATAATAATAATGATCACATACGACATAATAATACAGTTACAACTTTGGCCGTTTTGGATTTTGGCCGTTTGACGCGCACTCCTTTCAAATGTCTCATTACATACAAAATGGATTTTTATTTTTGCTTCCAAGGAAATATTTCCTCCATGTAGAACATTGTAACAATGCATGAACACATTTTTAGAAGTTTAGAAGTTTGCTTAAGTTTTTATACGGAAGGAATTCTTTTCTTACGCGAGTTGGTCTAGTCATATCATTAGCCAGCAACCTTTGTAGGTCATCATTACTTTTTTCGCTTCAAGAAAAACCCTGGTATTTTAACAACCGAAAGATAAGTGTCACGGCTTTATATCAAGACTTTTTTTTAAAAATATATAATATATATCGGACGAAAATTATGGATTAAATTCAAGTTTTTGAAACGGGACGTAGTATATATTTCGCGATCGCCTGCTCTCGTTTATCGACTATTTCATTTGGCCATCGCTCTTTAACTCGCCATAAAATTTGTCGATTTCGAAAATAAACACTTGCATTTTTACAACTGAAAGAAAAATATCTAAGCTTTCCTTTAAGACCATTTCTTTGAAAATCGGTGGAAAATTGAGGGTTTTATGAAAGGTTTTGTAACGGGGCGTGATATATTTATGCCCGAGTGCTTGCTCCCTTTTATCGGCAAATTCATTTGATAACCACTCTTTAACTCGCCATAAAACGGATCAATTTTAAAAAATAAAATCTGTTATTTTTACAAGTGAAAGATAAATATCTTAGCCTTCTTTTAAGACCATTATAATGAAAATCGGGTGAAAATTAAGGATTTTATGTAACTTAAACTAACAGTAGGTAACCATTCAACACGATAAAAAACGCGATAGCCCGCTATCGGCGTACCGGTGCAGTTGAATTATCGATCGATTAAGCGTTATCGCACATACAGGTAACGGACGACACCATTTTCGGGAAAATGCAGATTTGAGTATAAGATACTTCTCCATTTGTCCTTTCTCCATGATAGTTCAGACAAATTTTCAGAATATGAAATTTGGCTGAACATTTCTGAACCGTTCAGAAATTCTGAAACATGACTGAATACTTGCTGAACAGTTCAGACAGATTTTCAGAAAGATTCAGAATATGAAAATTGGCTGAATATTTCTGAACCGTTCAGAAATGCTGAAACATGACTGAATACTGACTGAATAGTTCAGACAGATTTTCAGAAAGATTCAGAATATGAAATTTGGCTGAACATTTCTGAACCGTTCAGAAATGCTGAAACATGACTGAATACTGGCTGAATAGTTCAGACAGATTTTCAGAAAGATTCAGAATATGAAATTTGGCTGAATACTTCTGAACCATTCAGAAATACTGAAACGTGACTGAATACTGGCTGAATAGTTCAGACAGATTTTCAGAAAGATTCAGAATATGAAAATTGGCTGAACATTTCTGAACCGTTCAGAAATACTGCAACATAGAAAAAAAGTTTGAGGGTTTACTGAAACATGGCTGAACAGTGGCTGAATAGTTCAGACAGATGTTCAGAAAGATTCAGAATATGAAAATTGGCTGAACATTTCTGAACCGTTCAGAAATGCTGAAACATGACTGAATACTGGCTGAATAGTTCAGACAGATGTTCAGAAAGATTCAGAATATGAAAATTGGCTGAATATTTATGAACCCTTCAGAAATGCTGCAACATAGAAAAAAAATCTGAGGGTTTACTGAACCATGGCTGAACACTGGCTGAATAGTTCAGACAGATTTTCAGAAAGATTCAGAATATGATTATTGGCTGAATATTTCTGAATATTTCTATAGAAATTACCTCCCTTTTAAAGGCAAAAAACAAAAGAGTGGTTTTATTACTTAAATGTCTTTTATATTTTTAGCTACTTTATTTTGAACATTTTTAAAGTAATTAATGATTATACTTCCATGCTGATAGAGTACAAATCATATAACACATAAATATAACGTGTAAATAATAGTATTTATAAATAATTACATTTATGCATTTTTAGAAACCATGTTGTCAATTAAATGAATGCTTGATAAAAACTGGAGCCAAATGTATGGTTGTCAAACAAGAAAATGAACTCTTGTAAATGCCTTGTGTGTAAGCCTAGCAGAGCTATATGGTTTGCACAGGGTTCCTTTTGACCTCCATTGACCTATGGAACTACTAAAATTAAATTTTTAGTAGGAGAAAGATGAACAATAGTGTTGAATCTGATCAAGGCTGAAATTGTCTGAACATTTCTGAATCATGGCTGAATGTCTCGTCTGAACATTTCTGAATCTTGTCTGAAAACTTCTGAATTTGGAGTTTGAAAACGAGCTGAAAATGTATGAATTCTGGCTGAAACAGTCCCAATTTCAGTAAAGATTCAGAACTGAACAATTCTGAATCCTTGTCTGAAAACTTCTGAATTTTGTCTGAACATTTCTGAATCTTGTCTGAAAACTTCTGAATTTGGAGTTTGAAAACTAGCTGAAAATGTATGAGTTCTGGCTGAAACAGCCAAAAACAGTCCCAATTTCAGTAAAGATTCAGAAATCAACAATTCTGAATCCTTGTCTGAAAACTTCTGAATTTTGTCTGAACATTTCTGAAATCTTGTCTGAACATTTCTGAATTTTGTCTGAAAACTTCTGAATTTGGAGTTTGAAAACTAGCTGAAAATGTATGAATTCTGGCTGAAACAGCCAAAAACAGTCCCAATTTCAGTAAAGATTCAGAAATCAACAATTCTGAATCCTTGTCTGAAAACTTCTGAATTTTGTCTGAACATTTCTGAAATCTTGTCTGAACATTTCTGAATTTTGTCTGAAAACTTCTGAATTTGGAGTTTGAAAACTAGCTGAAAATGTATGAATTCTGGCTGAAACAGCCAAAAACAGTCCCAATTTCAGTAAATATTCAGCAATTAGCTACTATGTAATTCAATGTAGCGGTTCAGAAGTATTCAGCTATATTCAGCTAAAATTCAGACGTCTGTTCAGCCAAAATTCAGACATTTTTTTCCATGAGGGAATTATCAAGTTTGTTCAAATTATGCCCCTGGGGTCAAAATTGGCCCCTCCCCGGGGGTCACAGTTTTACATGGAGTTATATAGTGAACTTTTCAAACCTCTTCTTCTCTGAAACTAATTTGCCCAGAGCTTTGATATTTGGCATGGTGACACTTCTAGATGTCCTATACAGAAATTGTTCAAATGGTTCTGGTCGGCTGCATAAGTAGGTCACGGTGTAACAGCCAATTCTTTCCCCCCTGCTAAAAGTTTCCCCGGGGAAAGAATTGGCTAGCCAAAACCTTCCCCGGGGAAAGAATTGGCTAGCCAATTCTTTCCCCCCCTAGTCAAAAGTTTCCCCGGGGAAAGAATTGGCTAGCCAATTCTTTCCCCCCTAAAAACTCATAATTGAGAATACTTTTAGCTAGCCAATTCTTTCCCCCCTAGTTGAAACTTTCCCCGGGGAAAGAATTGGCTAGCCAATTCTTTCCCCCCTCGCTATATTTTCGCAATTCAGTGGGGGGGGAAAGTTTTGGCTAGCCAATTCTTTCCCCCCTATCTGACAGTGTGCAGATTGTATGCTTTGACTATCTTGGTGGGGGGAAAGTTTTGGCTAGCCAATTCTTTCCCCCCTATCTGACAGTGTGCAGATTGTATGCTTTGACTATCTTGGAGGGGGGAAAGTTTTGGCTAGCCAATTCTTTCCCCCCTATCTGACCGTGTGCAGATTGTATGCTTTGACTATCTCGGAGGGGGGAAATTTTTTGCTAGCCAATTCTTTCCCCCCTATCTGTCAGTCTGCCGAATTGCATCCTTTCATTATCTTGGAGGGGGGAAAGTTTTGGCTAGCCAATTCTTTCCCCCCGATCTGACAGTGTGCAGATTGTATGCTTTGACTATCTCGGAGGGGGGAAAGTTTTGGCTAGCCAATTCTTTCCCCCTTATCTGTCAGTCTGCGGAATTGCATCCTTTCATTATCTTGGAGGGGGGAAAGTTTTGGCTAGCCAATTCTTTCCCCCCATATCTTGCAGTCTGTAGAATTGTATACTTGGACTATCTCGGAGGGGGGAAAGTTTTGGCTAGCCAATTCTTTCCCCCCCTATCTGACCGTGTGCAGATTGTATGCTTTGACTATCTCGGAGGGGGGAAAATTTTGGCTAGCCTATTCTTTCCCCCCCTATCTGTCAGTTTGCCGAATTGCATCCTTTCATTATCTTGGAGGGGGGAAAGTTTTGGCAAGCCAATTCTTTCCCCCCATATCTTACAGTCTGTAGAATTGTATACTTGGACTATCTCGGAGGGGGGAACGTTTTGGCTAGCCAATTCTTTCCCCCCTATCTGACAGTGTGCAGAATTTTTGCTTTGACTATCTTGGAGGGGGGAAAGTTTTGGCTAGCCAATTCTTTCCCCCCTATCTGACAGTGTGCAGATTGTATGCTATGACTATCTTGGAGGGGGGAAAGTTTTGGCTAGCCAATTCTTTCCCCCCTATCTGACAGTGTGCAGATTGTATGCTTTGACTATCTCGGAGGGGGGAAAGTTTTGGCTAGCCAATTCTTTCCCCCCTATCTGACAGTGTGCAGATTGTATGCTATGACTATCTTGGAGGGGGGAAAGTTTTGGCTAGCCAATTCTTTCCCCCCTATCTTACAGTGTGCAGATTGTATGCTTTGACTATCTCGGAGGGGGGAAAGTTTTGGCTAGCCAATTCTTTCCCCTCTATCTTACAGTGTGCAGATTGTATGCTTTGACTATCTCGGAGGGGGGAAAGTTTTGGCTAGCCAATTCTTTCCCCCCTATCTGACAGTGTGCAGATTGTATGCTTTGACTATCTCGGGGGGGGGGGGAAGTTTTGGCTAGCCAATTCTTTCCCCCTCCCCTCTCTTTCAGTCTGTTGAACTGTATACTTGGACTAGCTTGGAGGGGGAAAAGTTTTGGCTAGCCAATTCTTTCCCCCCTATCTGACAGTGTGCAGATTGTATGCTTTGACTATCTTGGAGGGGGGAAAGTTTTGGCTAGCCAATTCTTTCCCTCCTATCTGACAGTGTGCAGATTGTATGCTTTGACTATCTTGGAGGGGGGAAAGTTTTGGCTAGCCAATTCTTTCCCCCCTATCTGACAGTGTGCAGATTGTATGCTTTGACTATCTTGGAGGGGGGAAAGTTTTGGCTAGCCAATTCTTTCCCTCCTATCTGACAGTGTGCAGATTGTATGCTTTGACTATCTTGGAGGGGGGAAAGTTTTGGCTAGCCAATTCTTTCCCCCCTCCCCTCTCTTTCAGTCTGTTGAACTGTATACTTGGACTATCTTGGAGGGGGGGAAGTTTTGGCTAGCCAATTCTTTCCCCCCTATCTGACAGTGTGCAGATTGTATGCTTTGACTATCTCGGAGGGGGGAAAGTTTTGGCTAGCCAATTCTTTCCCCCCTATCTGACAGTGTGCAGATTGTATGCTTTGACTATCTCGGAGGGGGGAAAGTTTTGGCTAGCCAATTCTTTCCCCCCTATCTGACAGTGTGCAGATTGTATGCTTTGACTATCTTGGAGGGGGGAAAGTTTTGGCTAGCCAATTCTTTCCCCCCTATCTGACCGTGTGCAGATTGTATGCTTTGACTATCTCGGGGGGGGAAAGTTTTGGCTAGCCAATTCTTTCCCCCTCCCCTCTCTTTCAGTCTGTTGAACTGTATACTTGGACTATCTTGGAGGGGGAAAAGTTTTGGCTAGCCAATTCTTTCCCCCCTATCTGACAGTGTGCAGATTGTATGCTTTGACTATCTTGGAGGGGGGAAAGTTTTGGCTAGCCAATTCTTTCCCCCCTATCTGAAAGTGTGCAGATTGTATGCTTTGACTATCTTGGAGGGGGGAAAGTTTTGGCTAGCCAATTCTTTCCCCCCCTCCCCTCTCTTTCATTCTGTTGAACTGTATACTTGGACTATCTTGGAGGGGGGAAAGTTTTGGCTAGCCAATTCTTTCCCCCCTATCTGACAGTGTGCAGATTGTATGCTTTGACTATCTTGGAGGGGGGAAAGTTTTGGCTAGCCAATTCTTTCCCCCCTATCTGACAGTGTGCAGATTGTATGCTTTGACTATCTTGGAGGGGGGAAAGTTTTGGCTAGCCAATTCTTTCCCCCCTCCCCTCTCTTTCAGTCTGTTGAACTGTATACTTGGACTATCTTGGAGGGGGGAAAGTTTTGGCTAGCCAATTCTTTCCCCCCTATCTGACAGTGTGCAGATTGTATGCTTTGACTATCTTGGAGGGGGGAAAGTTTTGGCTGGCCAATTCTTTCCCCCCTATCTGACAGTGTGCAGATTGTATGCTTTGACTATCTCGGAGGGGGAAAAGTTTTGGCTAGCCAATTCTTTCCCGCCTATCTGACAGTGTGCAGATTGTATGCTTTGACTATCTTGGTGGGGGGAAAGTTTTGGCTAGCCAATTCTTTCCCCCCTATCTGACAGTGTGCAGATTGTATGCTTTGACTATCTTGGAGGGGGGAAAGTTTTGGCTAGCCAATTCTTTCCCCCCTATCTGACCGTGTGCAGATTGTATGCTTTGACTATCTCGGAGGGGGGAAAGTTTTGGCTAGCCAATTCTTTCCCCCCTATCTGTCAGTCTGCCGAATTGCATCCTTTCATTATCTTGGAGGGGGGAAAGTTTTGGCTAGCCAATTCTTTCCCCCCGATCTGACAGTGTGCAGATTGTATGCTTTGACTATCTCGGAGGGGGGGAAAGTTTTGGCTAGCCAATTCTTTCCCCCTTATCTGTCAGTCTGCGGAATTGCATCCTTTCATTATCTTGGAGGGGGGAAAGTTTTGGCTAGCCAATTCTTTCCCCCCATATCTTGCAGTCTGTAGAATTGTATACTTGGACTATCTTGGAGGGGGGAAAATTTTGGCTAGCCAATTCTTTCCCCCCTATCTGACCGTGTGCAGATTGTATGCTTTGACTATCTCGGAGGGGGGAAAGTTTTGGCTAGCCAATTCTTTCCCCCCTATCTGTCAGTCTGCCGAATTGCATCCTTTCATTATCTTGGAGGGGGGAAAGTTTTGGCTAGCCAATTCTTTCCCCCCGATCTGACAGTGTGCAGATTGTATGCTTTGACTATCTCGGAGGGGGGAAAGTTTTGGCTAGCCAATTCTTTCCCCCTTATCTGTCAGTCTGCGGAATTGCATCCTTTCATTATCTTGGAGGGGGGAAAGTTTTGGCTAGCCAATTCTTTCCCCCCATATCTTGCAGTCTGTAGAATTGTATACTTGGACTATCTCGGAGGGGGGAAAGTTTTGGCTAGCCAATTCTTTCCCCCCTATCTGACCGTGTGCAGATTGTATGCTTTGACTATCTCGGAGGGGGGAAAGTTTTGGCTAGCCAATTCTTTCCCCCCCTATCTGTCAGTTTGCCGAATTGCATCCTTTCATTATCTTGGAGGGGGGAAAGTTTTGGCTAGCCAATTCTTTCCCCCCATATCTTACAGTCTGTAGAATTGTATACTTGGACTATCTCGGAGGGGGGAACGTTTTGGCTAGCCAATTCTTTCCCCCCTATCTGACAGTGTGCAGATTGTATGCTTTGACTATCTTGGAGGGGGGAAAGTTTTGGCTAGCCAATTCTTTCCCCCCTATCTGACAGTGTGCAGATTGTATGCTATGACTATCTTGGAGGGGGGAAAGTTTTGGCTAGCCAATTCTTTCCCCCCTATCTGACAGTGTGCAGATTGTATGCTTTGACTATCTCGGAGGGGGGAAAGTTTTGGCTAGCCAATTCTTTCCCCCCTATCTGACAGTGTGCAGATTGTATGCTATGACTATCTTGGAGGGGGGAAAGTTTTGGCTAGCCAATTCTTTCCCCCCTATCTTACAGTGTGCAGATTGTATGCTTTGACTATCTCGGAGGGGGGAAAGTTTTGGCTAGCCAATTCTTTCCCCTCTATCTTACAGTGTGCAGATTGTATGCTTTGACTATCTCGGAGGGGGGAAAGTTTTGGCTAGCCAATTCTTTCCCCCCTATCTGACAGTGTGCAGATTGTATGCTTTGACTATCTCGGAGGGGGGGAAGTTTTGGCTAGCCAATTCTTTCCCCCTCCCCTCTCTTTCAGTCTGTTGAACTGTATACTTGGACTAGCTTGGAGGGGGGAAAGTTTTGGCTAGCCAATTCTTTCCCCCCTATCTGACAGTGTGCAGATTGTATGCTTTGACTATCTTGGAGGGGGGAAAGTTTTGGCTAGCCAATTCTTTCCCCCCTATCTGACAGTGTGCAGATTGTATGCTTTGACTATCTTGGAGGGGGGAAAGTTTTGGCTAGCCAATTCTTTCCCCCCTCCCCTCTCTTTCAGTCTGTTGAACTGTATACTTGGACTATCTTGGAGGGGGGGAAGTTTTGGCTAGCCAATTCTTTCCCCCCTATCTGACAGTGTGCAGATTGTATGCTTTGACTAACTTGGAGGGGGGAAAGTTTTGGCTAGCCAATTCTTTCCCCCCTATCTGACAGTGTGCAGATTGTATGCTTTGACTATCTTGGAGGGGGGAAAGTTTTGGCTAGCCAATTCTTTCCCCCCTCCCCTCTCTTTCAGTCTGTTGAACTGTATACTTGGACTATCTTTGAGGGGGGAAAGTTTTGGCTAACCAATTCTTTCCCCCCTATCTGACAGTGTGCAGATTGTATGCTATGACTATCTTGGAGGGGGGAAAGTTTTGGCTAGCCAATTCTTTCCCCCCTATCTGACAGTGTGCAGATTGTATGCTTTGACTATCTAGGAGGGGGGAAAGTTTTGGCTAGCCAATTCTTTCCCCCCTATCTGACAGTGTGCAGATTGTATGCTTTGACTATCTCGGAGGGGGGAAAGTTTTGGCTAGCCAATTCTTTCCCCCCTATCTGACAGTGTGCAGATTGTATGCTTTGACTATCTCGGAGGGGGGGAAGTTTTGGCTAGCCAATTCTTTCCCCCTCCCCTCTCTTTCAGTCTGTTGAACTGTATACTTGGACTATCTTGGGGGGGGGGGGAAAGTTTTGGCTAGCCAATTCTTTCCCCCCTATCTGACAGTGTGCAGATTGTATGCTTTGACTATCTTGGAGGGGGGAAAGTTTTGGCTAGCCAATTCTTTCCCCCCTCCCCTCTCTTTCAGTCTGTTGAACTGTATACTTGGACTATCTTGGAGGGGGGAAAGTTTTGGCTAGCCAATTCTTTCCCCCCTATCTGACAGTGTGCAGATTGTATGCTTTGACTATCTTGGAGGGGGGAAAGTTTTGGCTAGCCAATTCTTTCCCCCCTATCTGACAGTGTGCAGATTGTATGCTTTGACTATCTTGGAGGGGGGAAAGTTTTGGCTAGCCCCCTCCAAGATAGTCAAATGATGCAATTCCACAGACTGACAGATAGGGGGGAAAGAATTGGCTAGCCAAAACTTTCCCCCCCACCAACATAGTCAAAGTATACAATTCCACAGACGGAAAGAGAGGGGGGAAAGAATTGGCTAGCCAAAACTTTCCCCCCTCCAAGATAGTCAAATGATGCAATTCCGCACACTGACAGATAGGGGGGGGAAAGAATTGGCTAGCCAAAACTTTCCCCCCTCCGAGATAGTCAAAGCATACAATTTCACACACTGTCAGAAAGGGGGGAAAGAATTGGCTAGCCAAAACTTTCCCCCCTCCAAGATAGTCAAAGTATACAATTCTGCAGACTGACAGATAGGGGGAAAAGAATTGGCTAGCCAAAACTTTCCCCCCTCCAAGATAGTCAAAGTATACAATTCCACAGACTGAAAGAGAGGGGGGAAAGAATTGGCTAGCCAAAACTTTCCCCCCTCCAAGATAGTCAAATGATGCAATTCCGCAGACTGACAGATAGGGGGGAAAGAATTGGCTAGCCAAAACTTTCCCCCCTCCGAGATAGTCAAAGCATACAATTTCGCACACTGTCAGAAAGGGGGGAAAGAATTGGCTAGCCAAAACTTTCCCCCCTCCAAGATAGTCAAAGTATACAATTCCACAGACTGAAAGAGAGGGGGGAAAGAATTGGCTAGTCAAAACTTTCCCCCCTCAAAGATAGTCAAATGATGCAATTCCGCAGACTGACAGATAGGAGGGGAAAGAATTGGCTAGCCAAAACTTTCCCCCTCCAAGATAGTCAAAGTATACAATTCCGCAGACTGACAGATAGGGGGGAAAGAATTGGCTAGCCAAAACTTTCCCCCCTCCAAGATAGTCAAAGTATACAATTCCACAGACTGAAAGAGAGGGGGGAAAGAATTGGCTAGCCAAAACTTTCCCCCCTCCAAGATAGTCAAATGATGCAATTCCGCAGACTGACAGATAGGGGGGAAAGAATTGGCTAGCCAAAACTTTCCCCCCTCCAAGATAGTCAAAGTATACAATTCCACAGACTGTCAGATAGGGGGGAAAGAATTGGCTAGCCAAAACTTTCCCCCCTCCAAGATAGTCAAAGTATACAATTCCACAGACGGAAAGAGAGGGGGGAAAGAATTGGCTAGCCAAAACTTTCCCCCCTCCAAGATAGTCAAATGATGCAATTCCGCAGACTGACAGATAGGGGGGGAAAGAATTGGCTAGCCAAAACTTTCCCCCCTCCGAGATAGTCAAAGCATACAATTTCACACACTGTCAGAAAGGGGGGAAAGAATTGGCTAGCCAAAACTTTCCCCCCTCCAAGATAGTCAAAGTATACAATTCCGCAGACTGACAGATAGGGGGGAAAGAATCGGCTAGCCAAAACTTCCCCCCCTCCAAGATAGTCAAAGTATACAATTCCACAGACTGAAAGAGAGGGGGGAAAGAATTGGCTAGCCAAAACTTTCCCCCCTCCAAGATAGTCAAATGATGCAATTCCGCAGACTGACAGATAGGGGGGAAAGAATTGGCTAGCCAAAACTTTCCCCCCACCGAGATAGTCAAAGTATACAATTCCACAGACTGTCAGATAGGGGGGAAAGAATTGGCTAGCCAAAACTTTCCCCCCTCCAAGATAGTCAAAGTATACAATTCCACAGACTGAAAGAGAGGGGGGAAAGAATTGGCTAGCCAAAACTTTCCCCCCTCCAAGATAGTCAAATGTTGCAATTCTGCAGACTGGCAGATAGGGGGGAAAGAATTGGCTAGCCAAAACTTTCCCCCCTCCGAGATATTCAAAGCATACAATTTCGCACACTGTCAGATAGGGGGGAAAGAATTGGCTAGCCAAAACTTTCCCCCCTCCGAGATAGTCAAAGCATACAATTTCGCACACTGTCAGATAGGGGGGAAAGAATTGGCTAGCCAAAACTTTCCCCCCCCCCACCAACATAGTCAAAGTATACAATTCCACAGACTGACAGATAGGGGGGAAAGAATTGGCTAGCCAAAACTTTCCCCCCTCCAAGATAGTCAAAGTATACAATTCCACAGACTGAAAGAGAGGGGGGAAAGAATTGGCTAGCCAAAACTTTCCCCCCTCCAAGATAGTCAAATGATGCAATTCCGCAGACTGACAGATAGGGGGGAAAGAATTGGCTAGCCAAAACTTTCCCCCCACCAAGATAGTCAAAGTATACAATTCCACAGACTGTCAGATAGGGGGGAAAGAATTGGCTAGCCAAACCTTTCCCCCCTCCGAGATAGTCAAAGCATACAATTTCACACACTGTCAGAAAGGGGGGAAAGAATTGGCTAGCCAAAACTTTCCCCCCTCCAAGATAGTCAAAGTATACAATTCCGCAGACTGACAGATAGGGGGGAAAGAATTGGCTAGCCAAACTTTCCCCCCTCCAAGATAGTCAAAGTATACAATTCCACAGACTGAAAGAGAGGGGGGAAAGAATTGGCTAGCCAAAACTTTCCCCCCTCCAAGATAGTCAAATGATGCAATTCCGCAGACTGACAGATAGGGGGGGAAAGAATCGGCTAGCCAAAACTTTCCCCCCACCGAGATAGTCAAAGTATACAATTCCACAGACTGACAGATAGGGGGGAAAGAATTGGCTAGCCAAAACTTTCCCCCCTCCAAGATAGTCAAAGTATACAATTCCACAGACTGAAAGAGAGGGGGGAAAGAATTGGCTAGCCAAAACTTTCCCCCCTCCAAGATAGTCAAATGATGCAATTCCGCAGACTGACAGATAGGGGGGAAAGAATTGGCTAGCCAAAACTTTCCCCCCTCCAAGATAGTCAAATGATGCAATTCCGCAGACTGACAGATAGGGGGGAAAGAATTGGCTAGCCAAAACTTTCCCCCCTCCGAGATAGTCAAAGCATACAATTTCGCACACTGTCAGAAAGGGGGGAAAGAATTGGCTAGCCAAAACTTTCCCCCCTCCAAGATAGTCAAAGTATACAATTCCACAGACTGAAAGAGAGGGGGGAAAGAATTGGCTAGCCAAAACTTTCCCCCCTCAAAGATAGTCAAATGATGCAATTCCGCAGACTGACAGATAGGGGGGAAAGAATTGGCTAGCCAAAACTTTCCCCCCACCGAGATAGTCAAAGTATACAATTCCACAGACTGTCAGATAGGGGGGAAAGAATTGGCTAGCCAAAACTTTCCCCCCTCCAAGATAGTCAAAGTATACAATTCCACAGACGGAAAGAGAGGGGGGAAAGAATTGGCTAGCCAAAACTTTCCCCCCTCCAAGATAGTCAAAGGATGCAATTCCGCAGACTGACAGATAGGGGGGGAAAGAATTGGCTAGCCAAAACTTTCCCCCCTCCGAGATAGTCAAAGCATACAATTTCACACACTGTCAGAAAGGGGGGAAAGAATTGGCTAGCCAAAACTTTCCCCCCTCCAAGATAGTCAAAGTATACAATTCCACAGACTGAAAGAGAGGGGGGAAAGAATTGGCGAGCCAAAACTTTCCCCCCTCCAAGATAGTCAAATGATGCAATTCCGCAGACTGACAGATAGGGGGGAAAGAATTGGCTAGCCAAAACTTTCCCCCCACCGAGATAGTCAAAGTATACAATTCCACAGACTGTCAGATAGGGGGGAAAGAATTGGCTAGCCAAAACTTTCCCCCCTCCAAGATAGTCAAAGTATACAATTCCACAGACGGAAAGAGAGGGGGGAAAGAATTGGCTAGCCAAAACTTTCCCCCCTCCAAGATAGTGAAATGATGCAATTCCGCAGACTGACAGATAGAGGGGGAAAGAATTGGCTAGCCAAAACTTTCCCCCCTCTGAGATAGCCAAAGCATACAATTTCACACACTGTCAGAAAGGGGGGAAAGAATTGGCTAGCCAAAACTTTCCCCCCTCCAAGATAGTCAAAGTATACAATTCCGCAGACTGACAGATAGGGGGGGAAAGAATTGGCTAGCCAAAACTTTCCCCCCTCCGAGATAGTCAAAGTATACAATTCCACAGACTCAAAGAGAGGGGGGAAAGAATTGGCTAGCCAAAACTTTCCCCCCTCCAAGATAGTCAAATGATGCAATTCCACAGACTGACAGATAGGGGGGAAAGAATTGGCTAGCCAAAACTTTCCCCCCCACCAACATAGTCAAAGTATACAATTCCACAGACTGTCAGATAGGGGGGAAAGAATTGGCTAGCCAAAACTTTCCCCCCTCCAAGATAGTCAAATGATGCAATTCCGCAGACTGACAGATAGGGGGGGAAAGAATTGGCTAGCCAAAACTTTCCCCCCTCCAAGATAGTCAAACCATACAAGTCCGCCAGATAGTGAGAAAGAAATCCTAAATTATAGGGGGGGAAAGTTTCAACTAAGGGGGGGAAAGAATTAGCTAGCTAAAAGTATCCCACTTTTGAAATTATAGGGGGGGAAGTTTTTGACTAGGGGGGGAAAGAATTGGCTAGCCAATTCTTTCCCCGGGGGAAGAAATTGGCTAGCCAATTCTTTCCCCGGGGAAGGTTTTGGCTAGCCAATTCTTTCCCCGGGGAAACTTTTGAGGGGGGAAAGAATTGACTGCTACACCGGGAGCTAGAAATAGATTTTTTCATTGAAAACTTAAAAAATCTTTTTGTCTGAAACTACAAGGGCCAGAGCTTAGATATTTGGCACATAGCATCGCCTACAGGTCCTCTATCAAGTTTGTACAAATTATGCCCCTGGGGTCAAAATTGGCCTCGCTCCGGGGGTCACAGTTTTACATAGAGTTATATAGAAAAAATTTCAAACCTCTTCTTCTCTGAAACTAATATGCCCAGAGCTTTGATATTTGGCATGGAGACACTTCTAGATGTCCTATACAGATATTTAAATGGTTCTGGTCGGTTGCATAACTAGGTCACTGGAGCTAAAAGTAGATTTTTTTTCAATTAAAACTTAAAAAATCTTCTTGTCTGAAACTACAAGGGCCAGAGCTTAGATATTTGACACATAGCATCGCCTACAGGTCCTCTATCAAGTTTGTACAAATTATGCCCCTGGGGTCAAAATTGGCCACGCCCCGGGGGTCACAGTTTTACATAGAGTTATATAGAGAAAATTTCATACGTCTTCTTCTCTGACACTAATATGGCCAGAGCTTTTATATTCGGTATGGTGACACTTTTAAATATCCTTTACATATTTTGTTCAAATGGTTCTGGTCTGTTGCATATCTAGGTCAATCCTGGATATAAATCATTATCTCCATTTTTTCAGCTATTCTCAGGTGAGCGAAATATGCCCCATGGGGCTCTTGTTTGCTTATTATAAACTATCAAGTGTTGGCAAAGTGTATTTAACTCATAGCATGCTAGCAGTGGATATATCTTCCACATTGATAACTTTTGCAAACAGTTTGGATCCAGATGAGGCGTCACGTAACGCAGCGCCTCATCAGGATCCAAATTGTTTGACACTCTGACCCTGTTTTGAAAAGAAACTTTTGAAAATTCTGTTTGTAGATCAATATCAGATGACAATTGTTGCAGACGAAAAAAAAATACCCAGCATGCAAAGATTTGATCTATTACAAGTATTTGGATCCAGACCTGGGTCCAAGGTTATAAAGCGTTTGAGCTGAGTCTGAGTGTGTTCTTAAGCATTTGATTGGTCAGATTTGAGCCTAGGCTCATTTGAGCCTAGGCTCAAATCTGACCAATCAAATGCTTGAGAACGATTTTAGACTCAACTGAAAAGCTTTATAACCTTATACCCAGGTTACAAAAAATGTTGAGCCTTATTACGATTCAAACATTTTTTCTCTCTCATCCTGTTCTATTCCTGCCAAAAAAATCCATTTTAACTCTTTGCATGCTGGGTAATGTTTTGTTCTGCAACAATTTGTCGTCTGCTATCGTTCTTAAATAAGATTTTTCAAATTTCTTTTAAATTCAGTGTCAGAACGGCAAACAGTTTGGATCCTGATGACACACCGCGTTACGCGGCGTCTCATCTGGATCCAATCTGTTTGCAGAGGTAATCATTGTGGCGGATATATCCGCCGCTAGAGTGCAAAGAGTTAAAACTGTAGCTGACAACAGTTTGTACAGAAAATATTCAGCATTAATTGTGTTAACCTGCTGCTGCTGCAGAATAGGTTTAGATGAAAAGTAGGGCAAATCAAGCAAGCTAGCTTCTATATGCTGCCAGCAAATTTATTAGAACTGTTTGCAAATAGTTTGGATCCAGATTGAAACACCAAGTCAACTGTTTGACACTCTGGTTACATTTTCAGAGAGGGAAATTAAATGTCTTTGAGAATTTTTTCTGACATCATTTTCATAACATGCAGAAAGTTAAGCATACATGGAATATTTCAAGATGTTTAGATCAAATTGAGAGGACAATAAAGTTCTTTTGGTTATACCATTACCCCATAGCAGGGCTCCAGATAAGGGGAGTATTTAAAAAGCTAAAATCTTTATTTCTGCTTTAAACCCTATGGTGTCACAACTCATTAGAATCGTCTCGAAGAGACGATTCTAATGAGTTGTAACACCATAGGATTAGATGCTAAAATAAGTGAGAAAATGTTGGATTTGTGCAGTTTACTCCCTCTTATCTGGAGCCCTGCCATAGCCTGTTTCTAGTTTTAACCCTTTTCCAATAGAAGTGACTTTTGTACTAGTGCATTTGATTTACTCCTTCAATACTAGCAGATGGTAGACAATTAATTTAAAGTAAGTTAAAAGTAAAGCAGAATGCACCTTAAAGCACATTCTGCTTTACTTTTAATTTGCTTTAAGTGGTCATAGTGTTTTCAAATCTAGAAACAGGCTATGGGTAATGGGTTTAAAGATTAGAGACCACTTAAAGCGGAGTGAAAATAAAGTAGACTGAAAGACCTTCAGGCGCATTCTACTCGCATTGCAACCTGCATTAATTAGTGGTCATCTTTCTTAAAAATGGAAACAGTCTATCGAGTAATAGGTTGATCTATTTTCGCATAAATACACTTTTTTACGCCTATAATTAATTCCTCATTCCCTTTTATACAGTTATGAATCTGTATCAGAAATATTTTTTATACCCTAGCAGGTAATAGCTTAAAGCAGGCTGAAAGTAAAGCAGAATGCATCATAAGGCACATTATGCTTTACTTTCAACCTGCTTTAAGTGTTCACAGATCTTCAAAACGAGAAAAAGGCTATGGGATTAAGTGATCTTCTTTCTTCAAAACAAGAAACAGACTATGGGGTAATATAGGTTAACCCTTTACCCCATAGAAGCGCCTTTTAGCGCATTAAGTTTATTCCTTCACTGAAGAAAATAGTTCCAATTTATACAGTAATAGATATGTATCATACGAAATATTTTCTATATTCTAGCAGATGATAGCTTAAACCAGGCTGAAAGTAAAGCAGAATGCGCTTAAGGCGCATTCTGCTTTACTTTCAACCTGCTTTAAGTGGACACCAAATATTCAATACTATGTGGGAAAGGGTTAAATGGAAAAGAATAACTTCTTCCCCAATTGTATTTTCTGATATTGATTCTGGTGTTAGCAGAATGCGAAATTGTTGTGACAGATTCTGCAATAAAAATGATTTTTCTTCTATTTTCTAGGGCAGAAACAGAGAAGGGGTTGTCACGGAAACACATAATTGAAGGTATTGTTGTTATGGTTAAGTTTGTTTACGATACAGTTTTTCTGCCCGATTGATTCAAGTTTCCTTCTGTAGGAGCCTAGTAACATGGACAGAGGGTCAATTACTGTGATTTAACCCTTGCCCTATAAATAAGCCTTTCTATGCCACTGATTTATTCTTTCACTGAAGAAAATAGTTCCACTTTATATAGTCATGAATATAATACCAAAGAAATATTTTCTATTTCGTAGTAGAAAGTAACTAAGATAGACTGAAAGTAAAGCAGAATGTGCCTTAACCCATTACCCCATAGCCTGTTTCTAGTTTTGAAAATAGGTGACCACTTAAAGCAGGTTGAAAGTAAAGCAGAATGATGATTCTGATGAGTAGTAACACCATAGGATTTGGTGCTGAAATAAAGATTTTAGATTTCGAAATACTCCCCTTATGTTGGATTTGTTCAGTTTACTTCCTCTTATCAGAGAGTGGAGCCCTGTCTTGACCATGACCTTCTAATGTTTTTCATAGTTTCCCTTCCTATAACAGATCCTTCCCAACAACACATACAATGTTTGTCTCCTGTTGGGTTTTGTTGTAGAGAGGGAGCACTGTAAATCCAACTATAAGTCCATGTTGCATAAAATACTACTTTGTCTGAGAAAATGAATTTATTGGCAATATGCCAAAGCGGTCTTTTATGAATTTTATGAAAAACTGATCCTATAAGATTTGGAAGATTTTATTTCTGTGTTGAATGTCTGTTGGGAATCGCTGGCATAAAGCTGACTTCCTGGTTTTCTCAGATTAAATATTAATTGTACCAAAAACCACAATGTACAGTATAACCTCTCTATTACGACCACAAAGTTGTGTCAAATAATAGTCGTTTAAGACAGGTGACTGCTTAAAGCAATGTGAAAGTGAAACAGAAAGCTCCTGCGGGAGCTTTCTGTTTCACTTTCACGTTGCTTTAAGCTGTCACCTGTCCGTCATACGGACAATTCAATTTGACAATTGGCCTTCATTTTAGTGGCCGTAATAGAGAGGTTCCACTGTAATTGTATAATGTCTTTAACTCTTTGCATGTTGGGTAATTTTAACGTCTGCTATGGGCGGAAAAGATGGTTTCTCTAAATTTCTTTTCAAAACAGGGTCAAACAGTTTGAATCCTGATTAGATGCACTTTTGACTTAAGAACATCGATATGAGTGTTAAACTGTTTGGGTACTGATCACATGCCGCGTTATGCGGCGTCTGATCAGGATCGAAACTGTTTGCAAATGTCCGTGTTGTTGCTATGGCAGCAAAAGGGTTAACAGAAAATTTAAATTATTTCATAGCTCCAGATAACGGCAGTATTTCAAAAACTAAAATCTTTATTTCAACACCAAATTCTATGGTGTCACTACTTATTAGAATCGTCTTGAAGAGACGATTCTAATGAGTAGTAGCACCATAGGATTTGGTGTTGGAGGGAGTGAGGTAATGTTGGATTTGCTCAGTTTACTTCCTCTTATCTAGAACCCTCAGGATTTGAAAACTCAGCATAATGCCAGAGAAGGGTTTGTTGCTATAATGCAGAACATGACTTTGCAAACAGTTTGTTTCCAGATCAGATGATTTGGTATCTCGGGTCAGATGTAAAGGCCGATGTTATAGTATAATAATAACCGTGTAATGATTTCCTGTAAGAACAGTTTGGCAAACGATCTTTAACCCTTTCCCCCATAGAAGCAACTTTTAGCGTATTTAATTTATTTCTCCGCTGAAGAAAAACGTTCCAGTTTATACCCTCATGAACCATTACCATAACAAATATTTATATAGTCTAGCATAATTATGTTAGTTTAAAACAGGCTGAATGTAAAGCAGAATGTACCTTAAGGCACATTCTGCTTTACTTTCAACCTGCTTTAAGTGATCACCTGTATTTAATGTTATTTATTATATGCCTTCGTATGATATCGAGCTTTTTCGCGTGTATCTGCAGAGTAAAATACAAGAGTCTGTATCAGCCACCTTGTATCAGCCACCTTGTATTTTACTCCAACCTCGTTTTCGATTTAGCGTGACGTCGTTTACGTTCAGGTACAAGTCCCGCGTTAATCTTTGTGGCCTACAATAATTCTTTGTTCTGCTTCAAATAACTAATGGTTCTGGATATAAAATTATTTAAACAACTTTTTAGTTGTTTCTGGAGTGTATTCAAGGCATATAATAAACACATTACCAGTTGACAGTCCGATACAGAGTGTTGCATTTAGCTCTCGGCGTTTTAGGCGGAAACAACCGATCAGACTCGCGCCAAGGCGCTCGTCAGATCGGCTATTTCCGCCAAAAACGTCTCGAGCTAAATACATCACTCTGTATCGGACTGTCAACTGGTAATGTGTATATACGGGTTATTGGGTAATGGGTTAAAGAGAGAGATGCCATTAAATGCATTGTAAAAGTAATACAGAGCCTTCTGCATTACCTTTGTTGTGCATTATTCTGCCACTTTTAAACTATACAATATTCTTGTACAGTAAAAACTTGATAATTCGAACAGACCCTGGTCATGGTTTACACTGTTTGGTAAAACTGTAAGAGCATAAGACTGGATAAAACTTGAACAAACCTACCTACATTACATAGCATCTTCAAAAAATGTTTTTATGTTTGCGAGGACTGGAAATCTTATTTTAGTCTTTGATTTATAATTTAATATTGTTCAAAGAGGTTTTATTTCATTTTAATGTTGCTTATACGTAGTTTTGTAATTGGAAATATCAATTCGTTTAGTTCTAGATAAATATCTGCTCAAAATGTCATCTGCTTTAACTCTTTGCATGCTGGGTAATTTTTTCGTTTGCAAAAATCTGTCGTCTGCTATCATTGTGAAATAAGAATTTTCAAAATTTCTTTTAAATTCAGTGTCAGAATGGCAAACAGTTTGGATCCTAATGAAACACCCTGTTACGCGGCATCTCATCAGGATCCAATCTGTTTGCAGAGATAATCACTATGGCAGGTATATCCACCGCTGGCATGCAGAGTTAACCAATTTGTGCCTAGCATCCTATAAAAGAGACTAAATAGGCAAACAGTGTAGAATTTGATCAGACACCACATTATGTGACGTTTGATCAGAGTCTACACTGTTTGCTGACGGGAACTTCATTAAGAAACGAAACAAAATGAAATTTTGACCAGACATATGATACCTAATATAGAAAATGGACTTATCCATTATATAAGCATGGAAGAATCCAATGGGCTCATCAACTTTAATTCTGACACTATCTGAATAACAAACAGTTTGGATCCTAATCAGATGCTGAGTAACTCGGCATCTGATCAGGATCGAAACTGTATTCTATGGGCAAGACAATTTCGTTCCTCCACTCCAAAAATAAACCATTTATTGCCGAGTATCTGTCATCTGCTTCATATTTATGTCTGCAGAAATTCAAAATAATTCAAATATGTTCGAGTATTTCCCAAACTGATTTAGTGTAAACAGACAGTTGGGATCCTGATTATAAAAATGCTGGGCTACTGAACCTCCTGTAGGAGCATTTTGTATTTATGGAATAATTAGTTAAATGTATGTCTCTATCTACCTGTCTTTCTTTATTTGCAGGCCTTAAAGGATCATTAGAGAGATTACAACTGGAATATGTTGATATTGTATTTGCAAACAAGCCCGACCCACATACTCCCATGGAGGGTAAGTAGATATAGCCAATTCTTTACTTGCCATGTTGAAGGAGCAAAAGCTAGAATTGTGTCCTGGTTTTCTGTTAAGTTGACGCCAAACATTTGGATTTAGCTCCCGATTGTTTTCTTTGCGCTCAGTTACCCTCAATTATAAATAATGGACAAGACTTAATTGTAAACTGGATATGTCCATTTTAAGTTACAGGAATAATGTGTTAAGGTAGACAGAACCTGTCTTTAGAGACCACTAATTGTGTATAATATTTTATTATACGAGTCTTTGTTTGAATGTTTCTAATATGTAAATTAACTGTAATCTGAGTTTTCTTTGTATTCTTGCAGAGACAGTGCGGGCGTTTACTCATGTGATAAATCAGGGCTGGGCTATGTACTGGGGCACATCACGATGGAGCCCTACAGAAATTATGGTAGGTATTCAAAGAACCCTAGAGGAGACTAATTCTAATGAGAAGTCTAAATTTGTTAGAAAATAAAGGAGATAGATAAGAATAATTTTCAGCTTATTCCGTTTTATTAGCTAGTCCAGACATACCAAAATATTTTACCAAATGACCTTGACCCTAAATTTTGACCTAATTTTACTGTATTTTTCACTGATCATACACATATACAGTCTTTGATATCTCGAACTCGCTTAACTCGAACTAGCCGAAAGTTCGACAAATGAACTGCATTAATTAATGCTCGGTTAAGTCGAACATACCCATAATTCACGTTTTAACTTTGAAATACGGGTATGTTCGAGTTAACCGAGTTCGAGATATCAAAGTTCGACTGTATTTTCATCCTGTGTGAAGCAACTATTTGAACCCATGGATCTGCTATTGAGATGTTATTTAACCCTTTGAACCCTAGTCCCGCATATAGGCGTCATTTTCAAACAGTATACATGTGAAAAGTGCACTTGTCCTATGCAAACAGTGAATACCCAGATCAGTCATAATGCCAAACATTGACAAAAACAACCCTTAAAAGTCAGAAATGGACTAAACTAAAATGGAAACTGAGATTGTCCATTTTAAGTTTCAGGGAGGAAAGATTTAACCCTTTATTTCATGACCTGTTTATAGTATTGAAGATAGATGACCACTTAAAGCAGGTTGAAGGTAAAGCAGAATAACCCACCTTCAGTGTTGGAATACCTGTAAGGCCAGCTTTAAGCTACCATCTGCTAGAATATAGAAAAGATTTCTTATGATACTTATTTGTGATGTATAAATCGGAACAATTTTCTTAGTGGAGGAATAAAATTAAATGCGTTGAAATGTGTATCTCTGGAGTGATAGGTAATTGTAAATCTTACTACATGTATACTGATTACACTACGTTACAGGAGGCCTATTCTGTAGCCCGGCAGTTTAACCTGATTCCCCCTGTAGCAGAACAGACTGAGTACCATCTCTTCCAGCGGGAGAAAGTAGAACTACAAATGCCAGAACTTTACCATAAAATTGGTAAGAACAACTGAGAGACATGCTATACATCCTAGCCTTGTATAATAAGCTTTACTTACTTACTTACTTAATCCTGATTTGATTTGTCATCTGCTGCAGGTGTCCCAGCATCTGGGATAGGCAGCAGTCGGCTAGTTTGTCTGATACTTGATCTCCAAGCAGCTCTGTCGAGTGGGTTAACATCAAGGTTGCAAGCCTTAATGTCAGCCTTAACACAGTCTGACCATGATTTTCTCGGTCTCCCAAGCTTTAGTTTAAAATATTATAACAGGTGACTGCTTAAAAATCAGAAAATTCCTACAGTTTCTAACCCATTACCCTATAACCAGTTTCTAGTTTTGAAGACATTGTGACCACTTAAAGCAAGTTGAAAGTAAAGCAGAATGCTTAACTTTCAACTTGCTTTAAGCTAATATCTGCTAGAATATAGAAAATATTTCCTATGGTACATTATACATGACTGTATAAATGATTTTATTTCCTACAGTGGAGTAATAATTTAAAGGCATAAAAAGGCGTATTTACGAAAGAAGGACAAAGACAGATAGATGTTTTACTTTTCATGTTGGTTGAATCTGCTACATTCAAAGGGTGTAGTGTTAACATTACATTTGTAAATTATGTTTGCAGCACATGCAGTGTTGTAATAAAAAGTTTTGTTGTCGTTGAACTGTTGTAGTAAAGTATGTTATCCTAAAAAAGTGTTGAATATATGTTGCTTATAAAACATTATCACCCAATGTGCAAGTTTTACTGCTTGTGCTACTTAAATTATCATTGGGTTTTCTTCCATTCTTTGTGTGTTTACAGCAGACATTGTACCAGATAAAAATAGAAGATCTTACATGAGTGCTCATTATTTATTCTTTTTAATAAATGATTTGACTAAAATAATATGACGCTAGCCTTGGCGAGCGTCATATTTATTCTAGTCAACAAGTTTGTTAAAATAGATAAGTAACCAGTAGGAATGTGAGATTCTATTTATCACATAACAATTTCAAACTCAAGCAGTGACTGTGGACGAACAGGCTAGGCCAGAACTCCAAAACGATATTTCACAAGTGGAATACGATATTTATATAATGGCTTTATACCACTCCCAGACTGCAAATTATGCAATAAATAGAGGATAATCCATTTCTTTGGATTGATATGAAAAATATATCACGAGAATGGGTTGTTATCTGGTTAAAAAACGAGTCCGCAGGACAAGTTTTTTAACCAGATAACTACCCATTCGAGTGACATATTTTTCATATCTATTCAAAGGAATTGATTATTCTATTTATTATATATATATTAATGACGTCGTTACAGAAAAAACACACAAAATTGATTACCGCGACATCACTAAACTAATTATGATGTGACGTCACAAAAAGTGATATCATCACTACATGTAGTGATGATATCAACAGTGACAATATCAAATTTATCTAACTGAGAAATCTATAAATCATCGATATGTATACAATAAATCTTATTTTGACATTTTGATTTGCTTTCACCAGGCATTGGTACTGTGATATGGTCCCCATTGGCCAGTGGTATACTGACAGGGAAATATGAAGATGGGGTTCCAATCTACTCTAGGGCTGCACTCAAGGTATGTTTAACTCTTTCCCCCATAAAAGCGCCTTTTAGCAAATATGATTTATTTCTCCGCTGAAGAAAATAGTTCCAATTTAATCAGTCATGCATACCGGTATATATTATAGGGAATATTTGCTATATTCTAGCACATGATAACTTAAAGCAGGCTGAAAGTAAAGCAGAATGCACCTTAAGGCACATTCTGCTTTACTTTCAATCTGCTTTAAGTAGTCACCTATCTTCAATACTAAAAATAGGCTATCAGGTAAAGGTTTAAAGAGGTACAAATGTACTCTTATCAATATCTTTATGATCAGAATTTCAAAAATTTAAATTTTGCATAAATTTGCAGACAATAAGAGATGATTAATTTGGAAGTGAGATCCAGATAAGGGGAGCATTTCAAAAACTTATATCTTTATTTCTGCACCCTATGGTGTCACTACTCATTAGAATAGTCTCTTTGAGACGATTCTAATGAGTAGTCACACCGTAGGAGTTTGATGCTGAAACAATTTTTTTTATTTTTACATTCAAATGAGTAGTAACACCATAGCATTTTAGTGCTGAAACAAAAATCTTTATTTTTTGTATAAAACCCTATGATGTCACTACTCATTAGAATAATCTTTTCGAGACAAGTCTAAGGAGTAATCGCATCATAGGATTTGTTGCTGAAACAATGGAGAAGATATTGTCTTTGGTCGGTTTACTCCCTCTTAATCATTCTGGTGCCCTGCTGCAAGGCTGGGTGGGATTTGGTGTGTGCAGAGTGAGGCCAACCTAGATGAAAGATCAGGGCTCGAGGTAAGAGAGAGTAAACTGAACAAGTCCAACATTTTCTCACTCATTTCTGCACCAAATCCCATGGTGTTACTGCTCATTAGAATTGTCTCGAAGAGACAATTCTAATGAGTAGTTACACCATAGGGTTTGAATGCAGAAATAAAGATTCTAGTTTTTTTAATACTCCCCTTATCTTTAAAAAGAAAAACAAAAAAAGTTAAAACTTTATTTCTTTTACATTGATTATGAGGCAACATTAACTTATACAAATCACTCTCAACGGCTCAAATGGTGGCGTATTTGGTAATTTCTGTGGGAGGAAACCGGAGTACCCTCTCACATACTGCCCGACCCAGAATCGAACTCGAGACCGCATTGGTGAGAAGCGGATGCGCTATACCACTGTGCTATCCGAACTCCCCATATCTGGAGACTTGACAGATGTTTCTTGTTCGCAGGGATACAGCTGGCTAAAAGACAAGATTCTGAGTGATGATGGGCGCCGGCAACAGGCCAAACTGAGAGAAGTGTCCGTGATAGCAGACAAAATAGGATGTTCCATGTCACAGCTTGCCATTGGTAAGAATACAGTTGAAATCCAATTACTCAAAATCATTTAACCCATTACCCCATAAATACACCTTTTTATGCCTTAAATTATTCCTCCACTGAAGAACATAGTTCTAACTTTTATAGTCTTGAATAAGTGTTATCAGAAATATTTTCTATATTTTAGTAGATAGTGACTTAAAGCAGGCTGAGAGTAAGCAAAAAGCGCCTTTAGGTACATTCTGCTTACTCTCAACCTGCTTTAAGTAGTGACCAATGCCTTCAAAACTAGAAACAGGCTATGAGATAATGGGTTAACCCATTACCCACTTGCCCCTTTCTAGAATTGGAGATATGTGATTACTTAACCCATTAAGCCATACTGACTCATATTGACTCATTGCGCAATAGCCTCATACTGACTCATTTTGACACACTTTAATCCACTAGCTTGTATTGAGATAAGCATTAATAATTGTTTATCGCTTATGAGTTAATGGGTTAAAGCCAGTAGTAAAAAAATATAAGTGCTGCATCATATAGATAAAAGATCAGAGCTCCAGATAAGGGGAGTATCTCAAAAACTAAAATCTTTCTTTCTGCTTTAAACCCTATGGTGTCACTATGATTCTAATGAGTAGTAACACCATAGGATTTGGTGCTGAAATAAGTGAGAAACTGTTGAATTTGTCCCCTTTTACTCCCTCTTATCTGGAGCCCTTAAAGATCTTTATACATTGCAAACAGTGACAACCCAAGTGTACTCTCCACCAGTTCACAGTTTGTAAAAAACAATATTTGGCAAGTTTGTGTATTTTTGTTTCAGCATGGTGCTTAAAGAATGACAATGTACACTCTGTGTTGTTAGGAGCCTCCAACGTAGACCAGTTGTATGAAAATATCCAAGCTTTACAGGTACGTGATTCACATATTTAGTTCAGGGTTCTAGATAAGAGGGGGTACACTGAACAAATCCAACATTTCTTATTCATTTCAGCACCAAATCCTATGGTGTTACTATTCATTAGAATTGTCTGTATGAGATGATTCTAATGAGTAGTGACACTATAGGGTTTAATGCAGGAATAAAGATTTTAGATTTTTAAATACTCCCCTTATCTGGACCTGTACGTGATTTATATATTTAATTTGTCAGACAGATGTGGTTTAGGAGTATCAAGCTCCAATACCACACCAGGGGTTGTGAATTTGATCCCCTGCCACACCATGTCTTTTGGATGAGACTTTATAAACCAAGGTCTAATGTATCAGTGCTTTACACTGGGCATAAGAAAGAGCCAGAGAAATCTGTCGATAGAAAGGATATAACATCACACACAGTTTTCTGTATCCACTCCTCTCTCTCTGTATAATGAAATGATAATGGAATATATCTTATATAATGATGAAATATATCTTGTATAATAGTGTATATTTTGAAAATGAAGTTATATATTGTGTAATATATCGTGTATAATATTGTACAAAGGAACCCATAGGCTGTCTGTATTTCTCTGTTTCAGTATTTGTCCAAATTGACCTCCAGCGTTATGCACGAGCTCGACAAGATCCTCGGTAACAAGCCGAGCATCACGCGAAGGGAACAAATCACCAGGTGACTAGAATCTCAGTCGTCTCACGAGCCCGCAGAAAGCACAACACAGGGCGAGACGCACCACACCTCACAACGAAAAGGCTCACTTATGCCATATAATGCCGCTTGCACTGTGCAGTAGCGTAATTGTTTCACCTTTCACGTGCATGACAATATTGTGAGACGGTATTTGCCAGATTTGTCTGGGATTTGCCGGTTTTTATTGTTCATCTCACTTTGCTGCAGGTGAGGTCTAGGGAAAACAATGCGAAGCTTACGGTGGGAAAGACATTGTTTCCTGTTTTGACAAGGCCTAAATGCAATGTAGTAAAATTTTACAGGATCGTTAAGAAAATATTCATGATTACGTAAACCATTACCCCATAGTGCTCAGAGCAACAGATAAGGGTAGTTTTTCAAAACTTAAAATCTTTTTTTCTGAATTAAACCCTATGGTGTCACTACTCATTAGAATTGTCTCTTCGAGACGATTCTAATGAGTATTAACACCATAGGATTTGGTGCTGAAATGAGTGATAAAATGTTTGATTTGTTGAAATAACTACCTCTTATCTGGAGCCCTGCCCATAGTCCATTTCTAGTTTTGAAGAGAGATGATTACTTAAAGCAGGTTGAAAGTAAAGTAGAATGCGCCTTAAGGGGCATTCAGCTTTACTTTCAGCCAGCTTTAAGCTACAATTGAGATTGAAAAAAATCAGATTTGTTATGAGACATATTCATCACAGTATAATGTGGAACTGTTTTCTTTAGTGAAGGAATAAATCAAAGGCTTAAAAAGGTGTATTTATGGGGTAATAGGTCAATATGTGAGTGGCAATCAGTTTTGAGTCTGATTAGAACTCGAGTTACTTGGTATCTGCTCAAACTCCAATCTGTTTGCAATGGACATAGAGTCAAATTTCAATATCTCAAACTCACTTAACTCAAACTTACTAGTACATGTTTGTCAAAGTTAAAACGTGGCTCAGCCACATTTTAACTTTGAAATATGGGTATGTTTAACTTAACTGAGGACAAAATAATGCAAGTCAAGTGTCGAAATATCAGATAGTTCGAGTTGAGTGAGTTTGAGATATCGAAGCTTGACTGTAAATTTTTATTGGGAATAAATAATGTTTCCTACCTTGTATGAGGCAAACTACAAGCATAAATGGCAAAATCTATTGCAAGCTGCTGTATAATTTGTTGTGTGTTTATGTTTTTTAAGACTTTCATTTTCGTGTTCTTGCGGAAAAGAAATTTATAAGAAGTTTTCATCGCGAAAATTCTGTTCTTTTCACTTATTTTGTGATAGTGATTCGGTTTTTACTGCTAACTGGACAAGACACTTCAGTGATTATTCCTACAAGTGAATAAAACTCAGGGCTCCAGATAAGAGGGAGTAAATTAACAAATTCAACATTTTCTCACTCATTTCTGCACCAAATTCTATGGTGTAAAAACTCATTAGAATCGTCTCCATTCTAATGAGTGGTGACAACATAGGGTTTATTTGAAAATTAGAAAATCAGAATTTTGAAGTATGCACCTTAGCTGGAGCTCTGGTTTATTCCTAGGTGGGAATTTAAAATCATTTCTGTTATGAATTCCTGATTTATGTTGAGGTTTAATTTCAGTGTGATTATGTTGTTTTGTATTGTTGATTATGAAATGGTATACTAACAATTAAGTCCAACTATAATGACTCTTTAAATGAAGGTTAGCACTTTTCTCTTTATAAGCACAATCTGAGAAAATGATAATTTTACCCCTTCCACCACTTAACCCTTTCCCCGATAGAAGCGACTTTTAGCGTATCTAATATATTCCTCCGCTGAAGAAAATAGTTCCCGTTTATACCCTCATTAACAATTACTATTACAAATATTTTATATAGCCTAGCAGATTTTAGCTTAAAGCAGGCTGAAAGTAAAGCAGAATGTGCCTTAAGGCACATTCTGCTTTACTTTCAACCTGCTTTAAGTGGTCATCTGTCTTCAAAACTAGAAACAGGCTATGAGGTAAAGGGTTAAATTCCACAAAACTCCTATACTATGTCATGATATACAGCCTTATATGAGGATTATTAGATAAGTTTTAAAAGCGTTGTTGTAGCTTAACTCATTACCCAATAAATACACCTTTTTACACCTTTGATTTATTTTCCACTACAGAAAATAGTTCTAATTTATACATACATCAATATTATTTTCTATAAGAATATTTTCTATATTCTAGAAGATGGTGGCTTAAAGCAGGCTTAAAGTAAAGCAGAATGTGCCTTAAGGCGCATTCTGCTTTACTTTCAACCTGGTTTAAGTGATTACCTATCTTAAATACAAGAAACAGGCTCTAGGGAAATGGGTTAAAGAAAGATGAAGGTAAGGCAGAAAGCTCCTAAAGAAGTTTTCTGCTTTACTTCAGTTAAACAGGTAAGAGGAGTAGTTTGTAAAACTAAAATCTTTATACCTGCTCAAAACTCTATGGTGTAACTACTTATTAGAATTACCTAATAGAGATTTATTTTCCATGGTAGAAAATGGTTCCAATTATAGTCATGAATATGAATCAGAAGAAATATTTTCTTAATCCTAACAGATAGTAGCTTAAAGCAGGCTGAAAGTAAAGCAGAATGTGCCTTAAGGCGCATTCTGCTTTACTTTCAACCTGCTTTATGTGGTCAAATGTCTACAAGACTAGAAATAGGCTATGGGGTAATGGGTTTATTGTAGATGTTAGAAATGGGTGGTTTCCAGCGCTGACTGTGGGCAAAAGACTAATAGCAGATGGCAGGTTTAAGGCAGGGTTCAAGCTATTTGCTTCTCTTTATTCCGATTAAACTCGTGGACTTGTTTTAAAATATACTCATTTCATTTGCAAAAAAAGTAGACCCAGATAAGATCCTTCAAGATCTCTCCGAGCTTGGTCCACACTATTTGCTAATTTAGACCAGTATTTTATGGTTCTTACCAGAATTCTAAGTAGACTGGCTCATGTTTTGGAAATTAAAGAGATCCACAAGGGATCATAATAACCCACAAGTGATACTTTGTTAAGGTATCACCTGTCGGTAAAGAAATTAATATGTTTTCATTTAAGATTCATTATATGTGGACTTCATAGTGTAATAATAATAGTAATGATATTTCCATTATTATCGTTATTGTTATTTGTCTTATTATGATAAAAGATTTTGCATTTTAATATTACCATAATTATTATTACTACAAGTACATGTACAATTATTTCTGTTGTTATTTTACTTTAATGTTATTAAACATATTTCATATTATTGCTATATTTTACCTGAACTTTTATTACCTTATTTTTTATTACTATATTACCTATTGTATTATTAGTTTATTATCCTTATTATTATTAGATCTACTTTATTATTATTATTATTATGTTCAATATTATTATGGTAATTATTATTTTTATTATTGTAGATCTAATTATCATTATTATAATATTATAACTTGTTACTTACATTATAGTTGTATTATTATTATCTTATTTTTATTACTATTTTTCCTACTGTATTACTATTTATTCATATATTATCACTATTATAACTAGATCTACATTATTATTATTATTGTCATTATTATAATTATTAAATTATTATTTTTAACATACAAAGTTGTATTATTATTCTCTTCCTTATTGTTACACCTTTTATCATTAACTTTGTCATTTTTCAGTATTGTTGATGTTATTTTCATCATTTTAATTAAATTAAATTTTGTCCCTTTTTTAATTTTTTCCTATTTGCCATTGTCAATTGAAGGTGTTTTGTGTATAGATCTTTCTATCTCCTATCTTATATAATGGCCAGGATTAAGAACAAGGATTAACTCTTTGAACCCTAGTCACGCATATATGCGTCATTTGCAAACAGTGTACCTGTGAGGAGTACACTTGTCCTGTGCAAATAGTGTAGACCCTGATCAGAGGGCTCCTTAAGGAGCCCGCTGATCAGGGTCTACACTATTTGTCATTTTGGACTGGACTGAATTAAAGACTAGTATTGTTCATTTGAGGTTTCAGGGAGGAAAGGGTTAAGGTATAAAAGAAGTGTATGCTATAACGAAAATGTTGCAAGACTTTTACCAGAGCTCCAGATAAGAGGGATTCACCATTTAAAATCCAACATTTAAATTCCAACATTTAAAATCCAAACATTTTTTTTATTTTTGTCCGCACAAATAAAAAAATTGATTACTCATTAAAATCAGCTCTTCAAAACAATTCTAATGAGTAGCCACACAATGGGGTTTAATGCAGAAATAAAAATTTTAGTTTTTGAAATACCCCCATTATTGGAGCTCTAGCTGCTATCACCATTTAGATAACAGGGCTCCAGATATAGCGGGGAGTATTTCAAAAACTAAAATCTTTTATGTCTGCTTCAAACCCTATGGTGTGACTTCTTATTAGAATTGTCTCATAGAGACGATTATAATGAGTAGTCACACCGTAGGGTTTAGCACAGATAGGGTGAGTATTTCAAAAACTAGGGGGAGGGTCGGATCTAATGTTATTATAACTTGTGACCCAATCCCAATTCCATGTATATATGAGGGAATAAAAATATGTTTAAACTATTTAAAAACTACCGGTAAAATCTTTTATGTCTGCTGCAAACCCTATTATGTGACGTTCTCATTAGAATTGTCTCGAAAAGAGGATTCTAATGAGTAGTGACATCATAGCATTTAGCGCAACATGAAGAAGAAAATGACAGAAAGTATGACTTATCTCCCTTATCCGGAGCCTTGAGATAAGCAGTGATTATGGGTTGAAGAGGTTTTAGGGTATGTGTATAATCAAAAAGAAATAGTTAATCTATGCATTTTATATGTAGTGCAACATTTGTTCAATTACCTGTACTATTTAAATTGGAAAATATAGTAAAACCTCTCTATTACGACCACTCAATAGAGTAATTTTCTGATATATTCAAGGCAGGTGTTTGCTGTATCCTTTACTCCATAGTCTGTTTCTAGTATTGAAGATAGGTCACCATGTAAAGTATGTTGAAAGTAAAGCAGAATGTGCCTTAACCCATTACCCCATAGTCTGTTTCTAGTTTTGAAGATAGGTGACTTAAGCTACCATCTGTTAGAATATAGAAAATATTTATTGTGATACATATTCATTACTGTATAAATTGGAAACATTTTCTTCAGTGGAGGAATAAATTAATGGCGTAAAGAGGAGTATTTATGGGGTAATGGGTTAAGGCACATTCTGCATTACTTTCAGTCTGCTTTACGAGAGATACAATCCGCTTGGAAAAAAATTCTTTTAACCGGTGCACATTCATATCTACAAATTCAAGCTATTTTCTTCTGTGTATGTATGAATTAAAGGTGTTAAAATGTGTATCTATGGAGTTAAAGGTTAAAGCAAGTTGATAGTAAAGCAAAAAACTCTTTCAGGCTCTATAAGCTTTCACCTGTCTATATTTAAACCCATTACCCCATAAATACGACTTTTTACGCCTCTAATTTATTCCTCCACTGAAGAAAATATTTCAAATTTATATAGATCTGAAATTTTAAAATTAGAAATAATTTCTTTTTTTCTAGCAGCTGATAGCAAAAGCAGGCTGAAAGTAAAGCAGAATGTGCCTTAAGGCACATTCTGCTTTACTTTCAACCTGCTTTTAGTGGTCAAAACAAGAAACAGGTTATGGAGTAATGGGCAAATACCATTAATTAATTGTATTACCAGTGGATGTAATAGAGTGTTTTTACTGTAGTACAGCAGCTGTACATGTATATAGTAGTTAGTCTCCAGATACAAATGGAGTAAATTAAACATTTCCAACATATTCTGCATTGTGTCAATTAAATTCTATGTTGAGACTAATCATTAGAATCATCTCGAAGAGTAGTCACAACATGGGGTTTGGTAGAGATGAAGAAATTTTAGTATTTGTAAAAACTCTTTATATCTCTTTAAATAGCTATTTAGTGTGTTTTGGGACAGTATTGCCAATCAGTCTGTACTTATTTCTTAGTGACAAGTTTGTTTTTTCAGCCACATTGCAAAGTAGGTCAGACTATTTTTGCGACCCAACTGTACTGAATACATCTTTTGCCACTTGGATACTAAAACAAACGTTATCTATTCAAACTTTTCTTCAGATGGAATTCTGTATTTGTCTTCTTCGCTATAATTCTGTATTTATCTCTTTCTTTTGTATAAGTGTCAAATTAACAGATTTCCAATTTTTGGGGTCTGATCTGGATCCAAACTATTTGCAAAGTTGTCAACTGTCTTTAACCCTTTACTCCACAGAAGCACCTTAGTATGCCTCTATCTGTAAACACCCAGATTGTTTATTTCTTGGTGGTGTTGAATACAGATGGCACCTTAATTCAAGATTTATTTAAAGCAAAAAGATAGTAAAGAAACTATCTGCTTTAATTTCATCTTACTTTAAGTATTATATGTCATAAACCTTTACCCCAAAGTCTGTTTCTAGTTTTAAAGATGGATGATTTTTATCCTCAGAGATGATAGCTTAAAGCAGGCTGAAAGTAAAGCAGAATGCGCCTTAGGGTGCAATCTGCTTTACTTTCAACCTGCTTTATTTAAATACGCTTGAAAAATATAAAAAATGGAAATCTTAGGATTTTTCAAGATTAAGTTAGGGCAGCCCTGCTCTAGGTGGGGACTACATACCTTGGTGTAAAAAATCCCAAGAGGTGTGAAAAGGTGTATTTATGGAGCAATGGGTTAAAAATTGTTCATACATCTGTAGGTTTCTACTCAGGCTTTCACTTGATTGTTGTCAAACTTTTTCTCTTACTACACTTGAGTGTTGTCAGCTTTTTCACTTTTTTCACTGCTTTATCCTGTCTTTCACATTGTTCACTAAGCAGCTTAAATCTGATTGGCTGGTGTATGGCATTTGAAATGCCATGTTAGATGTTTGATTGGCTGATTTCTGGTATGTGAAATGGCATATATGATGTCCTCACACCTGATTGGTCAATATCTGGCATGTGAAATGCTATGTAACATGATTCCTGATCTGATTGGCTGGGTTATTATTATTCCCTATCCTATTAAACTTGCCATTATTTGCATTTACGATGAGTTTGTATCAAGATCAGATGCGGAGAAGTTGACTTGCTAATCTGGATCCAAATTGTTTGATAACTGCATCAAATTCTGAGCATTGGTCTTGTTCAGTGTTATAATGTTTCAGGTGCAGCACACAGCTATAGAGGTATATAGGCAAAGAAGGTTCCGAGTTCTAATATCACTAAAGCAATATTTTTATTTGCTAAATCTTCTCTTTTGCAAAATTGTATACGCTCACCCCAATGATTAAAATGAAAACCCAACACAAAGCCACTCATTTCAAATATAAAACTTTAAAAAAAGGCAAGAAAAAAGTATTTGCCTACAGTAAGATTCGAACCAAAAACCACAAAGATATTCAATATTTTGTGTCATTATAACTACTTAATCCGTTACTCTATAGCCAGTTTCTAGTTTTGAAGACAAGTGACCACTTAAAGCAGGTTGAAAATAAAGCAGAATGCTTTACTTTCAGCCTGCTTTAAGCTACCATACCATCTTCTAGAATGTAGCAATCATTTCTTATTATACATATTCATGACTGTATAAAGTAAAACTATTTTCTATTGTGGAACAATTAAGCTCCTGTAAGAGTTAACCCTTTGAACCCTAGTCCCGCAAATAGGCGTTCTTTTCAAACAATGTACATGTGAAAAGTACACTTGTCCTGTGCAAACAGTGAAGACCCAGATCAGAGGGCTCCGAAAGGAGCCCTCTGATCAGGGTCTTCACTGTTTGTCATAATGCCAAATATTGACAAAACAACCCTTAAAAGTTAGAAATGGACTAGACTTAAATGGAAACTGGAATTGTCCATTTAAAGTTTCAGGGAGGAAAGAGTTTATTGCATTACTTTTGCCCTGCATATACAAATACATTTATATTCTTTTTTGAGTGGTCACTCAATACAAGTTTTATTACTTTTAATCCTTCTAATCCCTCACCAAGTCCATGTGTCTCTGCATATCTGCTAGGCGTAGAAAAATATCTGTGCTTTGAACAAGGCTGAAACAGTTCCTTATGGTAATCTTACATGCAGTTCAGTTTTCCTGACCGTTTGGTTTTGATTGGCCACAATTTCTTGAACAGATTTACTCCATAGGCCGATTTTTAGTTTGAAAACGTATGATTATGTAAAGCAGATTGAAAATAAAGCATAATGTGCTTTAAGACACATTCTGCTTTACTGTCATTCTGCTTTAAGATTGCCTAGTCATCTGCTGGGATATACAGAACAGATTTCTTATGGTGAACATTCATGTCTGTATGAATTAGAACTATTTTCTTCAGTGGAGGAATAAGTTACAGGTGCATTTGCCCCATAGAGGGGTCTTATGGAGCCTAAGCTCCATCAGGAACTGTCTGTTTTACTTTCAGCCTGCCATAGGCAATCACCTGTCTTCGCCTTTGTAAACTAGCTAATTGGATAAACCTTTTGACTATGAATGCTTACATGCACCTGGCCACCAAAAATGAACATCTTCTGATCAATGTAACTCAATCATGCTAAAATATTTAATAGCACAACTGAGCTGCTTCAGACCTTGTTTTCTATGTTAAAACATTGTGGTGGTAGTTTGGTCTTTTCTGGCTCACAGTAAAAACTGTGATTAGCTTTTTATTGTTGGTGATGGATATCTTTGGCATATGATACAGGGTCCATGCTTATAAAGCATTTGAGTTGAGTCTTAAATCATTCTCAAGCATTTGATTGGTCAGATTTGAGCCTAGGCTCAAATCTGACCAATCAAATGCTTGAGAACGAAATTCAGACTCAACTCAAATGCTTTATAAGCATCAACCCTGATCTCTTTATAGATAGAACATTTAGATGATTGTCCTCTTTTAATATATTGGCTATGATACTACTCGAATAAATTGTGGTAAAGAGGTTCGTTTTGAGACTAAAACTAAAGCTAAAAAGTTCTAGAGACTGAAAATCAGATGGTGAATTGACAATTGCAAAAGAAAAGTGTAATTCGCCATAAAAGAAAAAAAGATATATTTTTGTGCAAAGAACATTAAAGTTTGAATTTTGATGCAAGGTCAAGGTTATTGAAATGCTATATTCCTTTGTCATACTTCTCTCTGAATCTTGCCTTGTTCAAATTTGTAACAGTCCAAACATTTTTGTAGCTTTTACTAGAATTTAATAACTTCACTAATATTTTGGAAAAAAATATTTTATTAAAGGCTATGAACTTTTGTGTGACCTTGAACTCTGACCTTGTGTTTTTCTACTTATGTTACAGGACTGGCATGAAAGATGGTTTAATCTTGCCAATTTAAGTGATCCCACAAGCTCTAGGGAAGTTATATATGGGCAGTGGACACTGTTTGCCGTGTTATTGAAATACATGTTCACATATTATGTGGATTTTTACCCTTCTGCATGCTGTGTGCAAAACTTGTCTTCTGCAACACTTCGCAGATTTAACCCTTTAACCCATTACCCCATAAATACGCCTTTTTAAGTCTGAAATTTTATTCCTACACTGATGGAAATAGTTCAAATTTATACAGTCAGGAATCTGTAGCAAAAGAAATATTTTAAATATTTTATCAGACGATAGCTTAAAGCAGGCTGAAAGTAAAGCTGAATGCGCCCTAAGGCGCATTCTGCTTTATTTTCAACCTCTTTTAACCCATTAACTCGCGATAAAGTGATAAACAATTATCAATGCTTATCTCAATACTAGGTAGTTGATTAAAGTGTGTCAAAATGAGTCAGTATGAGGCTATTGCGCAATGAGTCAATATGAGTCAGTATGGCTTAATGGGAAGTAGTCACCTGTTTTCAAAGCTAGAAACATGCTATAGGGTAATGGGTTAAACATTTAAAGAATTTCAGGCATTTTCTTTCAGGGTGTTAAACAGTTTGGATCCATAGTTACTTGACATCTCATCTGGATCCACACTGTCTGCAACAGTTAACAGAAAATGGCCCGCAGCATGCAGAAGTTTAATTGTGTCGATGTCTCGAATTTATTATACTGCAAAGTTTTCACTGTTCAAACGAAATATTTCGGAATTTGTCGTGTACAGCGCTCATTATAAACTATAAAAAAAAATCGCGCCAAAGCAGATAACGTTGAGTGTAATGATGTCATGTTTCTGACGTTGACATGGATTCATAAGAAAAATGTGCATATTCATAGACTTCGACGTCAAAGTTTCCAAGAAATAATGCGACTGTTGAAAGATCCAAACACCGATTGGTTCTTAGCTGAAATGGACTTAAAACGGAGGATGCAAGTTTGAATGCACTCAATCCTGTCGAGCAATCGGCCATATTATTTTCTGCAAAGCAAGACTCAGGGACCTGTCAACCAATGAAAACAGCTGCATGTCCATGTACCCTGTGACTGTCAGCTCACAGGGTACATGGGATTATGTCTAGGGCTCGGTGACCAATGAAAATAAAGGAATTTACTTTGCAGTATAATAATGAAAAAAGTGTAGTCTTACATTAGTTTACTAATTAGAAACATGTGCCTGTTTAGGATCTACAGTATTTCTCTATATCTGTTCTATTTATGTAGATGCAGAACTGATGTTGGGTTGCAAATATCTTGTGTGATCTGGGTCTACTTTGACAGCAGTTATCTGTATGGCATTTTAACTCTTTCCTCCCTGAAACTTAAAATGGACAACCCCTGTTTCCATTTGAGTCTAGTCCATTTCTGACTTTTAAGGGTTGTTATTGTCAATGTTTTTCATTATGACAAACAGTGAATACCCATCTGATCTGGGTATTCACTGTTTGCATAGGACAAGTGCACTGTATACTGTTTGAAAAAAGACGCCTATATGCGGGACTAGGGTTCAAAGGGTTAAATTGGACTTAACATACACTATATCTGCTATTTAGATAGGACTTGTTGTAATAGATTGAATTTAATTACTGCAATGGATTTTATTATTGCTGCAATGGATAGAACTTTTAAAATTGCTGCAAGGATTAGACTTAATTGCTGCAAGGATGGGACTTAATTGCTGCAATGGATTTGACTTTATTGTTGCAATAGATTGGACTTAATTGCTACAAGGATGGAATTAATTGCTGCAATGGACTTGACTTTCTTGTTGCAATAGATGGGACTTAATTACTGTAATAGATATGACTTAATTGCTGCAATGGATAGGACTTTATTGTTGCAATAGATTGGACTTAATTGCTGCAAGGATAGGACTTAATTGCTGCAATGGACTTGACTTTCTTGTTGCAATAGATGGGACTTAATTACTGTAATAGATAGGACTTAATTGCTGCAATGGATAGGACTTTATTGTTGCAATAGATTGGACTTAATTGCTGCAAGGATAGGACTTAATTGCTGCAATGGACTTGACTTTCTTGTTGCAATAGATGGGACTTAATTACTGTAATAGATAGGAATTAATTGTTGCAATGGATTTAACTTAATTGCTTCAATGGATTTGAATTGTCTTTCTTGTTCTATTGATGTATGTCTGTATATATAGTTCTTTATATATTTACCCAATTCTTTAATCTCTGTAGTTATACTTGAACTTATACATTTCTTCATAATTTCTACTAGCCTGTTTCTATAGAAACCTTATTGTTTACCCGTTTCCCCCATAATCTGTTTCTAATTTGGAAGACAAGTGACCACATAAAGCAGGTTGAAAGTAAAACAGAATGTGCACATTCTGCTTTACTTTCAGCCTACTTTAAGTTATCCTTCTGCTAGAATATATTTCTTAAGGTGAATATTCATAACTATAAGCTGGAACTACTTTTTTCATTGGAGAATTTAATTAAAGGCATAAAAGTGTCTATGGAGTAATGGTTTAACTGATTGCAATATGCAATGTGTCTATATATGCCCAGATTAATACATTTTAGGGAAGAGAGCTATTGTGATACAGCTCTGTCCGTCGTCCGTCCGTCCGTCTGTCAACAATTGCAAAACGACTTCTTCTCTGAAACCGATAGCTCCAGTTTAACCAAACTTTATCAGAAGCATCAGTAGGGTGGAGGAATGAAAAGATGTAAAAATTTTGTGAGTGGGGTAATTTGTCTGGTTGCCATGGCAACCGTGCACAATATCTAGAAAAATCTTCTTCTCTGAAACTACTAGTCTGATTTCAATTTAGTTTTCACCAAAATATTTCTCAATGGATAGACTTCAAAAGTTGTTAAAAAAAGAAAGAATTTTGATCTGTCAAAAAAACATGGCCGCCAGAGGGCGTGGTCATTTTCCGCATTAGGAAATACTGAATTAAAAGTTCATAACATTCTAGAAGTCATATTTTGGACTATATCTTTATGAGATTTTGTCAGTGTCACATCCTTGATAAAGTTTCGGTCATACTGGAATATAGGTCATGTTGGGTCATAAAATAGGTCAGTAGGTCAAATCGCAGAATAAGCTTTTTGCCACTCCAGAGGCCATATGTTTAGCCCAATCTTCTTAACCATTGCTTAGAATGGTTATATTGACAAAAGCTACACTTTTTGTGAATATGGGTCACATAAGATTAAAAAGTAGGTCAATAGGTCAAACAATAGAAAAAGCTTCTAAACACTGTTAGAGCCATATTTTAAGCTATAATTTCGTAAAACTTACTCAGAATGATCACCATAACTAAATCTAGGTGATGTAGTAATAAGAATTACTGGGGGTAAAAAAGTTGGTCAGTAGGTCAAACCATAGGAAAAGCTTAAAAGTATTCTAGGGACCACATCTGTTGCCCTAACATCATGAAACTACTTCAGGTTGATCATCTGTACAAAATCTAGGTCAAGTATGATTATGGTTTATTTCTGAATGAAAAGTAGGTCAGTAGGTCAAGTCATAATAAAGGCTTCTGAACACTTTAGGGGCTATAATTTTAGCCCCAAATTCAGGAAACTTGCTCAAAATAATCACCTTGACAAAATCTAGGTAATGTATGAATATGAGTGATCATGAGTTATGTCAGGTCAAAAAGTAGATAATTAGGTCAAATCATAGAAAAGGCTTATGAACCCTCTTGTTCTCTTCTCACTCTAAGTGATAAAGTCTAGTTAAATCTGGGAACTTGGTACTCTGGTGAGCGCCTTAGAGCCCATTGGGCTCTTGTTTGATGTTGATACCTGCAATCCTGAAAACAGGTGTGAAGATATTTGCAATCTGTTAGGGACACAGATCTGGCCCACAAAATGTGACCAGGATCCAAATTGTTTGTTATTCAGATCCTGTTTCTTTTAACTTTAAAAACACAAGGTCAAGTTTAGAATTTAACTCATTCTACCTTAGCAATGAGTCTACACAATATTACGCATCTTTTACTAAAATGTATACCTGTAAAGAGTACACTTGTTCTATGCAAACAGTGTAGACCCAGATCAGAGGAATCCTGCAGGAGTCCTCTGACCAGAGTCTGCACTATTTGTCATTTTGTAACAAAATGCAAAAAACCCTAAACTAACCATTAGTAGTTAAAATGGACTATACATTTCTGGAAACTATAGAAGTGTCCATTTGAAGTTTCAGGGGTGAATGAGTTAACCCTTAGCCCGCCAAATAAATTGTCGTCTGCTATATTTCTCGTCTGCTTCAAGTTTCAAAGTGCTTCAAAGTTGCTAAAAATTGCTGAAAATGTTGTCCGAGTGTCAAACAGCTTGGATCCGGATGAGACGCCGAGTAACTCGGCGTCTCATCCGGATCCAAGCTGTTTGCATATGGAGCTATAGTCGTGAGTGGCAGGCTAAGGGTTAACTCTTTACCCAATAGCCTGTTTCTAGTTTTGAAAACAAATTGCTACTTAAAGCAGGTTGAAAGTAAAGTAGAATGCATATTAAGCCCATTCTGGATTACTTTCCACCTGCTTTAAGAAAAATCTGCTAGAATTAAGAAAATATTTCTTATTGTACATATTCATAACTGTATGAAGTGAAACTATTTTCCTCAGTGGATGAATAAATTAAAGGCGTAAAAGTTGTATTTATGTGTTAACTCTTCGCACTCTAGTGGAGGATACAGCTGCCACAGGCATAACCTTTGCAAACAGTTTGGATCCAGATGAGACGCCGCATAACGCGGCGTCTCATCAGGATCCAAACTGTTTGCCATTCTGACACTGAATTTAAAAGAAATTTTGAAAAATTCCTATTTTAGAACAGAAGCAGACAACAAATTGTTGCAGACAAAAAAATTACCCAGCATGCAAAGAGTTAAGATGAGAACATGTTCAGCACATGGCAGTTACAATGTGTTGACAGGTTGAGGGAATATTTCTATGATGATTGGTCATTTAGACATTTTTCATTTGAATAAAACGCAATGCAAAAACAATGCAATAAAAGGGAGAAAATGACAACTTTTTGCAAATGTAGATTATTGATTTAAACTGGAAATGGCAAGCATTATGGAGGCAGATAAGGTACTGCAGGGTTCTCTACTGTTTATATAAAAGTGAATTGTTCTATCTGTACATTATTTTGTTAACTCTTTCAACACTATGGACCTGTTTAAAATATACTCATTACATTTACAAACAGTGTAGACCCAGATCAGAGGGCTCCTATAGGAGTCCTCTGATCAGGGTTTGCACTGTTTGCTACTTTCGACCAGTATTAATCAAACTATCGAGAATTCCAAGTAGACTGGTTCACTTTTTTGTTACTAAAACGATCCGCAAGGGAACCTAATAATCCTCAAGATTTACTTAACCCTTTCCCACATAGCATATCTCTAGTATTGAATATAGGTGTCCACTTAAAGCAGGTTGAAAGTAAAGCAGAATGCACTTTAAGCGCATTCTGCTTAACTTTCAGCCTGCTTTAAGCTATCATCTGCTAGAATATAGAAAATATTTTGTATTATACATATTTATGAATGTATAAATTGGAACTATTTTCTTCAGGGCAAGAATAAACTGAATGCGCTAAAAGGCGCTTCTATGGGGGAAAGGGTTAAGTGTTGAAAGAGTTAACCAATTTAATTTTATAGATGGAGTCAGTAGTACTTGACAACACCATATTATTGTATATACACAGTACTCCCTCCCTACAACGGCCCTCCCAACAATGATTCCCTCCTTACAACGACGATTTCCGTTGTTCCCAAAACAATGTAATTATGTCCAGCCTTTTCACGGCTGCTTAAAACTGTCGTTTGCTGTTTTTCTCAAAATTTCATAATGCACATAGTGACAGAAAAGACTTAATAACGAGTGACGAACAGCTGGAATCCAGATCAGACGCCGCGTTACGCGGCGTCTGATCTGGATTCAAGCAGTTTGCAAATGTAAGCCAATTTCCCTCCCTATAACGACTCCCTCCGAACAAAGCACACAATTGGTGTCTCCCATTGGGTGTCATTGTAGAGAGGGATCACTGTATAGTATTACAACCACTATGCTGTGTTTATTATTAAAAAGATACAGACAGGTGACTGCTTAAAGCATAGTGATAAATAAAACAGCTTTCTGTTTTACTTTCACTTTGCTTAGATAAGCTGTCACCTGTCTTTTATACAATCAATCAGCCTACATTTAAGTGGTTGTAATAGAGAGGTTTTACTGAATGTCTGAAATAAGAGGCCTAAATTGACAATTTATATACACAGTAGCAAATATTTCTCATCTTTTCTTGATTTAATCCCTAAGTGTTTTCAACATTTGAAGGTTTTAAGAAATTTGTATTTACTGTCTATAATTTGCCTGTTTTGTACATTTGTATGCATCTTCATATTCAGGAATCCATGTTATATTCAGATACTGTTCCTCGTATGTCCATTAACCCATTACCCCATAAATACACCTTTTTACTCAATTTAATTTATTCGTCCACTTAAGAAAATATTTCATTTTTATACCCTCATAAATATCAACCATAAGAAATATATCTATTTTCTAGCTGATGGTAGCTTAAAGCAGGCTGAAAGTAAAACAGAATTCTCATTAAGGTACATTCTGCTTTACTTTGGACCTGCTTTAAGTGACCACCTGTCTTCAAAACTAGAAATACCGTAGGATATGGGGTAATGGGTTAGCCTCTACAATCCTGATTTGTCAAATTACCAGGGGCCCGTTTTACTAAACAACTTATGCAAAATTTTTGCGTAAGTCAAAATCGTTTAACTCTTATTTTTCGATCATAAATGTTTGCAAACAGCAAATAGCCAGATCAGAAAAGCGTGTCCTCTGATCTTGCTATTTGCTGTTTGTAGCAAGTGATAATGAAGAATATAAATTAAAATTTTAAATTTTGACTTACGCAAAAAAAATTGCGTAAGTAGATTAGTAAAACGGGCCCCAGTTCACTTTGACAGGAAGGGTTTGTGACAAAACTGTTAAAAGTATAATAATGGCAAAAAGTGCAAGCCTTGCTTGTGTGTTCAAATTAACCCATTACCCCATAAATATGCCTTTATACGCCTCTAGTTTATTCATTCACTGAAGAAAATAGTTCCAATTTACACTATTATGAATATGTACCTTA
Organism: Gari tellinella; assembly: GCA_922989275.2. Taxonomy (NCBI): domain Eukaryota; kingdom Metazoa; phylum Mollusca; class Bivalvia; order Cardiida; family Psammobiidae; genus Gari; species Gari tellinella. The sequence continues at coordinate 21,956,559 of OV277870.1, read as the reverse complement.
AAACATATTTGCTATGTTTTAGCAAATTTTTGCTTAAAGCAGGCTGAAAGTAAAGCAGAATGTGCCCTAAGGTACATTCTGCTTTACTTTTAATCTGCTGTAAGTAGTAACTTGTTTCAAAAACTAGAAACAGCTTATGGGAGTAATGGGTTGATGTGTTTTCATTTTACCAACATACATTGTTTTTAAATATAATAACATTTTATGTCTTGCATTAAAAGGCACGACATCTCATTTCTTTATGTTTCAATCTTTCCTACTGTGTGTGTTATAACTTTCAATATATACCAAACAAAAAAGAAACGTCTACATTTAAAAAGTGTGTGCCCTTTCATTTACTTTTATTCAACATCTTGGCGAGAATTGGGAGCCACATGTATCAATTAGATACATGTAATTAAAATTGTTGTTTTTGATACAGAAAAAGGATGGATGTCTGCATCAGTAAAAGAAAAGTTTAGTGAAAAATATGAAGTATTTATTTAGATCTGGTGCTATGAAGTAAAGCACTATCAATTATAGTGGAGATTTCTTTTGTTGTCTGGTATACATGTACCACATAACTTGTACGTCATTTTGAGTCAGGATTCTAAGCTACAAATGTGATGCAAAAAACGCTTATCAATTGGATTGGATTTACCCATTACCCCATAAATATGTCTTTTTTACACCTTTAATTTTTTATTCTATTGAAGAAAAGAAAAAAGTTCCAATTTATACAGGCATGAATATGTATCATAAGAAAAAGGTTCTATATTCTACATAAAATATTTCTTATGATACATATTTATTACTATAAATTGGAACTAATTTTTTTCAGTGGAGTAAAAGGTGTATTTATGGGGTAATGGTATAAACACTGTCAGTGAACCTTAACTTTAGCGACCATAGTTGTTTTTTTCTATGTTATATTTTAATGAAATATGATTTGATACATGTATTTTAAAACAAGGCCTAATGATTTGATTTGATTTGTTATGATTTTACATCGCTTTAAACAGTATTTCAAGGCCTAATGAAGCAAGCCTATATATGCTATTATCAGGGAAAGTGATTTATTTGAGTCTTAGATTTACTGTCAACAGAATATCAGTGAGAAGGATTAAACTTAAAACTTTTGATGGTTAACAGACACAAAATATTTTTCATAATGCTCGAAGCAATTGAAAATCAGTAGATTTTAGAGGGTATTTTGAACTTTTTCTATAGCTTAGATTAGCATTCAGGTTAGATCATATCATACTAACTTAGTGTTGGTAAAGGTGGTTACTGGTTATTTACCTATTTAATAATTGTATTTAAGGATTCATTCAAAGAGTATAAGCATGACTGGAGATGGCTGCTTAACTCTTTAACACCATGTAGCTGTTTAAAATATACTTATTACATTAATTTTGCAAAACATGTAGACCCTGATCAGAGGGCTCCTATGGAGCCCTCTGATCAGGGTATACACTGTTTGCTAATTTAGTCCAGTAATTATTTAACTAACCAGAATTCCAAAAAGACTGGTTGATGTTTTGGTAACTAAATAGATCCACAATGGAGACTAATAACCCACAAGAATAAAAGCAATTACTTGCTGTTGAAAAAGTAAATAATTGTATTTAAGTATTCATTCAAAGAGTATAAGCATGGCTGGTGATGGCTGCTAATGTAGATACAATATTTAATGCAGAAAGCTTCCAAATGAGCTTTCTGCATTGCCTTTGTCATGCATAAAGCTGCTTGTTTCAAACAATGTCCCATTGTGTTGGATTGGATGCCTTATGCAAGTTCAAATATCTCCATAGGCTAATGTTTCAATATTTTCATTGTGTATTCTTCATCGATTACTCTTTCACTTACTGTTAAGCTTGATATTTTTCCAAATACCAGGTAGACATCCCTAACTGAAGTTTGGGACATCAAAATGATGAAAATGGTGTGAACAGTAATAGAGCACCATAATTGCATCCACTCAAAAGAGAACTTTTTGATGGTGTTTAAGACAGATGGCAGCTTAACACAGGGCTGCCATTTCTCTGGATTTTTCCTAAATCTTCAGATTTTTTTCTACAACATGGTAGCTTAAAGCAGGCTGAAAGTAAAGCAGAATGCGCCATAAGGCGCATTCTGCTTTACTTTCAGTCTGCTTTAAGTAGTCACGTGTCAACAAAACTAAAAACAGGCTATGGGGTAAAGGTACGATTCGTAAATTTGCACTTGAAAAATGCAAATTTGGAAATCTTAGGATTTTTCATGTCAACTTATGGCAGCCCTGTTAACCCAATAAATACACCCTTTTAGACCATTAGTTCATTTCTTCACACAAAAAAATAGTTCCAATTTATGGATAATATTATGATATCATAAGAAACATTTGCCATATTTCAGCAATTGGTAGCCTACCTAAAGCAGGCTGAATGTAAAGTAGAATGTGCCTTAAGACGCATTCTGATTTAATTTCAACCTGCTTTAAGGCCCCTGTCATCAAAACTGGAAAAAGGCTATGGGATAATAGGTTAACTCTTAGCACTCTAGCAATAGAACCATAACATTTGCAAACAGTTTGATTCTGACGTGATGCATTGTCTCATCGGGATCCAAACTGTTCGACACTGACTAAAGCAAGCAAAGAAGCTTTCTGCTTTACCGTTATTTTGGTTTATACAGTCGACTTACTTTTATACATTGAAAAGAAGCCTGCTTTGGATTAGATGGAATTGTGGATCTTTATGGTATTAAACTATGTTGTTAAGGATGGAAAAGTGAATTGCATTATAAGTAAAGGTTATGTATATAGGGTAGTAGAATGTGTAGATTAATGATACCCCCTGAAGTGTGTGTATGTCATTTTTCTGCCAATTTTTTTTCACTGGGATATATATATTTATTATTTCACGTTATTGAACTTTTCAATTGCGCATGACATTGTTAAGCGTTTTTGTTAATAAATTTACATTTCAACAATGTCTTTGTGTTTTTTCCTTACATTTTTAAGTGATTACCAGAGCTCCAGATAAGGGGAGTATTTCAAAAAATATTTTTTATTTCTGCATTAAACCCTATGGTGTCACTACTTATTAGAATCGTCTCTTCGAGACGATTCTAATGAGTAGTAACACCATAGGATTTGGTGCTGAAATAAGTGAGTAAATGTTAAATTTGTTCAGTTTACTCCCTCTTATCTGGAGCCCTGATTACAAAAAAGCGTGTGCATGTACACTATTTAAAACTAGCTTATTTTCTTCGACTAATTTATTGGACAGTTTTGTTGGCCGTTTAGGTCAAATTACATTTATAGCTTTCCTACACCTCAAATTTTCTGCATGGCAAAATTTGCACTCTGGACAGTTTATACAGATACAGAGCCCCAAATAAGGCGAAATTTTCAAAAATTAAAATCTTTATTTCTGCTTTAAACCCTATGGTGTCACTACTCATTAGAATCGTCTCAAAGAAGCGATTCTTATGAGTAGTGACACCATAGGATTTTGTGCTGAAATAAGTGAGAAAGTGATGGATTTGTTCAGTTTACTACCTCTTATCTGGAGCTTTGCTGGATATTAAATAGAGTATATATTTTGTCAGCTATTGCACATATCGACAAATAATGAAGATAGTTATAATTATAGTATCAATATGAACAATTAGTAACTATTATTTCTAAAACCATTTCAGGTCTAGGCCAGACCTGTAAATCGAAATAAAGAAACTTTTACTTAGCATAATTTGATTTCTGCAAATTATGACAGTGATAATGTATACATGTACATGATTGTGTATGTATAAACAGTCAAACTTTGATATCTCGAACTCGTTTAGCTCGAACTATCCGATAGTTTGACATATGAACTGCATTATTTCATGCTCCGTTAAGTCAAACATACCCATATATTTCAAAGTTAAAACGTGGCTTAGCCATGTTTTAACTTTGAAAATACGGGTATGTTCGACAAAACTGACTTCGAGATATGGAAGTTCGACTGTAACTATATAGAGTTCCTGATCAAAATGGTTACATTGCTTTGAAAAAAGAGAATATATCAGACAAATATGAATCAGAAAGAATCTGTCTTTGTACAGTGTTTTACCTTTATCAACTAGTAGGGCAAGAGTTGATGATAACACAAAGAAAGGGAATATAACCTAGGCAGTTGTCGTCCACAATTGGTTCATTAACACTCTTGCGACCACAAATTTCATCCAATCTTCATAAAATTTCATGGCAATGTTTGTCTAGAAGAAATCTACGCCAAGTTTGTATGTGTGTTATGTTAGGTCCAAAACTAGGTCACTAGGTCAAATTATAGAAAAACCTTGTAAGAGACTAGAAATTTTGTTAGATCTGAATGAAATCTGATCAAAATGTTTGCATCAATGAAATGTAGGTCAAGTTATAGGGTCATGTTTGGTCAAACACATCACAAGGTCAAATCCAAGAAAACCTTGTTAACACTTGAGGCTACAAATCTCATTAGATTCAAATTAAACTTAGCATATTTCTAGGTCAAGTTTGAATGTAGATAATGAGGTGTCAAAAACTTATAGGTCACTAGGTCAAATCCTAGAAAAACCTTGTTAACACTCTAGAGGCTATATGAAACTTTGTTGAAATATTTGCCTCATTCAAATCTAGGTCTTGTTGGAATGGGAGTTATGTCAGGTCAAAAACTAGGTCAACTCATAGAAATATCTTGTTAATACTCTAGAGGCCACAAATCTCCCTTGATCTTAATGACACTTTGTCAAAATGTATGCCTCTCTGATACCTAGGTCTAGTTTGAATGTGGGTCATGTCTGGTCAAAAACTAGGTCACTAGGTCAAATAATGAAAAGAAAAGTTTACTCTCTAGAAGCTACAAATCTCATTTAATCTTAATGAAACTTGCTCAAAATGTTTGCCTCATTGAAATCTAGTCTATGGTTGAATGTCGGGTCAAAAACTAGGTCACTATGTCAAGTTTTACATAGCATACACAGGGTCATCTTGGCCTTCTTGATTCCTTTTGTAAGTAAGTTCTTGCTACACTGCTTAACCCTTTACCTGATAGCCTATTTCTAGTACTTAAGATAGGTGACTACTTAAAGAAGGTTGAAAGTAAAGCAGAATGCGCCTTAGGGCACATTTTGCTTTACTTTCAGCCTGCTTTAAGCTATCATGTGCTATAATATAGAAAATATTCCCCATAATACATATTTGTTACTGATTAAATTGGAACTACTTTCTTCAGCGGATGAATAAATTATATCCGGGTTAAAGTAGATTTTGTTTACTCAGACAGTTCATGAAATGTGAAACGTCTTGATAAATAAAACTTACTAACAAAGTATTCAACCTGCTACATGAACCTATTCACAAATAAAATATTTTTTTCGGAGTTTATGCGAAAGGAATGACAGAAAATGATCAGAAAACATTGTATATCCCCTCTCATTTCTTAATCATAACTGATGGTAGATAATCACCAATTTAAGTCTACAGATTATAAAAGTACACACTAGATAGGTGGCAGCTTAAAGCAAGGGGAAAGTAAAACAGAAAGCTCCTAAAGGAGCTTTCTGTTTAACTTTCACCTTACTTTAAGCAGCCACCTACCTTAAACACAAAATGATAAACAATTTAGTGGTTGTATTGGAGAGGTTTTACTGAATATAAGCAGAGTTGTTTCCCCTTGCAACCCCTACAGGCCAGTTCCAGTCGTTGAGCAGCCAAAACCAGACAAGAAAGCAAAGCGAAAGAAAGCCCCGCCCAGCAATATGTTTTGAAGGTAAGACTTTTATGGTTATAGACAAAAAGACGTTATTCTTTCCAAGTTGAATAAAACTAAATCCAAAGCTTTTGCACTAAATTGTAGGAAAAAGGCGGTGCTTGAAAAATGTTGATTTTTTTTTTCAATCTGAGTGGCAAATGGTTTGAAGCCTGATCAGAGTTCAGGCTACCAGGGGTAGTAAAAACATTGATTTAACTTTCAATGTTCAACTGTACCCATTATTGAACTGTGAAGCATGTTCATTAACTCTTTCCTCCCTGAAACTTTAAATGGACAATTCCAGTTTCCATTTTAGTCTAGTCCATTTCTGACTTTTAAGGGTTGTGTTTGTCAATGTTTGGCATTGTGACAAACAGTGAAGACCCTGATCAGAGGGCTCATTTCGGAGCCCTCTGTTCAGGGTCTTCACTGTTTGCATAGGACAAGTGTACTGTTCACATGTACACTGTTTGAATAGCACACCTATATGCGGGACTAGGGTTCAAAGAGTTAATGAGTAAGACACATTGGAACCTGCAAAATGGACCTCTAGCCAAACTCCTGAAAATTTTGTCCAAAGTTTACAAAAATGTGGAAAGTTATAAAGTGAGAAAGTGATAGGGTCAATGCATTGGTTCCTATGGAGATTATTCCTTTGATGCTTAGCAAACTTTGAGAAGTATATTTAGTCTATTATAGGTGGTTGCTTTAGGTCTTGTTGGAGCAGTATGTATTACCTTATCTGTATTAAGCTGTCCTTTGTCATTAGGTAAATCCAAACTACTCCAGCTTCTTGTTGCTTTATCCCTGTCCGCCATCGCCTTTACGCACATTCAATTTATTCCTCAACTTAAGAAAATAGTTCCAAATCCTAGTCATAAACATGCACTGTAAGATATATTTTCTATATCTTAGGAACAGTAGCTTAAAGCGGGTTGAAAGTAAAGCAGAATGTGCCTTAAGGCACATTCTGCTTTACTTTCAACTTGCTTAAAGTGACTTACCTGTCCTAAAAGCTAGAATCAGGCTATGGGGTAAAGGGATATACAAGATTGACTATACTCTCGAACTCGTCATTATACAGGGCTCGAGATAAATCCTCTACTGTTTTCCACAATGTTTGCACCAAACCCTAAGGTGTGGCTACTCATTAAAGACGTATTTGGGACAATTCTACTGAGCAGCCACACCAAAGAGTTTGGTGCAGAATAAAATATTTTAACTTTTGAAATACATCTGTATGTGGAGCCCTGAACTGCCATTTTTTATAAGGGAACATTACATTTATCCTTTACCCCATAGCCTGGGTCTAGTTTTGAAGATAGGTGACCACTTAAAGCAAGTTGAAAGCAAAGCAGAATGTGCCTTAAGGCACATTCTGCTTTACTTTCAGCCTGCTTAAAGCTACATGTATCATCTGCTGGGATATGGAAAATATTTCTTTTAGAACATATTCATAACTGTATAAAATGGAACTATTTTCTTCAGTGATAGAATAATTTAAAGGCGTAAACAGGCGTTTTTATAGGGTAATGGGTTAAAATAATTATACCAATGTCTCTTTTCAGGCTGTCGGGTTTCGAAGACTTCCACTTTTACATTTCAAATTTTAGTCATTTACAATTTCTCTGTTTGATACGACTGTGTCCCGCAATGTTTTAATAAATTTCTACTTGCACAGATCCATTCTTTCTTATCTATTATGCATTCCTAGTAACTCTTTCAGCACCATGAACCTGTTTAAAATAACATTACATGTACATTTTCAAACAGTGAAAACCCTGATCAGAGCACAGGTGCTTGTATTGTATGTATGTTACCTCTGTGTATGTAGATCAAAATTATTATAATGCCAATATTGTCAAAACTTGTGATCCAATCGCTTTATGTACTGTTAATCCTCTCTTCTTCGACCACTTAACCTTTTCCCCCATAGCCCATTTCTAGTATTGAAGATAGGTCAGCACTAAAAGCGGGCTGAAAGTAAAGCAGAATGTGCTTTAAGGCACATCGGATTTACTTTCAGCCTGCTTTAAGCTAACATCTGCTAGCATATAGAAAATATTTCTTATAATACATATTCATAACTGTATAAATTGGGACTAATTTCTTGAGTGGAGGAATAAATTAAATGCCCTAAAAGGTGCTTTTAGGAGGGAAAAGGTTAAAGAAGGCTAACTGGTACCAGAGCCTGTTTCTAGTTTTAAAGAAAAGTGAACATGCACTTCCAAAAAACAGATTGAAATTAAAGCTGAATGAGCCTAAAGGCATGTTCTGCTTTAATTTCAGACTGCTTTAAGCTACCATCTGCTTGGACAGAGAAAGTATTTCTTTAGTACATATTATTGACTGTATAACTATAAAGTGGAATTATTTTCTATAGAAGGGTTATAAATTAAAGATGTGAAAAGGAGTTAAATCAGGAGAAGGGTTTAGTGATGTATAATTCCTGCACCATTGTCCAATTCTAGTTTCCTGTGATCCAGCTTTACACAACCCTTTGCCTACTGATAGAGCTTGGCTTGTATATATACAGTCGACACTTGATACTTCCAATCTCCTGTTAGTTAGAACATACCCATATTTCAAAGTTAAAACGTAGCTTACCCGGTATGTTTGACTTAAGCAAGATTGACATATCAAAATTCAACTTATGAAATATTGTTACGATCGATTTAAGCCTTAACCCCATAGCCTATTTCTAGTTTTCAAAATAGCTGACCACTTAAAGCAGGCTGAAAGTAAAGCAGAATGCACCTTAAAGTGCATTCTGCTTTACTTTCAGCCTGCTTTAAGCTATCATCTGCTAGGATAAAGAAACATTTTCTAATAAAACTTAATATTCATGACTTAATATAGGAACAATTTTCTTCTATGGAGAAATAAACTAGAGGCATAAAAAGGTGTATTTATGGGGTAAAGGGTTAAGGGAGTTTTAAAGCATCAAGTTTCAACTGTACTTGCAAACAGTATTGATCCAAATTAGATGTCAAATAACCTACAACAGCCCTTGGAACAACAGGGCTGCCATAAGTTGACATGAAAAATCCTAAGAGTTCCAAATTTGCATTTTTCAAGTGTGATTTTACGAATCGTACCTTTATCCCATAGCCTGTTTCTAGTTTTATTGGCATGCAACTACTTAACGCAGGCTGTAAGTAAAGCAGAATGCGCCTTAAGGCACATTCTGCTTTACTTTCAGCCTGCTTTAAGCTACCATTTACTGAGAAAAAAATTCCAAAGATTTAGGAAAAATCTGAAGAAATGGCAGCCCTGGAAAAAAGATTTCTTCCTTACAACCATACTTTCTGCTGTTCCCCAAACAAGACAAGACAAGTACATAAATGTATGTATAATACGCACTGCTGCAGTATCATCTACTTAAAATTGTGATTTGCCAATATTTCTCAAAGTCTTGGGACATTTTGACAGAAGAAAGATATACAGTCTAACTTTGATATCTCAAACTAGCTTAACTCGATCTAACCGATATTTCAACACATGAATTTTTAGTTTTAACTTTGAACTACGGGTATTTTCGACATAATTGAGTTCGAGAAATCGAAATTCGACTGTAGATTAAGTGACAAACGCCTTCAACCCATAACAGACAATGTGAAAGGTGGGTATCAAACTACAAATGTAGGTCAGGCCATACTCAACACTCTTGAATGTATTGATTTTTCCTCCCTAATACAACTTGCTCCTAACAACACACACACTTTGTCTTCCATTGGGTGCCATTGTAGAGAGGGTGCACTGCAATAATGGGAGTTTACAGTGCCAAAGTTATTTCCATTTTCTGAATTCTGAGAATATTAAATATAACAAACTATTAATTATGGGGAGTTTTTATTCATTTTTAATATGATTTGAGTAGTTAATGTTTCTTGTGATATAATGCACCATATGTGACAAATCTATGCTTAACAACATAGTCTAACAGGTGTTAACCAGTCATTCATAGAAGTATATGAGCCATGCCATGAAAAACCAAGCCTTATTGCAATGCAAAACTGTACAGATCCAGCAGTGTTGTCATCTCAGGCTATGTATCTAAGTTTCTTCTATACTACCAAATTCTGTGTATAGTTTTGTATACTACAGCTACATAAAATGCTTAACCCTTTCCCACATAGCCTGTTTCTTGTATTGAATATAGATGTCCTCTTAAAGCAGGTTGAAAGTAAAGCAGAATGCGCCTTAAGCGCATTCTGCTTTACTTTCAGCCTGCTTTAAACTATCATCTGCTAGAATATAGAAAATATTTTGTATGATACATATTAATGACTGCATAAATTGGAACTATTTTCTTCAGTGAATGAATAAACTTAATGTGCTAAAAGGCGCTTCTATGGGGGAAAGGGTTAAGATGCATGTGGGTGTCAAACAGCGTAGATCAAGACCAGTGGCCTCGTCATTGATGAGTCGGCTGGTCTTGATCTACACTGTTGGCAAAGCAATAAGGCAGGTTTTCTCGTGACACAGCTTATATATGAATCAGAAGACAAGCACTTATATATTACAGAACAAAAGTGAACTTTACTATAAACCTGCATTAAGATGTTCCATGTTTAAATGACTTCTAAATCTTCTTTTACCCATTACCCCATAGCCTGTATTTAGTTTTGAAAATAGATGACCACTAAACAGGCTGACAGTAAAACAGAATGCGCCTTAAGGCACATTCTGCTTTACTTTCAGCTTGCTTTAAGCTACCATTTACTAGGATATAAAAATATTTCTAGCAGTAAATATTCATGACTGTATAAAGTGGAACTATTTTCATGAAAAGAGGAACAAATCAAAGGCGTCAAAAAGGCACATTTATGGGGTAATGGGCTCAAATGTCCCCTTAACACCAGTTTTACTGTGTATACAAAAGTGACTTCCATGATAAACAAAGAAATGTAAAACGATCTTGAACACAGATAAACATGTACAGTATTTAACTCCAAGATCAGAAAAAGCTCGGTATAAAACAACTGATGTTACACATTTTTTCACATGCAAAAACACATAAAAATTTATAGACACATTCTGCTTAAATAATAGTTTGTTCATGTTTAACCCTTCCCCCCCCCCCCCCCCCCTCCCCATAGAAGCGCCTTTAGCGCATTTGATTTATTCCTCCACTGAAGAAAGAAGTACAAATTTATACAGTCATAAACATGTACCATAGAAAATATTTTATATATCCTAGCAGATATTAGTTTAAAGCAGGCTTAAAGTAAAGCAGAATGCGCCTTAAGGTGCATTCTGCTTTACTTTAAACCTGATTTAAGTAGTACCCTACCTTATAAAATAGAAACAGGCTGTGGGGTAAAGGGTTAAAGCAAGATGCTACTTAAACCATTACCCCATAGCCTGTTTCTAGTATTTAACCCATAGCCCGCCAAATAAATTGTCGTCTGCTATATTTCTTGTCTGCTTCAAGTTTCAAAGTTGCTCAAAATTGCTGAAAATGTTGTCCGAGTGTCAAACAGCTTGGATCCGGATGAGACGCCGAGTTACTCGGCATCTCATCCGGATCAAAGCTGTTTGCACATGGAGCTATAGTCGTGAGTGGCAGGCTAAGGGTTAAGATAGGTGACCACTAAAAGCAGGTTGAAAGTAAAGCAGAATGTGCCTTTAGGCACATTCTGCTTTACTTTCAACCTGCTTTAAGCAACCATCTGCTAGAATATAGAAGATATTTCTTATATTTCATATTCATGATTGTATAATGTGGAACAATTTCCTTCAGTGGAATAAGAAATTAAAGGCGTAAAAGGGCATATTTATGAGGTAATGGGCTAAAGCAAAACCAAGTAAATCTGGAAGCTATGTATGAAGTTTCTGCTCATATACAGAAGAAAATAGTTTCCCTATATACAGTCATGAATATGTACCATTAGAAATATTTTCTTATAAGCAGATGGTAGCTTAAAGCAGGATGAAAATAAAGGCACATTCAACCTTACTCTCAAATTTCTTTAAGAGGGAACCTGTCTTCAAAACTGGAAACAGGCTCTATATGTATGATTCATCATCTTTTTAGTGACATATTTAATTAACCCATAGCTTGTTTCTAGTTTTGAAAATAGGTGACTACTTAACCCTTTCCCCCATAGAAGCGACTTTTAGCATATTAAATTTATTCCTCCCCTGAAGAAAATAGTTCCAGTTTTACCCTCATGAACAATAACCATTACAAATATTTTATATAACCTAGCAGATTTTAGCTTAAAGCAGGTTGAAAGTAAAGCAGAATGTGCCTTAAGGCACATTCTGCTTTACTTTCAACCTGCTTTAAGTGGTCACATGTCTTGAACACTAGAGACAGGCTATGAGGTAAAGGGTTAAAGCAGGTTGTAAGTAAAGCAGAATGCGCCTTAAGGCACATTCTGTTTTAACTTCCAACCTGGTTACAGCTAGCACCTGCTAGAAAAAAGAAAATAGTCTTTATGATACATATTCATGACTGTAAAAATTGGAACTAGTTTCTTCAGTGGAGGAATAAACTGAACACGCTAAAAGGCTCTTCTAGGTATAGGGCCACCAAATAGACCGGAAGTGCTTCATGGTGTAGTCGAAAGAAATCCGGCAAAGAAATAGTGCCAAACTTTTTGCCTCAGAATAGTTTTTTGTCAAGAAATATTTACTGTTTTCAGCCTTTTATGTAATACATGGATGCTAGAGAATAGATACAAAGACTTTCTGTTATGATAGATGGTACTTTTTGGAGAAATTATGTGAGCTGAAGTGACATGTCCCTGTTTTAGCCGGTGTCTATTTCAAAATGTGGCAAAACACCAGTCATGTCACTGAAGCCAAGAGATTTTTCTTATATGCCACATGACCCTCTGTTTTCTCTGCATTTTTCACTTGTGCAAGGATGTATCTTTGTGGGAAATATAGGGTAGCACCTGTGGTTGGAATAAAAATTGTATTTTTTTAAACCTTGGAAATGACGCATTTTATATAAGTTATATAGGAGAGCCATTTTGGTGACCCATGCCCTCTATGGGGTAAAGGATTACAGTATGTATAGCACATGAACAATATCACATATCGATCTGATTAAATAATTTATATCTAATCCTTGATGAAATTAAATGGACATTCACCCAGTTAGGCATCCTTAACAAACATGAACCTGTGAGTAGATCACCTTCCTTATGCAAACAATGTAGACCAAGATCACAGGGCTCCCACCTGAGCCTGAGCCCTCAGATTAGTGCACCTTTTTTGTTATTTTTTAATTTACAGTGGAATAGGAGTAGACTTAATTATAAACTGAAATTCTTCATTTCCAGAGGTCAATGAGTTCACCCGTTATCCCATAAATATGCCTTTTAATGCCTTTAATTTATTCCTCAAATGAAGAAAATAAATCTACTTTATATAGTTATATAGAAATATATTCTGTATTGTAGCAGATGGTAACTTAAAGAAGGCTGAAAGTAAAGCAGAATGTCCATTAAGGTGCATTCTGGTTAACTTTTTACCTGCTTTAAGTGGACACCTGTCTTCAAAATAAGAAACAGGCTATGGGTTAATGGGGTTTCTCCACACTGAGTATCACCACACATCTGAACACATTAACACCATCATTTTCCACATCAAACACATAAACATCTGTAAGTATTGCAGCACAGAGTACAAAAATTGATCTGAATACATTCATACTACACATTCATACTACATTTATTTAATAAATCAACCCATTAAGCCATACTGACTCACATTGACGCATTGCGCAACAGCCTCAAACTGACTCATTTTGACACTTTAATCCACTAGCTTGTATTGAGATAAGCACTGATAATTTTTTATCGCTTATGAGTTAATGGTTTAACTGAATTTTTTCAGCGTTTAAGCAAAATAAACGACAGAAAAACGATCAGCAAATTTACCATGAATCGCTAGCACGATTCATGGTAAATTTGCCCATCATTTTCTGTCGTTCATTTTGCTTGAACACTGAAAAAAATCAGTTCATTTCTTAAATAAAGCATATCAGTCACAATATTCTAATACTTGAACAACACAATGTCATACATATTTTAACACAGTCATACTATTCTCTCTTTTTCCCATCTCGTTCACATGGTAACCCTTCCCCTGCTAGATTGTAGTCTTCTTAATTCAATATTAAGTTTAAACTCTTTGCACGCTCGATATTTTTTTTTATCTGCAACAATTGTCATCTTCTAGAGCAAAATAAGGTCAGAATGTCAAACAGTTTGGATCCTTGTAAGATGCTGCATTACTCAGAGTCTCATCAGGATCCAAAATGTTTGCATAGCTTATCACGCTAGCATATGGTAGCTTAAAGCAGGCTGAAAGTAAAGAAGAACAGTCCTTTAAGCACATTTTGCTTTACTTTCAACCTGCTTTAAGTGGTTACCAGTCTTTAAATCTAGAAACAGTCTATGGGGTAAAGGGTTGTTAAGATTTACATTTGAAGACACACATCAAACAATCTTTTCATAGAAACCTCTTATTTCATCCTCAGACAATCAATGAACGCGATTTATTCAAAACTTGAAAATCATAAATGTTAACAAACATAAATGGAATTTGCTCATGATTATAACATTTATTCAACATCAGTAAAAACTCTCTATTATGACCACCTAATTGTGATAATTAGCAGATATTTAAGACAGGCAACTGCTTCAAGCAAGGTGAACATAATACAGAAATCTCCTTTAAGCTTAGCCTTTGTTTTAGTGGTTGTAATAGAGAGATTTTACTGTATTTTAAATAATCCTAGAGTTCTAAGTCCTATGTTATTTCCACTGTTTGTTTAAAGCTTTTCTGCCGGCTAGTTTCTGTGAGATGAATGACGCTACCATCATGGATAAAACAACACTAGCTATCAACCAATGCTCAAAGTCTTCTTTCAGTACATCAAACATTTTGGATGGTTGGACCCTGGTATAGAACACATCTGCAATAGAAAACATATTCTTTCAGAACGTCAAACATTTTGGATGGCTGGACCCTGGTAAAGAGCACATCTGTAATAGGAAACATATCGATAAATTGTTTGATTGTTTCTACAAATAACTTATTCAACACTAAGTAACTCTTGTGGATTATTTGGTTCCCTTGTGGATCATTTTAGTTAGCAAAACATGAATCGGTCAACTTGGAATTCTGGGTTGCTTAATGAATACTTCCACATATTTACAAACAGTGTAGACTGATTAGAGGGCCACTATTGACAAATAGTCGAAATTCTATATTTTAAACTCGCTTTAACTGAATTTACAATGCTTCTCTTTATTACTAGACACTCATCTGATTATATTAACTGAACTAATCAAACATTTTAACACAAAATCCTATGACATCATAGAATTTAATGCAGAAATGAAGTTTTTAGTTTTCGAAATATTCCGCTTTTCATGAGCGCTGTTAAAACATTTAATATATACAAACCTAGCCCATATGCTAGAACCAGGGATGTTGACTCTAGCCCTGTGGGTGCTGTGTGTATTCCCCGTATGTGGAATATAGTCTGATTGTAGTTTAAAATGGCCTCTGTGTGCACAGGTAGCTCTGGAATGTATGGAAGTGTCCCCTCCTCTCTGAAAACACAGGAAAATTGTACATACCGTATAGATTACATTTTTTATTTAACAAATCCGCCATTTTCTCACTTATTTTAGCAACAAATCCTATGGTGTTACTACTCATTAGAATCGTCTCTTCGAGACGATTCTAATGAGTAGTGACACCATAGGGTTTAATGCAGAAATAAAGTTTTTGAAATACTAGCTTACAGGGCTCCAGATAAGAGGGAATAAACTCAACAAATTTGCCATTTTTTCACTTATTTAAGCACCAAATCCTATGGTGTTACTACTCATTAGAATTGTCTCTTTGAGTGACACCATAGGGTTTAATGCAGAAATAAAGATTTTAGTTTTTGAAATACTCCCCTTATCTGGAGCCCTGTCTTACATTTTTCGTTATTATACCTCAATTTCATTTACAATGTTAATCTCTCATAGGCCACAGTGACATAAAATTACTGTTAGCCCCAGCGGGAAAGCATTTACTGTCCGATATAATTATATACTGTCGCCCACTAGCACAGGTAATGGAATGTCTTAGATGACGACAAACAAAAAATGATGTCAAATCCACAGAAAACGTTAAATTCTGGATATACAATTTGAAGCAGTTTGAAGTTTACCAGGTTAGTTGACAAAATAATGCAAATAAACAGAATATTTTTAAAACCTCTGAAGTGAAATTAGGCAAGTCTTTGAAATTTAAAATTACGTACAAATGTAGAAAGCATTAACCCATTTTATGCGGGATTCACTCTTAGGTGTACCTCTAGCCAAACATTGTGGGGCCTGATCTGAGATCAAAACTGTTTGCAGCTAAGTCAATATTCTATCAAAAACTGCTAAATATTTTTGCAAATATTTGAGTTATACCCGCTGCAGACGACATTTTAAAATTGCAGCCAAATATTACCCAGCATTCAATGGGTTACATTCTGAAGATGATAATACTTACGCCGTCTCTTGTGTTGGTGTCAAAGGTCTTCTGGGATCTAGGAATGCTTTTGGTAGAGTAAAAACACCCCCAGTTTTTAAAGCAACTGAAAAGTAATAATCATAGAATATTTATTTAGATATAAGAAATATATTGTGCAATAGAACATGAATAGTTGTTGAGATGTGTAGTAATGAAATCACGAGGCGGTAGGCTGAGTGATTTAATTACCAGCATGTCAACGATTATCCATTTTCTATTACACAATAATACACTGGTTTGAATTTATTGTTTCGATTCAACACTTCAATTTAACAAGGGGCTACATTTCTTGGTTCACAAATTTTTGAAGCCATATTACATCATGTTAAGCCGTTACAGCGTGTGCTTATATACAGGGGGTTGTGTGAGGTGTTTAAGAATTATCTATTAAGTACATCTATAATACAAAGTTTGAAACACAATTGTTTTTCATAGATTGTTGCAAAAAAACAGCTTGAACCAATAAGACAATTACATGTATATTAACAATCTGCACCATAGTAATCATTTATTTTTCATACATTATATTCTGGAAAGATACAGGAAATGCCTTGCATTCTATGCTCAGGACTTCCTAGATGGCAACCACTTTTCTTAGTTTAGAAATGATTAGAGATCATTCCAATCTTTTGATTAGTCAGATTTGATATGCTCAAATTTGACCAATCAAAAGCTTGAGAAGCAATCTCAGACGAATCCTAAACGCTTTACAAGCATGGGGCCCGTTTCATAAAATTTCGTACAACGAATGTTGTTGTAAGTCAGATTAAAAAAGTCTCAATTATTATTCATTACTCGATCTAATCCTGTCTTGTGACATCTCTTTGGAATCGTCTTGAAAAGACGATTCCATAGAGATGTCACAAGACAGGACTAGATAAAGAAATCAGATATTAAATGAACAGTAAAACCTCTCTATTACGACCACTTATACAAAGTATAATTAATTGTATAAAAGACAGGTGATAGCTTAACTCTTTCCTCCCTAAAACTTCAAATGGACAATCCCAGTTTCCATTTTAGTCTAGTCCATTTCTGACTGTTAAGGGTTGTTTTTGTCAATTTTTTGCATTTTGACAAACAGTGAAGACCCAGATCAGAACGCTCCGTAAGGAGCCCTCTGATCTGGGTATTCACTGTTTGCATAGGACAAGTGAACTTTTTAAATGTATACATTTGAAAAGGACGCCTGTATGCGGGACTAGGGCTCAAAGGGTTAAAGCAAGGTGACCATAAAACATAAAACTCCTTTGGGAGCTTTCTGTTTAACTGTCACATTGCTTTAAGCAGTCCCCTGTCATAAAACACCTAATGATTAACACAATTTAGTGGTCTTAATAGAGAGGTTGTACTGTATTTTGAAGTTTTGACTTACAACCTTTTTGTCGTACAAAATTTTATTAACCAATTACCCCATAAATACGCCTTTATTTTATTAATACACTGAAGAAAATACTCCTGTGTAATACAGCCATGAGTATACACCACAAGAAATATTTTCTGTATCCTAGCAGATGGTAGCTTAAAAGAGGGTGAAAGTAAAGCAGAATGCGCCTTAGGGCGCATCCTGCTTTACTTTCAACCTGCTTTAAGTGGTCACCTGTCTTCACAATAGAAAAGGGCCATGGGGCAATGGGTTAAACGAGCCAATGGACCCAATCACAAAACTTACTGAGTATGTCTTTATTAGTGATGCCTTTCTCTGTGACTGTAGTAGCGATGGTGTAGATTGGCATGGAAAAGATGAAGCTCTGCCTCATCACGAGGGGCTGGGATGGAGCCGTGAACGAGGAGAATGCCGTGGCATTACTCTGCTCCTTGCCCTCGTACATCTCCAGGGCAGCCATTTCCTGGCGACGCTGCTTCGTGTTGAAGTAGCTGTACTGTAGGCAGAGAAGAAAACAATGAGCTACAATGTTCCAGATAATTTACTAATTTCTTAACAGGGCTACCATTTCTCCAGATTTTTCAGAAATCATCGGATTTTAATTATGTGGATGGTAGCTTAAAGCAGGCTGAAAGTAAAGCAGAATGGGCCTTAAGGCCCATTCTGCTTTATTTTAAACCTGCTTTAAGCAATTGCACTTGGAAAAATAGAACATTTGTAAATCTTCAGATTTTTCATAATCAAATTTTGGCAGACCTGTGTTAATGACTTCAAGGATTTGGATCCATTATGGTTTACGTTGCTTTGACAGTATTTCAGTCATATAAAAAAGTTCATCTAATTACAGATTGATGAATGACCCCAGAAGCTCTTTCAGAACAAATCAGCAACTGGGTAGAACCACCGACCTTAAGGCACATTCTACTCTACTTTCTGCCTGCTTAAGCTACCATCTGCTCAGATATAGGAATGCTTATGGTTCATATTAATAACTGTATGAAGTGGAACTATTTTCTTAAGTGGAAGAATAAAGGTTAGAGCTGTAAAATGGCATATTTATGGGGGTAATGGGTAAACAAATGATAGACAGTTAATTTACGTAATGAAAGCAGTTCAACCTACCACTGCCCAGTTCTCAGAATGTACCAAGTGGATAGGTCCCTGGGCTTTTCTGTGATTACCATGGAATAGAATGTGGCCTGTTACTACATCTAACAGGTAGACATTTATAAACGGATAGGCTGAAAGAGGAAGACAACAAATAAAACAGTGAAATCTCTCTATTATGACATCTTAACCCTTTACTTTATAGAAGCGTCTTTTAGCACATTCCCTTTAATCCTACGCAGAAGACAATAATTCCAACCTATACAGTCATGAATATGAATCAGTAGGAATATTTTCTTAATTCTAGCACGTGGTAGCTTAAAGCAGGCTGAAAGTAAAGCAGAATGCGCCCAAAGGCGCATTCAGCTTTACTTTCAACCTGCTTTAAGTAGATTTGATTTGATTTGTTTTGATTTTACGTCTCTTTCAACAGTATTTCAGTCATATCGCGACGTCCAGCTGATCATAGGTGGAGGAAGACCCCAGAAGTCCTTTATATAAATATCACATCTCACAGAGGGTGAGAGAACGGATTGGTCACCCTAGGCAAGTAATGTCAACCGAGGCGTCAGCCGAGGTTGACATTTACTTGTCGAGGGTGACCAATCCGTTCTCTCACCCTCTGTGAGATGTGATATTTATTTTATTATACCGAACAAAAAATTAGATCTAATTACCACTGTTTTCAATACAGAACAACGATCGCGAATACATGTATCGGAACTATTTTATTTTCATTACTAAAAACAAATAACGGATAAGTTAATTTTTAGACGCAAAAACACAATAAAATATGTTTGTTAACCATTTGGTATCCACAAAAAAGAAGAAAAAAATATTTGAAGAAAAAAAGTTTGGATCGATCGGGATTCGAACTAGGACCGCCGTGGGCAGAGTCGACCATCATACCGCTAGGCCACGAACACAGATCACGTGACGTCGATTTAAATTGTATAGATCTATAAAGTTTTTATATTGACGCGTTTTTAAAAAAAAATCAAATTGCAAGCAACAAACCTTTATTCTGAATAAATATTACCAACAAAACGTTAACAAAAACATATCCATTCGTTATTTGTATTCCCATATAGCTCTACGCTGTTATAGACCATTCTACAATCGTCTCCAATTCTGTCTGTCTTATTCTATTTTTAGCAATACGACACTCTAGCAACAAGTTGACAGATACTTTAGGTAGGCTAATAGACAAAGCAGAATGTCAAATTTAGTAGCAAATTTCGACATTAATATTGAACAGGAGTTTGACTCTAAGGAGTGAGTAAAGAAACTGTTCCAAAGTAATGAACGACATTGATTAGCAACGCGAAAACTGGTGACACTTTGCAGTCGATTGTTTTTAAATCTTATCTCATGAGATGAAGCGTAAAGTATGGTCCATTTGATTTCGATTGTGTAACTTTGCAAATTTGAATCGACTCACATTTCCAGTTCATTGCCGTTATTTCACTAGAAGAGTTTTGATTCTTCCTTTTTCTGAACTGAGGGGTACTAAAACCCGGGCCGAATACGCAGGGTAATTTCGTGATGTTACGCGGGCCGAAATGTAATGTTAGCCATGTAACATTACCGATTTTCACCTTCTGACGTCACATTAGGCTATATAGTAGATAAATCGAGTGAGGTATAATAATATGCACTGTTTCAGGCACAAATCGGCAACTGGGTAGAACCACCGACCTTCCGCAAGCCAGCTGGAAGGCTTCCCCTCATGAAAAATCCGAACGACCCTACTGGGATTCGAACTCACAGCGGTGATGCTTTAAGTAGTCACCTATTTTCAAAACTAGAATCAGGCTATGGGGAAAAGGGTTAAACATGGATAATTGATTTCATAAAATACAGGTGACAGCTTAAAGCAAGGTGAACGTAAAACAGAAAGTTCCTAAAGGTCACCTGCCTTAGACGCTTGCTAATTAACATGATTTAGTGCGCTAAATAGACAGGGTTTACTGTAATGTCATGATACAGACAGGGACACATGTGTTCAACTTCAGTTTGAAACCAGACAATTAACACCTATTTATCCATAGCTTGTTAACCTGGAAGGTAAACTCTTTCCTCCCTGAAACCTCAAATGGAAAATTCTAATTTTCAATTTAGTCTAGTCTATTTTTGACTTTTTAGGGTTGATTTTTACAATAAATTCAAAATGACAAATAGTGTTGACCCTGATCAGAGGGCTCCTTAAGGAGCCCTCTGATCAGGGTCTACACGGTTTGCATATGACAAATGTACTTCTCACAGGTACGTTGCTTGCAAATGTTGCATATATGCGTGACTAGGGTTCAAAGAGTTAAAGCATAACGAAGGTAGGCAGAAAGTTCCTTTTAGTTTAGGAGCTTTCTGTTTTACTTTCAGTCTGCATTAAGCTAACATCTGTCTTAACACACACTACAGAAGACATATGGTTAACTCCATTTTGAATTTTATAATATTTTCTATTTAACTAAGCCAAACCTTTTTGCTGAGAGGTAGCTGGTTCTTCACCCTCGGCCATTATAACGACCAGATTGGGATTTATGTACTTGTACAATACACTCCTGTCTCCTAACACACGGCCTTGAGAATGTACATGTTCTGAAAATAAACAAATGATACCTTTATTACAAGAACACAGAGATTTACTAAATTTATAACTTTATTGCTTGAAGCTAACATAAGCTCGAATAGTGATTCACTTTTATCTTATTTTAAGGCGCATTCTGCCTTACTTACAACCTGTTTAAAGAGGTCATATGTCTTCAAAACAAGAAACAGGCTATGGGGTAATGGGTTAACCCTTAAACAGAAGAAAGGGTTTAGCTTACAATGATAACAAAGTGTCTGAAAATAAAACTTTACCATTTGGTGATCGGGCAGCAATGTTGGTTATTCTAAGATTTTGTCTCTGATTTTGTATATTGATGTTCCACACTTTGTCTGCAACAATCTGTAAATCACAGAAATGATGTTATATGGCATACAAACAGAAACAATAAAACTTGTATTAAATAACAACTCAAAAGAAAATATATGTGTAGTATTCATCACAGCTTGATGCAGGGCAAAAGTATTTTGACATATATTGTAAAAATCAACCTGAAAATGTCAACAATAGACTAGACTAAATTCAAAACTAGAATTGTCCATTTGAGGTTTCAGGGAGGAAAGGGTTAAGTGGTCACCTGTCTTTAAAGATTGCCATGCATCTTCATTCAGTAGTCACTCAACACAGATTTTACTGGATGTACAATAGGAGTACAAATCACATTTATCACCAATGTTACACAGATTTTACTGGATGTACAATAGGAGTACAAACCACATTTATCTCCAATGTTACACAGATTTTACTGGATGTACAATAGGAGTACAAACCACATTTATTTCCAATGTTACACAGATTTTACTGGATGTACAATAGGAGTACAAACCACATTTATCTCCAATGTTACACAGATTTTACTGGATGTACAATAGGAGTACAAACCACATTTATTTCCAATGTTACACAGATTTTACTGGATGTACAATAGGAGTACAAACCACATTTATCTCCAATGTTACACAGATTTTACTGGATGTACAATAGGAGTACAAACCACATTTATTTCCAATGTTACACAGATTTTACTGGATGTACAATAGGAGTACAAACCACATTTATCACCAATGTTACACAGATTTTACTGGATGTACAATAGGAGTACAAACCACATTTATTTCCAATGTTACAGGCAATGTTAAATTCACCCTTGTAGACATCTTAACCCATTACCTCATAAATACGCCTTTTAACACCTCCAATTTATTCCTCCTCTGAACAATATAGTTCCAATTTAAACAGCCATAAATAAATTTCATAATAATTATTTTCTATATCCTAGCAGATGGAATCTTAAAGCAGGCTGAAAGTAAAGCAGAATGCGCCTTAAGGCGCATTCTGCTTTACTTTTAACCTACTTTAAGTGGTCACCTATCTTCAATACTAGAGCCAGGCTTTAGGGTAATGGGTTTCAGCTGTCCTACGTTGTCCTACCTTGTTTTGACTCTCAGCCATCCTGAAGCCAGTTATAACGCCTCTCTCTACATCTGCTATGTACAGGAACAGTGACGGCATGTGGAGCTTGACAAATGATTGTAGACTGGGTGGGTAGGTGTGAAGCTGAAACACATGGAATTGACATGTTGGTAGGCATCAATCAATCTCACTTAACCAGGGCTCCTTACAATAAACAACCCTAAATGGTCAAAAATGGACCAGCCTTTATTACAAACTGGAACTGTCCATTGGAAGTTTCAGGGGATAATGAGTTAATACTCACAGTGTATGTGTCATCAAATAAGAGCATCCCTTTGAGGAAATGTTCGTCCATCTCCCCTAACAAGAAAGCCTGTAGTATATTGTATGGTAGGTGTAGACCACCAGCCGGCATGCCGTCCACTTTATGGCCAGTGATTGGATTAAATGCATAAAGATGACCACGGCCAGATTTCTGTAAAAGATGAGACCACTGATGTGAACAAAAGATATTTGAAAGGACGTATTTTATCTACGCATTCTAGTTAACCAATTTAAGCCTAGTGTCTACTAAATGGGACATCAGTAAACAGTGGAGACTCTGATGAGACACCCTGTTATACGGCTTCTAATAAGGGTCTGTACTGTTTGACTCTCTGACCCTGTTTTAACCCATTCCCCCATAAATACGCCTTTTTACGCCTATCATATATTCCTCAACTGAAGAAACTAGTCCTGTTTTATACAGTCATGAATATGCATAATAAGAAATATCTTCTATATTCTAGCAGATAATAGCTTAACCCTTTCCCACATAGCATATCTCTAGTATAGAATGTAGGTGTCCACTAAAAACAGGTTGAAAGTAAAGCAGAATGCACTTTAAGCGCATTCTGCTTTACTTTCAGCCTGCTTTAAGCTATCATCTGCTAGAATATAGAAAATATTTTGTATTATACATATTTATGAATGTATAAATTGGAACTATTTTCTTCAGGGCAAGAATAAACTGAATGCGCTAAAAGGCGCTTCTATGGGGGAAAGGGTTAAAGCAGGCTGAAAGTAAAGCAGAATGTGCCTTAAGGCACATTCTGCTTTACTTTCAAGCTGCTTTAAGCAGTCACATGTCTTCAAAACTAGAAACAGGCTATGGGGTAAAGGGTTAAAAAGAAATTTTGAAACTTCTATTTTTTTAACAGAAGCAGACGATAATTATTGCAGAGGAGAAAAAATAACCTAGCATGCAAAGAAATAATTGTCGCAAATGTAGTACTTGCCCTGTTTTTGCCAACTATGACACACTGTGGTGGGTGTGGGAAGTGAGCTGTTGTTCTCTGGGTGTGCAACATATATTTGTCCAGCCCAAAGCGAATAAAGGGAGCCAACTCCGGGATAAAGTGCTGCCAAACAATATGACCATTGACACTCTTCATGGCTATAATCTGGAACAGGAAATGAAACGTGCATAAGACAATATTTCACAGGTACTATACTTATTATTGTTATACTTTAATAACTCTTTCTATGCTGGAATTGTGCAATCAGTGTAGGTCCTGATCAGAGGGCCCCTTGAAAAAGCCCTTAGATTAGATTCTGCACTGTTTGTTTAACCTTTATTTTTCTAAAAGATAATTATCTTAAATTAAATTTTACTTGCCAGAGGAGGTAACTAGTATGTTCATTTTGGTGCAGTTTAACTTACCTTGCCAGGGGAGGTAACCAATGGGGGGTAACCAATATGATCATTTTGAGGGGAGGTAACTAGTATGATCATTTTGTGGCGGTTAAACTCACCTTGCCAGGGGAGGTAACCAGTATGATCATTTTGTGGAGGTTAAACTCAAATGATCATTTTGTGGAGGTTAAACTCACCTTGCCAGGGGAGGTACCAGTATGATCATTTTGTGGAGGTTAAACTCAAATGATCATTTTGTGGAGGTTAAACTCACCTTGCCAGGGAAGGTAACTAGTATGATCATTTTGTGGATGTTAAACTCATCCCTGGATTAAACTCACCTTGCACGGGGAGGTACCCAGGATGATCTTTTTATGGAGGTTAAACTCGTCCCTGGATTAAACTCACCCAGTATGATCATTTTGTTGAGGTTAAAACTCACCTTGCGAGGGGAGGTAACAAGTATGATCATTTTGTGGAGGTTAAACTCAAATGATCATTTTGTTGAGGTTAAAACTCACCTTGCCAGGGAAGTAACTAGTATGATCATTTTGTGGACGTTAAACTCATCCCTGGATTAAACTCACCTTGCCAGGGGAGGTAACCAGGATGATCTTTTTATGGAGGTTAAACTCGTCCCTGGATTAAACTCACCCAGTATGATCATTTTGTTGAGGTTAAAACTCACCTTGCGAGGGGAGGTAACAAGTATGATCATTTTGTGGAGGTTAAACTCAAATGATCATTTTGTTGAGGTTAAAACTCACCTTGCCAGGGAAGTAACTAGTATGATCATTTTGTGGACGTTAAACTCATCCCTGGATTAAACTCACCTTGCCAGGGGAGGTAACCAGGATGATCTTTTTATGGAGGTTAAACTCGTCCCTGGATTAAACTCACCCAGTATGATCATTTTGTTGAGGTTAAAACTCACCTTGCGAGGGGAGGTAACAAGTATGATCATTTTGTGGAGGTTAAACTCAAATGATCATTTTGTTGAGGTTAAAACTCACCTTGCCAGGGGAGGTAACGAGTATGATCATCTTGTGTAGGTTAAACTCGTCCCTGAGGAGGTCCTCCTCCTCCTCCTCATCCTCTATGGTATCTACCACAGTGGAGTGGTGCTTTACGCCCTGTAGTCTGTGAACTTGCTGAATCACAAATGTCTGAAATATAAAATAGTTTGGTTCCATCAGCAGAGGGATAATGTGAAGTCCCAGAATAATTACAACTACAGGAGTTTGTTTTGGGTCTTTGATGCAGGTGGCATTTTGAAATAGAATGACACCCACAATAGTCAAACCTGTACTAAGAAACTCTTAACTATTAGAGCTTTCTGCTGTACTTTCATTTTGCTTAAACCCATTACCTCTTGAATGTGCCTTTTTACGCCTTTAATGTATTTGTCCACTGAAAATTAAAAGTTCTAATTTATACAGTCATGATTATATACTATAAGAAAAGGTCTATATATCTTAGTAGATGGTAGCTTAAAGCTGGCTGAAAGTAAAGCAGAATGTGCCTTAAGGCACATTCTGCTTTACTTTCAACCTGCTTTAAGTGGTCAACTATCTTCAAAACTAGAATCAAACTATGGGGTAAGGGGTTAAGCTGGGACCTGCCTGCGAAAACCCGATAGAACTACATTATGTGCAAAGTGTACATTTACCTTATAAAGCACAAGATGAGAGTGATAAGAATACATACATTTAATGTGGTCATGAAGAGTTTGAAAGTGACATTTTGACATAACAATCTCATTTAATTCTAACCTGAATTGTATCTGTATATTTTTATATGCATGTATGTTTTATATGTACAACGATGAGACTCTACTAACCAATTACTCCATAAAAACACTCTTTACGCCTTTGATTTATTCCTCTACTGAAGAAAATGGTTCCATTTTATACTGCCACAAATAAAAATCATCAGAAACATTTTTTTATATTTTCCAGCTTAAAGCAGGCTGAAAGTAAAGCAGAATGCGCCTTAAGGCGCATTCTGCTTAACTTTCAACCTGCTTTAATTGGTCACATATCTTCAAAACTAGAAACAGGCTATGGGGTCAAGGGTATAAGAATATATTATGATAGTTTCAACCATAATTTTGGCTAAACTTTGTCTTACCTGTAACTGTGAGAGTTGAGTCTTAATCCTTTTGGCAAACATGGTCATAATGTTATCTGAAGAAAAAAAAATACCCAAAAAAATATAGATAAAGTCATGAAAAATACAGTTCCATAACTGGAAACTGCTTTACTTTCAAAAAATTTTTCAGAGCATAGAAAGTTATACTATAGCTCTTTATTAGGACCTGTTAGACGCAAAGAAAAGAAATTTTATTGGGGGTGGGGGTGTTAAAAACATAAAGCTGACTCTTTTTGACTCGTGATAATATTCAAATTCCACATTAATTGTCATCTACATGTATAACTGACAATAAACTCATAAACTCAACACTGTACTTAGTGCTCCACATAAGGGAATATTCAAAAATCAAAATCTTTATGTCCGCACTAAACTCTATGGTGTGACTACTCATTAGAATCGTTTTGAAGAGTTTAATGCAGAAGTAATGGAAAAAAAATTGTTTAGTTTACTAATGCTTATCTTAAGCTTGTCCAGCTACTGACCTTCATGGGAACCAAACTCATCTTCAAACTTTGCCTGGTTCTCAGATACAGGTAGGTCAACCATCTCTACGGCCGCTGTGTAGGCTATGGCCTCCTCTCTCCTCCAAGCTACCTTACCTGAGAGATAATACAAACAATGAATATTTCATTCAGCTACAGTAGAATCATTAAAAACCCTCTTTTGCAGTCATTTTAAAAAGAAATGTCTTTAACGGTTTTAAGGACAGGTAACAGCTTAAAGCAAAAGGAAAGCAAAGCAGAAATATACTATAGCTTTCCTTTCATTTTGCTTTAAGCAGCAATCTGCCTAAACACAGAAAACTTAATCTGTGTATTGGTTGTTATAGATGGGTTCTAATGAGTTTATTTAATACATTGACTGCCAAAAGACTAAATACAAAATACTCAAATACTGCTAAAAATACTGTCGTTTGCTTATATTTCTGAAATTTAGTATTTAGCTCATGTTTATAAAGCGTTTGAGAAGATACTTTGACTGTTCTCAGACTTTATAAAATGTGTAGACCTAGCCCTGAGGTTAAAAAGCATTTGGGATGAGTCTTGAGATAACTTTCGAAGCTTTTGATTGGTCAGATTTGAGCATGGGGCCAAGTCTACACTTTTTATAAAGCAATAAAATTTTCTCTTGCCACAGTTCATTACCAATACTTCCAGGGCTCCAGACAAGAGGGAGTTAACTAGAAAAATCCAACAATTGCACAGCATCAAATCCTATGGTGTAACTACTCAATAGAATCGTCATGAAGAGAAGATTCTATTAAGTAGTAACACCACAGGGTTAAATTCAGAAAGAAAGATTCTAGTTTTATGAAATTCTTCCCCTATCTGGATTCCTGCTTACCAGTCTTGTGAATCAGTTGAAATGAGAAGCAATAAGTTTTTTCTCTTGCCACAGTTCATTAACAATACTTCCAGGGCTCCAGACAAGAGGGAGTTAACTGAACAAATCCAACAATTGCACAGCATCAAATCCTATGGTGTAACTACTCAATAGAATCGTCTTGAAGAGAAGATTCTATTAAGAAGTAACACCATAGGGTTAAATTCAGAAAGAAAGATTCTAGTTTTATGAAATTCTTCCCCCTATCTGGATTCCTGCTTACCAGTCTTGTGAATCAGTTGAAATGAGAAGCAATAAGTTTTTTCTCTTGACACAGTTCATTAACAATACTTCCAGGGCTCCAGACAAGAGGGAGTTAACTGAACAAATCCAACAATTGCACAGCATCAAATCCTATGGTGTAACTACTCAATAGAATCCTCTCCTTTGAGACAATTCTATTAGGTAGTAACACCATAGGGATAAATTCAGAAATTCTAGTTTCTGAAATACACCCCCTATCTAAAGTCCTACTTACCAGTCTTGTGAATCAGTTGAAATGAGAAGCAATAAGTTTTTTCTCTTGCCACAGTTCATTAACAATACTTCCAGGGCTCCAGACAAGAGGGAGTTAACTGAACAAATCCAACAATTGCACAGCATCAAATCCTATGGTGTAACTGCTCATTAGAATCGTCTCGAAGAGACGATTCTAATGAGTAGTAACACCATAGGGATAAATTCAGAAATAAAGATTCTAGTTTATGAAATACTCCCCTTATTTGGAGTCCTGCTTACCAGTCTTGTGAATCAGTTGGAATGAGAAGTCGTCCGAGACAATGGCAAGCTTGAACATCAGTTTGCCATCTTTAGATCTCTTAGCCAGAAGTCCACTGATCTACAAACACAACACAGAAAACATACAGATGGTTAACCGATTACCCCATAAATACACCTTTTTACGCCTTTCATTTATTCTTCCACTAAATTTGATTTGATTTGTTATGATTTTTCGTCGCTTTTAACAGTATTTCAGTCATATGGCGACGTCCAGCTTATTACAGGTGGAGGAAGACCCCAGAAGCCCTTTATGCACTGTTTCAGACACAAATCGACAACTGGGTAGAACCACCGACCTTCCGCAAGAAAAAAGATCAGATTTTTACAATCATGAATATGTATTATAAGAAATATTTTCTGCTTTTCTTTCAGCCTGCTTGATGCTATCATCTGCCAGGATATAGAAACTTTTTCTCTTGGTTCATATTCATGACTGTATAAATTTGAACTATTTTTTTTATTGGATGAATAAACTGAATGTGCATTTTATGGCATTTAATTCATTCCTACACCAAAGCAAAAAGTTCCATTTCATACAGTTAAGAATATGCACAATAAGAAATATTTTCAATATCTCAGTAGATGGGAGTTTAAAGCAGGCTGAAAGTAAAGAAGAATGCGCCTTAACCCTTTCACTCTAAATGATGTCATAAAGCGCATTTGCAAACAGTTTTGATCCTGATTAACTCTTTCCTCCCTGAAACTTTAAATGGACAATTCCAGTTACCATTTTAGTCTAGTCAATTTCTGACTTTTAAGGGTTGTTTTTGTCAATGTTTGGCATTATGACAAACAGTGAAGACCCTGATCAGAGGGCTCCTTTTGGTCTGATCTTGGTCTTCACTGTTTTTGCAGGACAAGTGTACTGTTCACATGTTCACTGTTTGAAAAGGACGCCTATATGCGGGACTAGGGTTCAAAGGGTTAAGATAACGTGTAACACTCAGGATCAAAACTGTTTGCCACTTGTTTTAAAATTACGCCAGTTAAACTGCCTTAAATCTAACTTTAAAACAATATTGCAGACAACAATATTGAAGCAGACTACAATATGGTGGTGAAGGGGTAAAAATCGTACGATAAATTGGTTCATGAAAGGATTAAAACGTAAAACAGGAGGAGAAAGGTAATTACAGGTACAGTGAGACCCCTCTAAACCGGACATGTTTGGGGACAACAAAAACGTCCGGTTTAGAGGGGTTTCCGATTTAGAGGGGTTTTAACCCATTACCAAATAGCTTGTTTCTAGTATGGAAGATAACTGAGCACTTAAAGCAGGTTTACAGTGGAGCAGAATGCACCTTAAGGCGCATTCTGCTTTACTTTCAACCTGTTTTAAGCTATTATCTGCTAAAATGTATAAACTATTTTCTTCGGTGTAGGAATAAATCAAAGACGTAAAAAGGTGTATTTATGGTGTAATGGGTAAAAATGAAGAAGGGTTGGAAACGGGACCAAACGTTTTGTCCGGTTTAGAGAGAATTCCAGTATTTAGAGGTTCCAGTTTGGAGGGGTTTCACTGTATTGATAAATTAACTCTCCAATCCCTAGTCACACATATATTGCATCCTTTGTAAAAAGTATACCTTGGTTATGTGAGAAGAAGAATCTGTCACTTGTCAATGTTTAAGAAAATTTGATCTCAAACTCGTCTAGAATACAAAAGTTATTAAGCTCCCCAAGGCTCGCTTAATAACATTTAAATTCTAGACTCATTTAAGATCATCGACTAATGACAGATCCTATATGTCCTATGCAAACAGTGATCTGGGTCTGCACTGTTTGTCATACTGCAAAATATTGACAAAATCAATCCTTACATAGTCCAAAATGGACTCGACCAAATTAGAAATAGGAATTGTCCATTTGAAGTTTTCTGTGAGGAAAGGTTTTAATATGTGTGTCAGTGTTTACCTGTGCTGGTAGGCCGTTGTGAGCAGCATAGTGTACTTTGTGAGACAGATCTGACAGCTCCTCTCCTGATGACAAGTCAACCCCTGATAGAGATAACTCCTGAAAACATAACAAGTAAACAATGAAACATAACCAGCAATCAATGAAACATAACAAGCATTAAATGAAACATAACAAGCAATTGACAGAGCACCAGATAAGGGTAGTTTTTCAAAAACTACAATCTTTATTCCTGAATTAAACCCTATGGTGTCACTACTCATTAGAATCGTCTCTTCGAGACGATTCTAATAAGTAGTAACACCATAGGATTGGTGCTGAAATGAGTGAGAAAATGTTTGATTTGTTGAAATAACCCCCTCTTATCTGGAGCCCTGAATTGATGTCATGAAACATAACAAGTAATCAAAGCCTCTCCTGATGACAAGTCAAACCCTGATAGAGATAACTCCTGAAAACATAACAAGCAGTGAAAGGAGAATGTGTTCATACTATTAATTGCAGCCAGCAGCTTAATCTATTACTGGATAAAAACACCTCTTTACACCTCTTATTATTTCCACTTATTATTTTATTATAAAATCAAAGCTGTCCCCAACTAGGAAGCCATGGCTTCATGCTTCCAATGTATCGAGTTGAGTCTGAGATTGTTTTCAAGTTTTTTATTATCAGATTTGAGCAGAATGCTCAAATTTGAACAATCAAAAGCTGGAGAAAGCTTAAGAAAGATATCAAGCTTTAGATTTTATGAAAGATATCAGACTCTACTGAAATGCTTTATATAAATGGGGCCTGATTATGAAACACAAAAGGCATTTTTCAAGTATCTTTGCAGATGGTAGCTTAAAGCAGGTTGAATTTGTTGATTTTACATCACATAAGGACATACACGACCAAATGAAATCTCCGATGGATCAGTATGAAAATTTCAGCATAGGTTCTTCAAACATATCTAAGAACCATGGCAAAAAGAAAAACATAGGTTATAATGGTATTTTTTTGTCTATGGGTATTTGAAATGTATTACGTAGCCATTCTCGACAAAGAGTCTGCATGCGTTATTTTACCTTTCTAAAATGATGTAAAGAAATAATTGGCACAAAGAAACATTAAAACAGTTAAAAAGTGATGCTCGCTAAAATATGATGCAACGAGTATGTTTTGCCTGATATATATGCAATTTTCTTAATTGTTTTCGGCTCCAATTCAATGAAAACACTCACTCAATCAAAATCTGCCCAAAATAAATTGATGAAAGTTCTCACAATAAAAGCTATAGGTGTGAATAATAAGACAATGGTAAATAAGCATTAGTTATAATGCTTCTTTTAAAACTATAGGCACTTTCATACGTATACTAATGGCCTAAATAAGCAGACGGCTTTTTCTATGTGATCTCGGGTTCCGGCTTATACTCAATTTGATTGAAGTTCTTGGTTATTAACTTAGCCTTATTAGATAGAGTATTTGCCAAGTTTCACATACTTTCATTTATCAAGTACAATTTCATGCATTTAACGTCTATATTACGTGATTAATGGAGATTGTTTGAAACCGAAAGTATCTACAGGAGGTGACCGATATGCACAATTATGTTGAGTAGTGATGCTTGATTTATCGTACTTTGTTAAAAGCCACTAGGTGTCTCACGAATTGGTAGCGTATGCCGTTAAACAGTATTTCAGTCATCCAATGAAGTCAAACAATATTTTCTGAGATACACTTATCTACACACATATAATAGTACTTACCTCATGTCCAGATCGCTCCAGGGATAACAGGTAGGATCTGTCCTCATACATGACCACTGTAACTGCCACAGCCTGAATAAGAAAACAGAAAATGAGTTGGGGCATTCATCTTAGCCTAGATTACCTCAACTAGCTACAGTTTAACTTATTTGTAAATTGTACTGTATTTGACGACTCTAAAGCTCACGTAACTCTTTACTCATAAGAAAAGAATCTATATCCTAACAGATATTAGCTTAAATCAGGCTGAAAGTAAAGCAGAATGTGCATTCTACTTCACTTTCAACCAGCTTTAAGTGGTCACCAGTCTTCAAAACAAGTGCAAATTACATGGCAAACAGTGTAGACCCTGATCAGACTGCTCCTTCAGGAGCAGTCTGATCAGGGTCTACACTGTTTGCTCAGGCCTTGCTGTCCCATTACTTAGGACAATTAGGATAAAACTGCAAACAATTCATCTACAAAGTGTTCATAATATCTGAGTATAACTTTAGCTCAAACACTAACCTTTGGAAAGTTCTTCTTCACTCTCAGCCTGCCACCTTCAACAACCTGGGCGTATACAGAGTGGCCTGAGGTCAACCTCACTATCATACCATGGGTGTTGGCTCCAAAATCAGTTCGCCAGTTATCAACCTGAACATTCTCAACTCCAACCCCCAAGTCCTGAAAATAGTAAACAACAAAATCCTGAAAAGGTCAACATTAAGAAATCCTTAAAATACCAAGATATAGAAATCCTGAAAATATCAACATACCAAAAGGCAAACAGAATAGCAGAAGCCAGGAGCCAAACGGAAGGAGTACTAATCATTTTTTGGTCTTTGTCAGTTTTGGTGAATGCATGACATTCAGTCCTTAGAGCTTCATTAGAAGTATTCTTAGACTATCATACATATTTTTTGTAAATTGTTTGACACTGATTATGTGCATATTTTTAACCCATTACCCCTTAGCCTGCGTTTACCTTTACAGACAGATGTCTGCTTAAAGCAGGTTGAAAGTAAAACAGAATGCACCTTAAGGTGCATTCTGCTTTACTTTCATCCTGCTTGAAGCTACCATCTACTAGGATATAGAAACTATTTCGTTTGATGCATAATCATGACTGTATAAATGGGAACTACTTTTTCAGTGGAGAAATAACCTAAAGACGTAAAAATGCTTATTTATGGGACAATGGGTTACAAAAACACATTTCAGATTTCAGGATTATGCAGATGTATAAGAATCCCTGCAGTTTAAGAGTTACAAGAAAAATCTAAACTAACCTGTACAGAGGTTGCCACAAAGCCATTTGGTGATCTGAGGTTGAGGACTTGGAAAGACTCGGAGTTTGGACAATAACACATTAGATACTGTTCCTGGACCTTCTCACATCTGCAATACACATTCATGCCGACAATACAGAAAAATCCTAATACATGTTTTCAGGACTGCCATAAGTTGGTCATGAAAAATCTTCAGATTTCCAAATTTTCTATTGTTCAAGCGGGATTACTAAAAGTAGGTTGAAAGTAAAGTAGAATGCGCCTTTAGGCGCATCCTACTTTACTTTCAGCCTGCTTTAAGCTACCATCTGCTAAGATAAAAATCCGAAGATTTTGGAAATATCTGGAGAAATGGCAACCTTGTGTATTATGACAACCCAAATAGAAATCTTAGCAGGTGGCTACTTGGACAGCAGTTTTGACGTACAGGTTTATCCATTTTTTCCTAATTTGGTATGTTTCTGCCATACATAGCAAAATGACAAACAGTGCAGACCCTGATCAGAGGGCTCCTTAGTGAGCCCTTTGATCAGGGTATACACTGTTTGCATAGGACAAGGTACACTGTTTGCGAATGATGCATAATTTAATATTATGCCTGACTAGGGAGTTAAGACAGGCTACAGCACAAAGCAGGATTACTGTCCACCAGAAAAAGTCCTGTAGGGGATCTCTGCTTTACTTTAAACTTGCTTTGAGTAGACAGCTGCTTTAATGTCAGAAAAACTCTTTCTTTTCCAGAGCAACAGATAAGGGTAGTTTTTCAAAACTTAAAATCTTTATTTCTGAATTAAACCCTATGGTGTCACTACTCATTAGAATCGTCTCTTCGAGACGATTCTAATGAGTAGTAACACCATAGGATTTGGTGCTGAAATGAGTGATAAAATGTTTGATTTGGTGAAATAACTGCCTCTTATCTGGAGCCCTGCGTTTCTTAAAATTTGATTTGGTAGTTGCAAAGATTTTATTGTTTGTTCATTTGGTTTTCATTGAAACTTAATACAGGACAACAGTTATAAATGCATAAAGCTCCCTTTAGAGCTTTTTATTATCTTTGTAGAATGGTTGATGAGCAATTATCATTAATATTTTTTAATTTACATCAGATGCTGCCAATTTTGGGCAAATTGGATGTCTCGGAGAGATGGAGGCAGGTATATTTAAAAAACCTGGGCAATGCGCTACTCTTTTTAAATAGAGCTCTCTAGTTCTTTTACATGCCAAGACAGAGAGGAATATTTCAAAAACTTAAATCTTTATTTCTGCATTAAACCCTATGGTGTCACTACAATTCTAGCAGATTGTAGCTTAAAGCAGGCTGAAAATTAATCAGAATGAGCCTTAAGGCGCATTCTTCTTTACTTTCAACCTGCTTTTAGTGGTTACCTGTCTTCAATACTAGAAACAGGCTATTGCAGTAAATGCTTAAGTCAATTGGATGACATTTACAGAAACTTCAATTAAAAGTTGGGTTTTTACAACCAAGTTTTTGTTATATTGTTAACATACTTAGTATCCTTTCTAAGGAATCCTGCCAGTACAGACTTTGTGGCCATCAGACTGCCCTCGAGGTCCACTGTGATGACCTTGACCTCTGATCCAGATGTCATACCAACAACGTAGACTGTCCCATCATGCACCAGTAGTTTGTTGTAGTTCACCATATCACTGTAAGTGGAAAAGATAATTTAAAACATGCAATGAATCAATATAACACATTACTCCAAAAGTCCAAAGATACCTCTTTAACACCTTCATTTATTCTTCCATTGAAGAAAATAGTTCAATTATACAGTTGTGAAAATATTTTCTATATCCTAGCAGATGGTAGCTTAAAGCAGGTCAAAAGTAAAGCAGGGTGCACCTTAAGGCACATGCTTTACTTTCAACCTGTTTTAAGCCATCACATGCATTCAAAACTAGAAAAAGGCTATGGAGTAACAGGACAAAACTAGAAACAGGCCATGGGGTAACATGTTAATACATGCAGTGAATCATTTTAACCCTTTGAACCCTAGTCCCGCATATAGGCGTGCTTTTCAAACCGTGTACATGTGAATAGTATACATGCCCTATACAAACAGTGAAGACCCAGATCAGAGGGCTCCGAAAGGAGCCCTCTGATCAGGGTCTTCACTGTTTGTCATAATTCCAAAAAATGACAAAAACAACCCATAAAAGTCAGAAATGGACTAGACTAAAATCGAAACTTGATTTGTCCATTTAAAGTTTCAGGGAGGAAAGAGTTAATGTCAATCTCAAAATGAAATCACCTATGCACTTTTCCAGCATCTGAGCCAGATTGGAACTGTTTGCAATGAATAGATTTTTTTCCCCTTTTAAAAGATTATAAATTTCTCCATGTCCTAAGATTAAGGCTCTTTGAATATTTTATTGTCGTTTTTGTTGTTTTTTTTGTTGAAAACTATGTACATGTAATTCTCCTGCCTAAGGCAACCATTTGCAACAAAGATTGTCTATAGGCGTTCTATTGAATATTTGTATAAACTCTTTGAAAGCCGAGCAATATTGTCCCCTGCAACAAATGTCACCTGCTACATTTCTAAAATCAAATTTTCAAAGTTTTTTTTCAAAATAGGGTCAGAGTGACAAAACAGTTTGGATCCTGACCAGTTACTTAGCATCTCATCATAATCCAAACTGTTTGCAAATGGAGAAGATTTCAGATAAGTTTTCAGTAGCTTGTTTTCTAATCCATGTTTGAATGTTTTTTGACATTATGGTCTGTAAAATATGACACAATGTTTGTAACATTTCGAAATAAATACTGTTTTAATCACAAGCAATCATCGGTTTTCAGAGCTTCCTGTCTATTCAAAGAGTAATTGCGCAATAACAACAATTTGACTGCATTCTCCTTATCTAAAACTCTTGCTCTGTTTACACTCCGCCATCCTGATGATCAGTCTCACTGGGCTCTAGTTAAGAGGGAGCAAACTGAACAAATCCAACATTTTCTCGCTTATTTAAGCACCAAATCCTATGGTGTTACTACTCATTAGAAGCGTCTCAAAGAGACGATTCTAATGAGTAGCAACACCATAGGGTTTAATGCAAAATAAAGATTTTAGTTTTTGAAATACTCTTCTTAACTGGTGCCTTGGTACCAAGGTTATAAAGCGTTTGAGTTGAGTCTAAAATCATTCTCAAGTATTTGATTGGTCAGAATTAGCCTAGGCTCAAATCTGACCAATCAATTGCTTGAGAACGATATCAGACTCAACTCAAACACTTTACAAGCACTGGGCCTAGTCTCACCTGTTTGGAAGTTCCACGTCCCATTTCTTTCGACCATCTCGACTGATACCATACAGACCTGATGACGTCATAGCTAGTACCAGACCTGCAAGAAAACAATTTTAGCTCCAAATATATAGTGAATCTAACACCACCATAGTGTCAAATAAGGATATCCCAACCGAGGTTTGAAGATATTATAGAAACACGAGGCTCTGCCGAGTGTTCTTAAATATCTTCATACCGAGGGTGGGATATCCATCTGACACTCAACTGTGGTGTTAGATTTATTTTCTCACCTCGTCAACCCTTAAAACACGTTCAACTTGCTATACAGTGGCGAGTTGTATTTTCGCTTTCGCCTCATGAATGGCGGACGGATATAGAAAAAGAAGTACACTAGTTTCAACAACTTGATATATTAACAAATGTGTTATTGTTTAAAACCGTTACCTCACTTGATTTATTAACTGTATAGCCTTTATGAACTGAATATAGATCTACTAACCAGATTCGCTAGCGAGAGTTTGGCTGTAATGTCAAGGAAGATATTTTAATGAGCTAATGCATGCATGAAGACGTCATAACTTCGCCATGACAACGGCAATAACAAACAATGTTCGGCTTGTCTGTCCGGACAGATAAGGTTATCCCACACCCCCTAGACTTCGGGATACCTCTGTCTGAGAGGTGAGAAAAGCAGTCAACCCTCTATATCTGAAACTCAGTTATCTAATTGACCCCTAAAATTTAACCCATTACCCAATAAATAAGCCTTTTTACGCCTTTGATTTATTCCCTCTACTGAAGAGAATAGTTCCAAATTATACCTTCATAAATATAAATATATACAAAAGAAATACTATCTATACCCTAGAAGATGCTAGCTTAAAGCAGGCTGAAAGTAAAGCAGAATGTGCCTTAAGGCACATTCTGCAATAATTTCAACCTGCTTTAAGTAGTCACATGTCTCTTAAACTAGAAACAGGCTATTGGGTAAAGGGTTGAATTGGAACATTCCAGTTTCCGATTAGGTTTGGTCCATTCTGAATTGTTTGACAATGTACTGCTAAATGACAAATAGTGCAGACCCTGATCAGAGGACTTCTTTAGCAGAAAACAAAATGATCTGGCATCTCATCAGGATTCTTACTGATTGCACAGATAACCATGGTTAGGCTGCTGGCATACAAAAAGTTAAAGGGTTCAGCATCTTCTCTTTTACGACTTAACAAACCCTTGGCTGTGACAGCTCTATAAAAACAAAGACTTTGGATGGAAACTTAAGGATTTCAGTATGTGAAATACTCCAGTCTTAAGCCAAGAATATACATGTATACGAAAATTTACATAAATAATGTAAAATTCTTTTTTAGCAAGATAAACAACAACAACAAGTACCTTTTCTGTCTCCTGTCATTGCAAGTGCTCCTCTGTAAAAAATAAAAAAACGTAATATTCAAATGTTTGTTCAAGTGTTTAAGTATGAATTTAAGAAAAATAATTATCTAAAACAATATCAGGGTCCAAGGTTATAAAGAGTTTGAGTGGAGTCTGAGGTCATTCTCAAGCATTTGATTGGTCAGATTTGGGCCTATGCTCAAATCTGACCAATCAGATGCTTGAGAACGCATTCAGGCTCAACTCAAATGCTTTATAACTTATAAGTACTGGGCCAGGGTCCAAGGTTTGAGTTGAGTCTGAGATCATTCTCAAGCATTTGATTGGTGAGATTTGAGCAAAACCTTTACTCATATCTAGTCTAAATATACACTCAACAAATCTTTAGCACTACCCTCATTATGCTATCAGTCAGTTGAGCTGCAAATTCTAATTTGAGATCTTAGGTCATCTTCCCCCCCCCCCCCCCCCCCCCCCTAAATCAAACCTATCATAAAACATAAGACAGGTTACTATAGGTTGCTTTCTTTTAAATTTCAACCTGCACAACAAAAGAAGGTCATTAAGGAGATTCCATTTAGTATGACCTGATCTGTGATTCAACCCATTACTCCATAATGCCTTTTTACACCTTTAATTTATTCCACCACTAAAGAAAAAGATTCCACCCTGTAGTTAAAATCATGAGTATTCATCATAAGCAACATTTTCTGGATCCTAGCAGATGGTAGCTTGACCCTTCACTCTACTAACTGATACACATTTGATTTATTTATACCATGAAGATAATAGTTCCAATTTATACAGTCATGAAATATCTGTCACAAGAAATGTTTTCTTTATTATAGCAGATAGTAGATTAAAGCCTTAAGGCCCCTTCTTCTTTATTTTAAACCTGCTTTAAGTGGTCACCTATCTTCAAAACTAGAAACAGGTTACGGGGTAACTATCTCAAGCACAGTAGTGAGTACAATGTATGCTAGATCCTATACAGTTCTCTAAGTCCTACATAGGTCTCCAGATAAGAGGGAGTAAACTGAATTAATCCCAACATTTTCTCTATCATTTCAGCACAAAATTCTATGGTATTGCTACTCACTAGAATCGTCTCTTCAAGACGATTCTAGTGAGTAGTAACACCATAGGATTTAATTCAGAAATAAAGCTTTTGGTCTTTCTCACCCATTTCAGCACCAAATCCTATTATGTTAATACTCAGTTGTATCATTTCTTCGAGACAATTCTAATGAATAGTAACACAATACGATTTAATACAGAAATAACGCTTTGGGATTTTTCCACCTATGGTTTCACTACTCATTTGAATCATCTCAAAGAAATTATTCCAATGAGTAGCGAAACCTGAGGGTTTAATGCAGAAATAAAGATTTTGCTTTTTATCACTCATTTCAGCACCAAATCCTATGGTGTCACTACTCATTAGAATTGTCTCAAAGAGACGATTCTAATTAGTAGTGACACCATAGGGTTTAATACAGAAATAAAGATTTTGGATTTTTTCACCCATTTCAGCACCAAATCTTATGGTGTCACTACTTATTAGAATCGTCTCAAAGAGAGGATTCTAATGAGTAGTGACACCATATGATAGGGTTTAATGCAGAAATAACGATTTCATTTTTTAACTTGAGTTATACCTACCTGTGATTTTCTTCCCCTGACAGAAACAGCTCCCAGTTGAGTGTGCCAGACCCTGGAGCCCATGCAGTGACACGCCTACCACCCAGTGAAGCCAGTAGTATGTCACCATCATATAGCATTTCATCTACCTCTCCTCGCCTAGCATCCTCAAACACCTTCCTCCAGTCTGAAAACAATGAATGAAATGATGGTGTTTTACGACCCATCTGAAAACAACAACCAGCATACCATATCCTTATCAAGGCTCAAGATAAGAGGGAATACACTGATCACATCCAACCATTTCTCACTCCTTTCAGCACCAAATCCTATCCCAAGAGACCTTCCTACTTTGCCGCAGTTCTGGGGCTTTATTGTCAATAATCATTGGGAATTGTTTCTGTTTATTAGACCGAGATTGTCCCCTATGCCAAGAACTAAAAGGAAGGTGGGTCGGTGGTTTTGATTCCATGCACTGCTTGGCAATGAACGAGATTAGCCAAAATCATCTTTCTAAAATCATCTTCATCTCATCTCATCAACCCTCATCAATCATCGGCCCTATATGGCCTATTTTGTGTCGCATTGCCGTAAAACCCAACTCATCCATCCATCAAAATCCTATGGTGTTACTACTCATTAAGGATCGTTTCAAAGTCAAACTTGCCTTTATTTCTTCAGCTGAATTTTGACAACTTGAGCAGAGCCACATGTTAACCTTGTAATAAGGGTAAGTTTGAAATAACACTAACCCTTTACCCCAAATTACCCCATAGCCTGCTTCAAGCTTTAATGACAGGTGAACATGCAAAGTCTGTTGAAAGTAAAGCAGAATGTACATTAACTCATTACACCATAAATATGCCTTTTATTTATTCCTCCACTGAGGAAAATAGTTCGGATTTATGCAGTGATAAAAATAAATAATAAGAGTTATTTTCTTCATTCTAGTAGATGAAAGCTAAAAGCAGGCTGAAAGTAAAGCAGAATGCACCTAAAGGCACATTCTGCTTTAAATACATGTACATGTATTTAAATACTTTCATCCTGCTTTAAGAGGTCACCTATTTTCAAAACAAGAAACAGGTTATGGGGTAAAGGGTTAAGGCACATTCTGCTTTACAACCTGCCTTTAACTACCGTCTGATAGTATATAGATCATCTTTGAAATTAGAACTACAGTAAAACCTCTCTATTACGACCACTTAAAGGAAGGCTAATTGTCCGTATAAAAGACAGGTGACAGCTTAAAGCAATGTGAAAGTGAAACAGAAAGCTCCTGTAGGAGCTTTCTGTTTCACTTTCATTTTGCTTTAAGCAGTCACCTGTCTTAAACGACTAATATTTGACACAATTCAGTGGTCGTAATAGAGAGGTTCTACTGTATATTTCTATAGAGGAGGAGTAAATTTCAGGCATAAAGAGGGATAAGCAAGTTTGAGACAAAAAAGGTTTGTCTGTTCATACTTTACAATATCCTGTTGATCAGTTTGTGTAAATCGTGTCAGAGTAATATGAGTATGGTAGTGGTGATCTTTGAATAGCTGGATAGTGCATGTACAGGGCTCCAATTAAGAGGAAGTAAACTGATTAACAAAACCAACATTTTCTTATGCATTTAAGAACCAAATCCTATGGTGTTACTACTCATTTGAATCGTCTCTTTGAGACGATTCTAATGAGTAGTGACACCATAGGGTTTAATGCAGAAATATAGATTTTACTTTTTGAAATACCCATCTTATCTAGAGCTCTGCAGGGTGTTTCATAATATCTGTCCTTATTCTAAACGTTAATAGCACAATCAGTTTATAAGATATCAGAACTAATTATGCATCAATCTAAAGTACTTTGAATGACATTTTATCTGTACATTAGTACGGGAACATTTATGACGTCATGACATCATTATGACGTCATTGCCTGTCGGTGGTTATTTGAAGATGGCGCCGTCAAAAGAACAGTGTTGTGAAGTCATTAAGCTTTACTATCAATGTAAATCTCATAAAACTGTTGTTAAAACTATAAAAAAGACTCACACAGAGCTAGGATCATTCAATAAGAAGCATATCAAGCGAATTGTTAAGCAATTTTAGGATTCGGGTAGAGTAGAAGACAGAAGGCATGCAGACACTTGACGTCCAAGGTCTGCCATGAGGAGTTCAGAAAACCTGGAGCAATTGACAACTGCAATAGATGAAACTTCACAACGGTCAGTAAGGAGAGTGTTAGGTGATATTACAAACTACACAGATGCCACAAGCGTCTATTTAGTATATACAATTTGACTTAGAGCTTACACCTTATAAAGTTTCAACGGCTGGTGATGTGATTGACTGACTTTCACAAACTTTTGGTGACAGATTTATCTCATTCAGGACTCAGCGCAAGTGGGCACCACATTCACTGGTTTTTAAATTCCCTTGACTTTTTCTTGCGGGGGCATCTAAAATAAAGGGTCTACACACCTAGGCCAGGAAGTACAGATTAACTAAAAGCTGTAATTCGTCGAGAAATGTGCACAATTTCCAGAGATGTGTGCAGGAATGTGACTGACAATTTCAAGCAAGGCTTGACGTCATAATTAGACAAAATGGACGTCATATCGAACATCTGCTGTAGACAAGAAGTTGCTGTTAATTAACACGTATAGAGGTAACCATTTGTTACCATACATCAACTGAAAATTTATTATTTCCTTGTTAAGCAGATTATTTTCACAATTATGTCTATAGACCTATTTAGAAAAAAATTGCCGTTTAGAATAAGGACAGATATTATGAAACACCCTGTACATGCTAAATACATGCTTCCTGCTCTTTGAGTTTTATATTTGTTTTATAGAGGAAACACTTAATACACTGAAATAGTGAACCTATTTTATCAGGAAGTTAAAACTGTTACACAGCCTTAGTCATAGAATAGTAAGTTATTGTTAGAGGAAATATTAGTTTCGATATACTGTTGGGAGTCATGGCTAAAAAGTCAGAGCAGCAAGACACCTTGAGTGCATCTCTAATAGCTGGATCTGATGCTGTTTTTGACCACATTTGCCAGTCATGTAATGAAGATGGTAAATTGCTTGAAGCTGTTGGATTTTGTGTGGATTGTTCAGAGTTGCTCTGTGATGAATGTTTCAGCTGTCACCTGAAGCCCAAGATTTTGCGACACCACAAGCTCCTGGATATCAAGGAGGCCAAAAAAGACACAAATCTCTCAGGCTGTCTGGATATTTGCACAGAAAAATGTGCTCAGCATAAAGGAAAGACAATTGAGTATTTTTGCCTGGATCATGACTGTCTTGGATGTGGGGTCTGTCTATATCTTGACCACAGGAATTGTCAAGGAGTCCAGTATATTCCTAAGATTGCTAAGGATATGGGAAATGGAAAAGAATTTTCGACATTAATAGGGGAGCTTGACAAGCTGTTGTTACAGACAAAAGAACTTTCTCACATGTGGCTAGGCAACAAACTTAAGTCTCAAGATATCTTTGACAAGGCACTAGATCATGTTAAACAAGTGAAAAAAGGAGTAAATGAAGCTTTTAACAAATTGGAGAAGGAAATAGAGACAGAGGCTAAAAAGATGAAAGAAACAGACAAGCTGAAAATAGAAGAAAACATTAAATCTTGTGACAACATACGCACAAAAGCTCAAAATCTATCAATTAATATGAAGGCATTGCAAAAGAAGGAACAGTACCGCAATTTGTTTGTTGCCATGAAAACAACCAACACTGAAATGAGATCCATTGTGAAATCACTTGACGATATTTCAAAGGATAACTCCATCAGCAATTACCTGTTTCAGCCTAGTGAACAACTAGACAACTTTCTTAAACATGGTGGTAGTCTTGGAAAACTCAAGATGAAAGCTACATATACAAAGGTGGCAGAGATCAGTGTGAAAATGGACAGCGATTCTAAGATATGTAATATAATAGGAGTGGCATTGATCACTTGTGGGAGACTGGCAGTTGTTGACAGTAATAACAATAAAGTGAAGTTAATAGACATAAAACAGACCAAAGTTATATCAGAGTACCAATCATCAAGGGGCCCTTATGATCTAACAACTATAGAGGAGAGTGGTGAGATTGCTGTCACACATCCAGTTAGCCATGAGATTGTCCTACTCAGGATCAGAGGTGACAGGCTTGATGAACACAAGAAAATCAAGACAAACGATCAATGCTATGGTATAGCCTACATCAAGAACAAGTTTGTAGTCAGCCTTGCAGATCCAGAGAGACTCAATATCATAGATACAAAGGGAAAGGTGCTGCAAACTATTGAAAAAGATGGGAATGGCAGGCAGCTGTTCAGTTGTGTTGAGTCGATAGCCGCTAGCCAGGATACGAATACTATCTATGTACCAGATTGTAATCAAAATACAGTCACCAGACTGTCCTTGTCCGGTCAAGTCCT
The DNA here is from genome assembly GCA_922989275.2 of Gari tellinella. NCBI lineage: Eukaryota > Metazoa > Mollusca > Bivalvia > Cardiida > Psammobiidae > Gari > Gari tellinella. The sequence goes on along the minus strand of OV277870.1, from coordinate 21,912,103 downwards.
TGGGATCTATGAAGACAGTGATTTGAAACGTGCCCGCTGTGTGACAGTCGATGAAAGAGGAGAAGTATATGTCTGTGGTAAAATTTCCCAAAATATTCATCAAGTTTCCCCTGACTGCAAAAAGATCAGTGTTCTTCTTACAAAATGGGATGGGATGGAGTCCCCTAAGTCACTGTGCTATGATAGCAAAACTGACTCTCTGTATGTTGGACAAGGGAAAAACAACACAGTTTTGGTTTATCAGGTTTTAAACAAATCTTAACTCTTTACCCGATAGAGGGGCCTTTTAGCGCATTCAATTTTTCCTCCTCTGAAGAAAATAATTCCAATTAAAACACTCATTATGATTAACATGTATCATAAGGAATATTTTCTTTATTCTAGCAGGTTGTAGCTTAAATCAGGCGGAAAGTAAAGCAAAACGTGCCTTAAGGCACTTTTTGCTTTACTTTCAACCTGTTTTAAGTATTCACCTATTTAAAAAACTAGAAACAGTCTATGGGGTAACAGGTTTTAAAGAACCTATGTGCAGCCAGCTGTATAAAAATTTACAATTAAAGACGGGAAATAAGTTTTGAAACCTTGGAAAACCTTTCCAAGCAGTCTGGATCCCGATCAGGTCCCACATTGTTTGCCAGACTGTTTGCTGCTCAGATGATATCACAATATCAGGATCCAAACTGTTGGACATTCTTACCCTGTGTCGAAAAGAAGTTAATAAAAACTATTTCAAGAACAGTAGCAAACAATAATAGTTGCAGACAAAAACATTACCAAGTATACAATGATTTACTGAAGACAAAATGGAAGTCAGTGTTTGAAATTTTCACTAAATCAAGAGCTCTGAAACTGATGTTGTGAAATAAAATATTAATGTAAAATAGTTTGGACCTTGATCAGACTCCATATAATTTCATGATGAGTTTTGACCTATAATGATTTAAATGTACCATACTAAATGAATGTGATTGTCAAACAGTTTGGATCTTCCTCCAAAAATATGGATTCAAATGGAAGCTGGTTAACTCTTTCCTGAGACTTTAAATAGTCAATTCCAATTTCCATTTTAGTCTAGCCCATTTCTGACTTTTAAGGGTAACATATACATCCATACTAATAAAATGTTCATTTAATTAAAGAGGCTCGCAACCGGATTTAGCATTAAAAATAGTAATTTGTAAATATATGTCAAATGCTTATATAAATGGGTGAGATTTAGTTTTGGATAACAAATTCTGTTAAAAAATGCATTTAAAAAAAAAAAGGAAGAAGCTCTGGTGGGATTCGAACCCGTGACCCTCCATGCGGAGACAAACATGAAAACAAAGGCAAACGCCTTAACCACGCGGCTACTGGGGCTCTTTATCTATATGGTAGCAAATTAACATACTTCACTGGTAGCAATTGATTTATACATATTCGGCTCGGGTTTATGTCTGAGCCCGTGTAGAGACACAACAACAACAACTATACCGTTAGCTAACGCTATAGAAAAACGATGGAAAATATCTAAAAAAAACTAAGATTCAGTGACAATTCTTGAGACTTTTTTTGGACTGATCATATTTTTTTAATGTCAGAAGCTAAATAATGCCACAAATTTGCTTTTATTTGAGTATTTTATTTTATTTTGACAAGTACACCATCCGGTTGCGAGTCCCTTTAAAGCAATTACATGTATAATATAAATATTAGTCATGAACTGATTTTTTTCAGTTTTTAAGCAAAACACGCAAAAAAATCAGTTCATTTCTTCACTAACATACATTAACTCAGAAAACTTTCAGTGACAAGCTTAACCCTTTACCCAATAGCCTGTTTCTAGTTTTGAAAATATGTGACTACTTAAAGCAGGTTGAAAGTAAAGCAGAATGCCCCTCAAGGCGCATTCTGATTTAATTTCAACCTGCTCTAAGGTACCATCTGATAGAATAAGGAATGCTAAAAGTCGCTCCTATTGGGGAATGGGTTTTTAATCCTGTTAACTCAAATCAGTTGCTGATGAAATAAGCCCTCTTTAATATGAGATACAGTGCCATTGTATAGTCATAGTTATATTTGGGTATCTAATTAGGATACGTACAGTAAAACCTCTTTATAGATAACAATTCCCACAACTAGAAATATAAAAGGTCAATTATATGGTGTTTAACCCTTTCCCTCATAGAAGCGCCTTTTAGCATATTCAATTTAGTTCTCCACTAAAGAAAATAGTTCCAATTTATACAATCATGAACATGTACCATAAGAAATATTTTCTTTATTCTAGCAGATGGCAGCTAAAAGCAGGCTGAAAATAAAGCAGAATGCGCCTTCAGGCGCATTCTGCTTTACTTTCAGCCTGCTTTAAGTGGTACCCTATCTTCAATTCTGGAAACAGGCTGTGGAGTAAAGGGTTAAGACGGGTTGCTGCTTAAGGCAAGGTGAAAGTAAAACAGAAATATTTCTGCATTACTTTCATATACATGTATACAAATGTGGCTTTAAACTCAGAGCCTCCAATGGTTCAACATATCTTTTACACAACAAATAACCTTCTAATAATTTACTGTTACTGTATACAGTCGAAACTCGATTCTTTGAACTCGCTTTCAAGAATCAATCTTACCAGTATTTCGTAAGTTTAATTTAAGTTTAAGTCCAACATACCCGCATTTCAAGGTTAAAACGTGGCTATGGGTATGTTCGAACAAACGCGGGTTCGTAGAATCAAGTTTTTACTGTATATATATGTATATTAGTGTTTGTATAGATTATGTGCAGAGTAATAAGAACATTTTGTTTACCTTTAGCCAGTTGATGTTAAAATATTAAATATATACCTCTTTAACTCCTTGGGATTTACTTAATAAGCCCATAAAATACACCTTTTTCAGGGCTCCAGATAAGAGGGAATAAAAGGGAACAAATCCAACATTTTCTCACTTATTTCAGCACCAAATCCTATGGTGTTACTACTCATTGGAATCGTCTCTTCGAGACGATTCTAATGAGTGGTGACACCATAGGGTTTAAAGCAGAAATAAAGATTTTAGTTTTTGAAATACTCCCCTTATCTGGAGCTCTGCTTTGTATGCCTTTATATTTCCCCACTGAAGAGCAAAGTTCCACTTCATACAGTCATGAATATGCGAGAAATATTATCTATATCCTAGCAAGTGGTAGCTAAAAGCAGGCTGAAAGTAAAGCAGAATGCGCCTAATGTCAATTCTGCTTTACTTTCTACCTACTTAAAGTGGTCATCTGTCTTCAAAACTAGAAACAGGCTAGGGGTAAAAGATGAACTGATAGAGAAATCAAATATATAGTTATACATGACTATTATAAATTTGTTAAAAATAGCAAAATTTGGAAGATGGAACTGATCATATATCCATAAAAGTTTTTGCAGCTGGCTAAAGATTATTTTTTTTATTATGTGGAAGACTTTAACAATAAATGCATAACTCACTTTAAGCTGTCGTTATTTCTTTACATGTGACTATGTCTACATTAACCCATAGCTTGTTTCCTGTCTTGAAGACAGGTGACCACTTAAAGCAGGTTGAAAGTAAAGTAGAATGTGCCTTAAGGGTGCATTTTGCTTTACTTTTCAGCTTGACTTTTTGTTATTTATGCCCGTTTCTGCCAACTTTTGGCTAATTGGACTTCAAAAGAGAAGTAGATACGGAAAAATGGGGGCAATGCCCTACTCTTTTTCTATCATTGTTGTTCAAATTAGTAAAGGAGAAGTTGTTTAAAAAAAAATGTTGATGATGGACGTCACGAACAGCAACGGACACAGGATGACGGTCCAAAATAGCTCAACTTGGCACTAATGAGCCAGGTAGGCTAAAAATGAGAAGATATACAAGTCATGAAAGTAACATTTTAATTTCAAGGTCTATAGAAATAACTATAAAATAGATTTTCATTTTGTTTCCATGTCTCCAAGATTGTTATTTCCTAAAGCTTTATTCTGCTTCGACCATATGGTCAAAAGAGAGTAATACTGCGTAGAATTGTTTCTACATTAACCCATTACCCCATATATGCCATTTTACACCTTTAATTCATTCCTCCAATGAAGAATATACTCCCGTTTAATACAGTCATGATAATGTACCAAAAGAAATATTTTCTTTATCTTAGCAGATGGTAGCTTAAAGCAGGCTGAAAGTAAAGCAGAATGCGCCTTAAGGCGCATTCTGCTTTACTTTCAACTAGCTTTTTTAATAGGTCACCATTCTTCAAATTTAGAAAAGGGCTATAGGGTCCGGGAAATGGGTTTACAAACTTTACAGAACTTCAATCTTGGAATATTTTATAATTCACACTTACATATAGCTCCGCTAGCTGTATTTATTGAAGCAATAACATTTTTCTCTGTTGCCACGTACAGCTTTTTACCACCACTTGTCCCACTAATTTGCTCCCAGTACAGATGGCTGACCCGGCCTATGTGTTGCTGTCTCCTGCAAAAGATAATAGTTTTAACCCATTACCCAAAGAGCCCTTTTCTAGTTTGAAGACAGGTGACCATTTAACCCATTACTCCATAGATACTAATTTTCACACATTTAATTTATTCCTCCATTGAGGAACATAGTTCCAGTATAAACAGCCATGAATATACATGTATATCATAAGATACATGGTAGCGCTTAAAGCAGGGTGAAAGTAAAGCAGAATGCGCCCTAACGCGCATTCGGGAGGTATTTTTTGGCATATCCAAGGGCCCGGTAAATGGACCAATGCCAAATGAGAAATTGTTTAAAAAAAATCCCAAGTTTGGTAAAATAACATCCAATTAATTGTCTATATAGGTTTTTTCTATGATAACTGACCAATGTTTTCCCTTGCATTTTTCAATTGGGGTCCCAGGGACCCTCAAACCTTTCAATTTGAGAGTCCCTCGGCATATTTGGGGTTCCCATATTTATTTCATGTGTAAATGTCTTACAATTCTGACAAATAACATGTAAAACCTTTGTAAACAGTGCAAATTCATGTCTGAGGGCACACAAATCAAATAGGCACCCCACGACAGAATGGGGTGACAGGTCTGACTCTGAGATGCAGGAAACCTGCGTCCGGAAAATCTTTGTTGACCGATTGCCGATTGAAATCAGCATTTGAAATCGTATATGAATTGGTTGTTTTTTAGGGGAAAATGTACAATGACAGCGAAAACAGAATTCAGCTAGTTTTGCGACTATAGGGCTTTTTCCTGGTCCAGACAAAAATCATGTTATTAATAAAACACTAAATAAAATTGAATGTGTTGCTATTATTACATTTTATTTATGCTTTTCGGTGGATTACCGGGAAAAAGCAGTGGATTATCACTTGATAATCCACTGCTTGAAGCAGTGGGATTATCGTCGCGTGTGCTTCTTTTATGAGTTTTCCTCGTAGGGCTCCCCAAGAATCGTAGTCAATCGTGTCTTACCATTCAATTTCGGCAGTCCGTTTTGTCGCAAACCATTCAACGGAAGAACACGAATCCAAGATCGGAAGTAACGACGTAATTCTATTGACGTCAAATCAATAAATAAGTGACGTCATTGAACCGCCAACTGTCACGCACATGTGTTCGACATAAAACTTGAGGCTCAACACCAGATAAATAATGTACTTTCGCTTTCAATTGTCAAACAATTTCGTTTAAAAAGTGGCTTAAAAGCATAAATAAATAGAATAACTGTGTTTTGTCTGATGTTCACTCAATGGATTAAATTTCGATCTTACACTGAAAAAAACAGTTATCCTCTATGTCATTGGTGTTTCATGCATGCGATGGAGATAGAATGACATCGCCAGATACCCATACTATAAGACAAGTCCATTCATCAGTGATGAATGTTTACACATCAGTGGGGGTTCTACAATGGGTTTGGCAATTTTTAAAGCTGTATTTCAGAAACAGTTTGATAGTTTTTTCTGTTTGTGGGCTGTTACTTGGATGTAGTTGAGGGATTGAGCGCCTCATTACGATGTCAGGGCTGTGAGTTGATTCCAAGACGGACCAAATCCTACAGATGAGACTTTATAAACCAAGGTCTTATGTATCAGTGCTTTACACTAGTTGAGCATCTAAAAGAACCATCAAGAGAACTCTTTCGATTATAAGAATCTGTAGGGCATCGCCCCGAGTTCTCTGTATCCACTTCCCTCTCTCTGGGAGGTCCAATTAGCCCATAGATCTATATGGCAGAAACGGACGTTAACAAACAAAACAAAACTCTATGACTTTGATGTTTTTATTTTAAATTGTTAGCAGCATGCATCTCAATATCTAATGTTATTTAGAGTGTTTTTAAACAACTTGACAACAAAGTGAGAGTGCCAAAGACTGGCTTATCTGCAATGGTTCCCTAGGGCGGTTTTGAAAGCCCCTAGGGAAATTGAGCATGAGACCTCTTCTGGCAAATGGTTCCAGTGTAGAAAGACTGAGTTTATTTTAGATCTTATTTACTTTTCTTGCTTCCAATGATGATTACACACACCCAGACAGGAAGATGTTTACATCAGAGGTTGAAAGCAGAGCCGATATGCACATTTTGATTTAGTTTTAGCCTGTTTTAAGCAATCACTTGTCTAAAACACTGAAAACGACTGTGGGTGGAGAAACATGCCCAAATACCAGGACATTTTGAGAAATATTTTCAAAACAATATAGTCCGAAAGAAAGATATTTTACCCACCAGTCAAAGGTTCCAACTTGATCCTCGTATAAAGCATACGTGCCACTTTGTAACGTAAAATACGTCAGAATCAGCAATGAGATACCGGCCGCTGCCATCTTGGATGTGTTTTCCAATCTTCACGCTGGAGATTCAAATTGTTCGGACCTCGCACACTTCGTACATATTACCATTTGGACATTTTTAATGAATGTTCACCATTTCCAACAGTTTAACAATTGTCGCGAATTTGAATATAATTATATAAAATACTCCATCAGAAAAGTTAAATATATCATCATTGTGTTAAAAAAAACTAGGGTCGGTTTGGGCAGAGACCTACAGTAGGTCTCTGGTTTGGGTACCGGAAACCGAGGTATTTTTGTTTGGTCTTAGTACAGCAATTCGCAATTGGCATTAAGGAATTTGCGAATAGCATTTTTGCAATTCGCATTTAGCATTTTTGCAATCCGCAAATGACATTTCGCAAAACGCATTCGCAATCAGCATTTAACATTTGGCATTTTACAAATAGCATTTAGCATTAAACACCCCTAATAGAGTTTTGTACTTAAATAGCATTTCGCAATTCGCATTTAGCATTTTGCATTAAGCAATTCGCATTTAGCATTTAGCATGGCGCAGTAGCGGAGAGAGGGTGGTCTTCTCCCAGCAATTAGACATCACTTACAGTGCAGTCCCGTTTTAAAAACGCAAACAAAACGCAAACGCATCGCAATGAAACGCAGAAAATGACATTTTTACGACAATTCTTACTATTCATTTTAATCTGAGTGGCTCCAAACTGTTTACAGATTTAGCGTAAACACATTTACTGGGAAAGAATAACGTATTATACACTACATACAGAATATCAGAGATATGTATTATAGGTAGTGTGAAGACGTTATTCTTTCCAAATAAACGTGATTACGCTTAAACTTTTATTTCCATTGCAAACAGTTTGGATCCAGATCAGACGCCGGATAACCCGGCGTCTGATCTGCTCCAAACTGTTTGTCACTCATATCTAAACGAATAGATCTAGTCGGAATTGTTTATAAGTTGGTATTTTCTAAATCTAATTGCAATGCGTTTGCGTTTCGTATGCGCTTTTTAAAAACGGGAAAATTTAATGGCTGTCCCTGAGAATGTAACCACTTATCGTCTGCTTTAACCCTCTTACCGCCAAAATATCGTCTGCCTTGGTAGTGTCGTCTGCAATATTTTTAAAGTCAGTGCTGTTTTGACTGAAGAAATATTCGAAACGAGTGTCAAACAGTTTGGATCCTGATCAGACGTCACTTTACGCTTTCTGAACTATGCTTTAGCGCTTTTCGGAACGGACCGACAATTGACGAGAATGGCAGCCCGTTCTCCCTAGAGCACAATATTGAACAACATTGATTCGATCTTACAGGGCTCCTCAACCTTAAAATGGAACACAATCGGTACTGCCTGAAATACCGCGCGTTTTTTGCAGACGACTACGGGAAGCAGACGAAAAACTCACACGGGCATGATTTTTCAGCAAGCTAACGGATACATATATATCACGCGATCATTAAATCAATTACAGGTCTACTGATTACATTCATCATTTATTCATAAGTTATTCAATATCTATAGAAAAAACAACAACAACCTAACAGCATATTGCTCTAAAAACCTTGACTGGTGCAAAGATACCTATCTTACAAACCGACCATCACATTTACGAGCCTTGTACAGTGACATATTGATTAAATACAGTGCTCCCTCCCCATAAAGGCCCTCCCAATAACGACCCCCTGACAACAATGCTTCAAGTTGTTCCCCAGACAAATTATGTCGAACTTTTTCTCAGCTGCAACATCGTCTGCTTAAAATTGTCGTCTGCTGTTTTTCTCAAAGTAACACAATGGATATTTTCATAAGACGGACCCCAGGTATTATTATATTGTTCAGATCATTGACTTCCTTTTAGATCTACAGGCGAAGCCTCGGTTGACAGTATTTTTCCGAAAGTTGACAATTTCACCGTAACCCTGTCAGACATGTAACATTTATTTGATCATTTAGACCGAAATTCTTGGTTTTAATCAGGAGATTCAGCGCATCCTCTCTACAACGACACGTCGACCCAATGGGAGACAAAATTTGTGTGCGTTGTACGGATATATTCGTTATAGGGAGGGAAATGGACATGTATTTACAAACACGTTGGATCCAGATCAGACGCCGCGTAACACGACGTCTGATCTGGATTCAAGCTGTTTGTCACTCGTCATTAAGGGTTTTATGTAAAAATCTCCATTATGTAACTTTGGGGAAAATAGCAGACGACAGTTTTAAGCAGACGATGTTTCAGCAGTTAAAGCGTTAGACATAATTGTCCCGTTTCGGGAAGAGCGGCAAGGGTCGTTGTAAGGAGGGAGTCGCTGTTGGGAGGGTCGTTGTAGAGAGGGGCACTGTATAGGTATTTCCCAAAGCTGGATGGAATCATGAATGTAACTAGATCCACGTATGATCCATAATGAAATTCCCTATTATAAAAAATGATTGGAGTTTGAAGGGATTTTATAAATACAACTCCAAGATGAATATCCCCTATACATGTATATAATTAAACGTGCGTAGTTTATAATATACATACATAGGTTTCCTTTTCTGATATGACTGTTTATTTGCATCATCTTGTCAACTTAAACTTCAAACTAACCCCCCCCTCCCCCCCTCCCCCCCCCCCTGGTCAAACAGTAGTTGTTATTATTTCAAATCTTTGTTCTTTGTTTTGAACCCGTTTATAGTCAGCGTTGAGTTTCCAAATCTTTGACTCAGTACTCCTTCACTCAGGAAAACAACACACAATCTCGTGACACAATATTATCAGTTCCACAAAAAAGAAAAACCGATGAAATTTTGAGAACTGTATAAGATGAAACAGTGAAATGATTTTTAAAAAAATCTAGGGATTAAATATTACATTCTGACGAAAATACGATGACCATACAATCAGTAGATTCTACTTTCACTTTGTTATCAGAAATACTGTTTTCAGAATGTTTTCTATTATTCTTCTGGATTTATTGTTCATTCCATATTTTCAGTTTGAAACCATCATCAGGCTCCGAGGTTATAAAGCGTTTTAGTTGAGTCTGAGTGTGTTCCCAAACATTTGATTGGTCAGATTTGAGCATAGGCTCAAATCTAACCAATCAAATGCTTGGGAACGAGTTTAGACTCAAGTCAAGCGCTTTATTACCTCGAAGCCAGTACTGTCACGATGACATACGGGAGATTAAAATTGTAAATGAAATGAGGTATAATAATCACCTTTATACGTGTCGCCTGTATCATTTGTTGTCTGCATCATTTGTTGTCTGCATTATTTGTCGTCTGCAACATTTGTCGCCTGCATCATTTGTTGCCTGTCAGCATTTGTCGTCTGTATAATTTGTTGTTTGCATAACTTGTCGTATGCATCATTTGTCGTTTGCATCATTTGTCGTCTGCATCATTTGTCTTTTGCAGCTTTTGTCTTCTGCATCATTTGTCGTTTGCATCATTTGTCGTCTGCATCATTTGTCGTTTGCATCATTTGTCGTTTGCATCATTTATCATCTGCATCATTTGTCGCCTGCATCATTTGTCGTTGGCATCATTTGTCGTCTGCATCATTTGTCGTTTGCATCATTTGTAGTCTGCATCATTTGTCGTTTGCATCATTTGTCGTCTGCATCATTTGTCTTTTGCAGCATTTGTCTTCTGCATCATTTGTCGTTTGCATCATTTGTCGCCTGCATCATTTGTCGTCTGCATCATTTGTCTTTTGCAGCATTTGTCTTCTGCATCATTTGTCGTTAGCATCATTTGTCGTCTGCATCATTTGTCGTTTGCATCATTTATCATCTGCATCATTTGTCGCCTGCATCATTTGTCGTTGGCATCATTTCATGATTTGTAGTATGCATCATTTGTCGTTTGCATCATATGTCGTCTGCATCATTTGTCGTCTGCATCATTTGTCGTCTGCAGTATTTGTCGTCTGAATCTTTTGTTGCTAGCATCATTTATCATCTGCATCATTTGTCGTCTGCATCATTTGTCGTTTGCATCATTTGTCGTTGGCATCATTTGTCGTCTGAATCATTTGTCGTTAGCATCATTTGTCGTTTGCATCATTTGTCGTTTGCATCATTTGTCGCCTGCATCATTTGTCGTTTGCAGCATTTGTCGTCAGCAGCATTTGTCGTCTGCTGCACTTGTCGTCTGAATCATTTGTCGTCTGGATCATTTGTTGTCTGCAACATTCCCCAGAGATGATAATTCTACATCTATTTTCCCTAGCATATCATCAAAGTCTCTAAAAATTTGGCTCAAGATGAGACGCCAAGTTACTCTATGTTTAATCTCGTTTTAAACTGTTTGCACCAGTTGTCACGAATTCGCCATTATCGTGCAAAAGACTAGGATCTAATAGAAATAAATGATCTGAAATAATGATATACAGTAGAAACCCAATAATTCGAATTCGCTTAAAGCGATCTTAACTGTATCTCATAAATTGGATTTTGACAAGTCGATCTTGCGTAAGTCAAACATATCCATATTTCAAAGTTAAAACGTGGCTTAACTACGTTTAACTTTGAAATATGTGTATGTTCGTACTACAATGTAACGCCAGTTCGAAGTATCGAGTTTCGACTATGTTAATAAATGAAATGATATAATAATAAATGAAATGGCGCATTTTAAATAATTTATTTTAGATTAGTAGTTTAAATCCCATTGATCTTGAACACCGATTATGAGGAATCAGTTATCCAGAAGCCTTTGATTATGGTATATTTGTTTTCAACAGGGCTGCCATTTCTCCGGAATTTTTCCGAAATTTTCTGATTTTTCATAATTTCTCCGGATCTACGGATTTTCCGAAAGCTTCGGATTGACGCTCTTACTTTTAAAAAATGGAATTTTATGCGTTTTTTACTTAGGAAACATTGATATTGGTGTCAAATAATTTAGATGCAGGCCAGACACCGCGTTACGCGACGTCTGATCTGGATCAAAACTATTTGCATAATTATGATAGTGTTATAGATCTTGACAGCGAAAAATAAAGACATGATTCCTATAATTGCGCTTAAAACATTGGAAATATTTGGGGGGTTTATGAACAACTTATGGTAGCCCTACTTCAGGATATTTTAATTTTGAAGTTATAATTTTCCTCTCTTAATGTAGTGATGTTTCAGTGGTTAATTCATTTTGTTCAGTATATTAACTACAGTAAAACCTCTCTACTTCGACCACTAAATCAAATGTGTTTAAGGAAGGTGACAACTTAAAGCAAGGTGACAGTAGTACAAAAAGCTCATTTGGGACTTTCTGTTTTACTTTCACCTTGCTTTAAGCTGCCACCGGTCTTTTTAACCAAGCAATTAGCCTTCACCATGGTTGTAATAGAGAGGTTTTACAGTATTGCATTACGACATTGTCGTACTGTATTTAACGAAATATTTGAGGAATACTATACCAGTCCTAAAAATCTAATCTGATAAGTAAGGTTCAGCATGAGACAACTTATATATGAACCCTGCCATAAGAAAACCTGACTTATTGCATTGCAAACAGTGTAGATCAAGACCAGCCGCCGCGTCTTTGACGCGGCGGTTGGTCTTAATCTACATTGTTCGTCACTCACATGAATCTAAACGATTTTATGTAGCTGTATAATATGAGGGTTGTTATTTTAGTTCGTAGACTTTTCGTATATAGTGTTTGTCAGTGAAAACCTAACTCAAATACAGAGCATGGGATGACAACGGTGCTTGGTCTGTACAATGTTGCAGTGCAATAAAGCTTGTTATGTCATGGGCACGGCTGATATTTGTTCAGAACCTCTAATGTCTACAATGGGTGCAGTAGATTTGTTACCAAACGGAACAGACACTAATGATAGTGCTGGGATAAATAATTCCGCTCTCGAAACCAAATACTTTGGAAATGTAGTCATCTCTGATGCTATTCTACGTGCTGTTACATATGGCATATACACTTTATTTGTGCCAGTCTTTTGTACTTGTGGACTTATTGGCAAGTATTTTGCTTTGGATGTGTTCACATCCATTTCTAGAGAAATTAAGTTTCCAGTCAACATCTACATGTTTGCCCTTGTTACTGTTGATTCATTAACTATGGCTGTGATTTTGATGATGATGATTCGTTTTAACGTCTCTCCCGAGTTATCTTCGTCTCTCGACTAAACTATTATGGGGGATCACTGGCTGTGATTTTAACAAAGTCGATTCACTTTATACTAGAAACTCACAATGTCTATCTGGACGTCAATGTAGGAGGATATTGTATGGCTATGCACGCAGCAACGTTGATTTTGATATCTATTGAAAGATTGGTCGCCATTCGGACTCCTTTTCTGGTAAAGGACACACTACTTGCAAACCACCCGCATCAATCATTGCTGTTTCATTTGTGATTATAGCACTTGGACAGCTTGTGTTGCCAATCTGATTTGAGGTGAAATCAACACCAAGGGCGGACGGTTTTACCATCGCACCGAGGAGGAACGCAGAACGCATACTTACATTTTTCTAAGTTATAGAGACGCTTACCTGCCAGATTCTACCTTATACGGTTTTGATTTGCTTGAATATCGGGTTAGTAGTACAATACAAGCGTGCGATCCGTGAAAGAAATCTAATAATACCCAGTGGAAGTAGGAATAGCACATTTGAGAACAACGTCCGTGTATTGTCTACAATATCGGTTATAATCTTTATGTACACAGTACTAAAACTGCCACAGATATGTCTTCAGATGTTATTTCTTGTGGATGATAAGTTTTTATTTAATGGGTCGGAGTCGAATGTTTTCTTGTTCTTTTATAAAATAGCCGATGTACTCGTTGTTCTTAATTCTGCTTTTGACTTCATAATCTATATTATTATGTCACCGTCGTACAGAAAAAACGATTTAAACAAAGGATATGTTGCTGTCACCTTGTTGTAACGATGGATAGCGAGATAACGCCTCCCAACAATGAACTGGTCCCAAGGTTATAAAGCGTTTGAGTTATTATTATTGTTATTCAGTCTGAGATCGTTCTCAAGCATTTAATTGGTCAGGCTTGAGCATAAGCAGATAAGCAGATGACCTCATGGCAGCGGAAGTGTAAAAATGTTTGTAATTTCATCACTATTCTAAAAGTAAAACGCAGATGTTATATCATGTTGTATAGCCTGTTTGGTGGCTGTGGAAACTAACGTTTTCATAAATACTTATTTAACTACAACATTAAACATCACCAAACTTTGCATATAATTTAGTACTGTCAATACCAAACAGAAAATATATTGTTAATTTTTAAATGCTCAAAATAATGACTTTGACATTGAAACTCCGTTGTACATGTATCATATAGTTTTCTAAAAAGTATTGTGAGTCTAATAAAAGGAACAGCCTTCAATGCATATTATTAGGTTAAGGGTAGGTCTCAATTTTATGTTTAGTTTTCAAACTTGACTCAATACTTATAGTTTCGATTATTTCAAACCCTGAATCCGCCGAATGTGTTCCATGCTTTGCAATTATATCAAATTATATGTTCGCAATTATAATGTTCAATACCTCCTAACTAAATATAGGAAAGGACCTGCTCAAGTTTTGACATTCTTTTAAAGAATATATTTAATTGTAAGTTCTAAATGTTGGGAAAATTCATTTTTGCAATGTTATGAGGGAGCAATGAAACTTTCTTTTCACAACTTTTCTAATATTTGTATGCTTATTAATGAGGTATTTGACAAAACGTAAATTTCGAGAGCCACCAAAGGACCTATACAGTATTAGATGAATAGCGATAATGTTCGAAAACTAACATCTTTAAAAAGAAATAAATGTTCTCGATACACTGAAATTCCATAAGAAGTCGTGCTTTATACGCGACAAATCACGGTCAAACAAACAGACACTCTTCCTATGACAATTAAGCTCCAGTTGGAAGGTCTCTGTGATTAAAACAGGGTTGAATGTATGAATAATTCTATAACTTTACAATGTTGTTTATACCATGCTATAGTCCACCATGCTGAATTCATTCAACATTTCAAAATAGTTGAGTAGAACTAAAGTGGGACAGTTCTCTCAATCTGTTTATTGTGGTGGCATATTTCTGCACTTAGCTTTCCTGAAAAGTTTCCAGTTTGTATCTTAGATAATTATCTTCTAAGTGGAGAGCGGAATATGTTCATGAAAACATGATAATTATCGTATCGCGTCACATGACCAGTTAGTGCCGTCTGACACCACATACTATCATATAACTGAAACTGTTCTTGAAAACTTTCATGTTAACTTATCTAAAATAGATACCACAGTAATTAGCATGATATGCCACCATAGTATGGAATAAACTGTTCTATTTTAGATATCATGACACTTTTCTTATTAATTATCTGTTTTCGTGATAAATAACTAGTTAAGTAACTACGCGTATATTCGCTATCAATTATTGATATATACTGCGTCATCTCACCATAATTTATTCATGCATAAAGGTCAACGTCAGGTGAATGTGTCCGGACTATAGATGCATATTTTAAGGGGTCGCAGTTTAAAGCACTAACATGACAGAATTGGTGTTAAGATAGTTATCTGGTTATGGTGGAAAGAAAATTGTACATTCCAAGTTTCAGAAAATTATCGGAAAAAGTAACGCGAAAGGTTTCGCGAAAACTAACAAGTTAACTCATTAATTTTGTGCATCGCGTCCGATAAAATAGACATAGGCAAACAGTGTAGACTCTGATCAGACGCCGCATGGTGCGGCGTCTGATCAAAGTCTACACTGTTTGCTATGTGTGATTTGTTCAAAATTATTTTCCAGTTTACGTAAGGTTTATTTGTGTTTGGTGAATATGCGGAGCAAGAATTTGGTTTATGTATATATGGATGTTTCATAGAAGTCCATCCTCCGTTAAATATACTGAACAGCAAAAGAAACTATAAATATGTAAAATTTATGGATAATTACAATCTGTATACAAGGGCGTAAATTTGGTCTTTATTTCCTATATTTGATTAACGCCTGAATTTTTAGCACGTGCAATTTTGAAATCGGTCAACCGTTTAGCAACAGGGTATCGTTAAGCCGTTTTGCACGAATTGCACGTGCGCGTTTCATAAAATGTCCACGTGTTGAAAAGTTTGTGTCATTGAGGTTATTGACGAAACAGTAACAGGAAAAACTGCATTTTATTAAAATTAAAGAGTTAATCTGATGGCTAGACTAAACCAAATACAGCGCGAAAGCGCCATTGGCATGCTTATATGCAATAGACGCATAGAAGAGATTGCACGGACATTTGTATACACACGGGCAACTATCCATTCGCTGCACAGAAGATCCAACGTTACGTTGATTTCATGCGCAGACGTCTAGTGGCAGCCATCAGAGCAAACGGAGGACAAATTCTATACTAGACTTTCATACAAGAGTGGATTTTAGCTACACATAAGTGGATTGATATTGTGGTGCAAAAAATGTGGCATTTGTGGATTTTTACTTTTGACACTGACAGTTTCTAGAGCGACGCCGTGAAGTTTTACTTCCATAGATTTTCACAAAATTTCATGAAATGAATTGAAATTAAATACTGTTTAACTTGTTATCATTTTTGTTATGATTTTTAAACACACGTTATAATAAATACACAGTATGTCTTATGTATAGTTTCTTTTGCTGTTCAGTATTAATTGATTGCATTGGGAACAATGCTTGTTTTTCATGCGTGCATTTCTGCATATAAAACTAAAGTAAAAGTAAAGAAATTAAGAAGCAAATACATGTACGCTTCCATGTTTTTTTTTGTTAATTGTGAGGTTTCGATATGCAGAGATGTCCACATTATGGTTTATCACTGTCATATAATGTTTATTGCTTGTGAAAAGACGAGAAACTGAAAAGTTTAAGTCAATAAAGAATTATGTCTGTTTGTCTTTGTACTACATACACATATACTAGTAGTTAGCTATAAATCGGTACTTTGCTGTACATTGTTCTTACTGTAATTGACTTGTATTGCCTTTACTGTTGTGTTTGTTTATTAACTTTATTTGTGTAAATGTTTTCATGCGAACCAAAATAAAAAAATGATTTGAAGGTTTTTAATTGACTTTTGAAATTTAATTCCATATATTTGACTGCAAAGTTGGATGCAGTCCTGTAATCTACAATTCCAAGCGACTTCGAATCACCTAATTGCATTACTGCTGAATGGAATCGCCATGGGTTGCCCATCAATGGTATAGCTGTTCTGCCCATGTTCGATCAGACTTGAAATTGCAACGCCAGCGCTTGACAATACATTTTAGAATTTTAGCACTTTCACTCTCAATGACGCCATAAATCGCATTTGCAAACAGTTTTGATCCTCATCATACGCCGCGTAACGCGGCTTCTTATCAGAGTCAAAACCATTTGACACTTGTTTTGAAATTACGCCAGTTATACTGCCTTAAATCTAACTTTGAAACGGTATTGCAGTCAACAATATTGAAGCAGACGACAATATAGCGGTGAAGGGTAAACATCTCACGAAAAATTTGGCAGTGATAGAGTTAAGTTCCCTAGAAGTAGATGGAGAATATCTTGAAACCTTCTATGCAGATTTTTCATATGGACGGGTCCACTTGTGAAAAATAGACACTTTTATGTTGAATTTTAGTGCCGGTTGCAGAAATATTTCAGAAAAGTAAATCAAACAATGCAGACCATGACCAAAGGGCTCCTAAAGGACCCTGCAATATTTCTAAAACCAACATTAAGATTCAACATAGTTTGTCTATCTGCAATGTTTGCAAATGTTACATCCCACAGACTGACCTCTCTGTGTAATTAGCTCGTAAGACAAGGACTATATATATGGGTTTCATACGGAAGAGTTTATGGACATCATTCGTAAGCTTGTTTTTGTTACCACTGTATGTTTTCTAAATCTTGATCGGCTTGCTTAGAAACAGAAAATTTCTTGTTATCCAAAGTTAGTGTTTTTCTTCGATCTTTACCAAGTTGTATATTTTATATATACTCATCAAATTATACCAGTGCGCATTCATTATAGCTAAACTTTATTAACAATTTTAACCTTACGTAGATATTATAATTTGTTTCCTTGTTGTGTGTTGATGTTGTTTTAAATGTCATTGTTGTTTTCTTCAAGTGTGTTTGTGTTGTTGTAGATATTATTATTGTTTTTACTTGCGTGTTTGTGTTGTTGTAGATCTAATTGTTGTTTTCTTCAAGTGTGTTGGTGTTGTTGTAGATATTATTATTGTTTTTACTTGTGTGTTTGTGTTGTTGTAGATCTAATTGTTGTTTTCTTCAAGTGTGTTGGTGTTGTTGTAGATATTATTATTGTTTTTACTTGTGTGTTTGTGTTTTTGTAGATCTAATTGTTGTTTTCTTCTAGTGTGTTGGTGTTGTTGTAGATATTATTATTGTTTTTACTTGTGTGTTTGTATTTTTGTAGATCTAATTGTTGTTTTCTTCTAGTGTGTTGGTGTTGTTGTAGATATTATTATTGTTTTTACTTGTGTGTTTGTGTTTTTGTAGATCTAATTGTTGTTTTCTTCTAGTGTGTTGGTGTTGTTGTAGATATTATTATTGTTTTTACTTGTGTGTTTGTGTTTTTGTAGATCTAATTGTTGTTTTCTTCAAGTGTGTTGGTGTTGTTGTAGATATTATTATTGTTTTTACTTGTGTGTTTGTGTTGTTGTAGATCTAATTGTTGTTTTCTTCTAGTGTGTTGGTGTTGTTGTAGATATTATTGCTGTTTGTTCTAGTGTGTTGTGTTGTTGTAGATATCATTGCTGTTTGTTATTGTGTGTTGTGTTGTTGTAGATATCATTGCTGTTTGTTATTGTGTGTTGGTATTTTTGAAGATGTAAGTACTGTTGTTTTCTTCTTGTTAGTGTGTTTGTGTTGTTGTAGATATTATTGTTGTTTACTCTTGTGTGTTGATATTGTGGTATATGTTACTCTCGTTTTATTCTTGTGTGTTGCTGCTCATGTAGATATTATTGTTTTTTCATCTTGTGTGTTGGTGTTTTTGTATGATGTTATAAAACATTTTCTTGTGTATTGGTGTTTTTGTGAATGTTATTGCTGTTTTTCTTCTTCTTTGCTATTCTTTATATGTTAATGTAATTTTCCTCTTTTGTGTTGGTGTTGATGTAGAATTTGTGATTGTTATCTTCTAGTGTGTTGGTATTTTGTAGATGCCCGGAGATAACACACCTTCAAGATAGCTCCTAATTTCATGTACATGTAAATGTTGTTTGTACATGTATGTATGCAGTTTGTTGAATTTGGTCTTGACTGTTTGAAGAACTATTTCTTGACACGGTCCTCTTTCTTATTTATATTTGATATTCTTACACTGTCTATTTGTACAAAGTGACACAATGCGTTAAATCTTGCCATAGAAAATTTAAACTGTTTGCAAGATACAGATCTCCCTCCCTACAAATACCCTCCGAACAACGATTCCCTTCTTACAACAATGCTTGCCGCTGATCTCCAAACAAGAAAATTATGTCCAACATTTTCACTGCTGCAATATCGTCTGCTTAAAATTGTCGTTTGCTGTCACATAATATTACTGGACATTTTGACTTCAAACTGTTTGCAAATGTAAACCGATTTAACTCTCATCGGACACAACACGCACACACTTTTTGTCTCCCATTGGAAGTTGTTGTAGAGAAGGATTATTGCAATTTGTCATTTTGTAAGAAGTATGGAGCTCTTTGTAAGACAAGCCATGGGATGACTGCTTAATGAAAGACTATAGTGCTACCTTTGTACAACCTTTGCTTTAAGTGGTCACGTCTTGAAAACTGGAAATTAAACTCTCGGGTAACGGTTAAAACAATTTTGACAAAACGTAAAAGCAGACGGTATTTTAGCTGTGGTACATTTTCATGTATCAACCGACACTAAATTTGGCTCGGGTTGGGTTCACGACAGACGATATCATGCAGCAGACGACACATTTCAGTATGTTGATACAAAAATACCTGGTCCATAATTCCGGCCAAGTCTACGATTATTCATTGATCCCCTACCATTGCCCTACACCTAGTACAATAATTATATGCAAACAATGTGGATCCTGATCAAACGCCGCGTAACGCGGCGTTTGATCAAGATCCAAACTGTTTGACACTCATTTCGATATTTCTTTAGTCAAAATATCTAAAATTTAAATTTGAGAAATAAAAGCAAACGACAATTTTGTTTTTAAATTTATGACGTCATGGCAGTGATTGGGTAAATTCCCAACCACTGCCAAGCGCGAGACTTTTGACATTTTTGCAAACTGTTTGGATCCATTTCAGACGCCTAATAACCCGACGTCTGCTTCAGAAACTGATTTACACTCATATGTAAATTACGATGAATCAACAAATTACAGAAATCTAAAATTAAACAAACATTTCATAGACGTCAATTTTGAAGAGAAGACAATATGACGGATGAAAGGTTGGTCATTATACATACTGAATTAGATCTAATGCCTTAATTTTTTTCATTCTTTATTTTTTTGTAAATGATCAAACGTTTGAAAACCTTATATACAATTAATATCTTTTCAAGCAAAGAAGTATGAGTCAAACAGATTGGGTCCAGATCAGACACAGAATTACTCAGCGTCTGATCTGGTTCCGAACCGTTGACAAATGCTTGTCAAACGCATCTAACACTTTAAGGAATCCGAATAATCCTTATATTGCTAATAATGCTAAACGCGACTCGGCTGAACATTTTCATTTCTCAAAAAGTTTAGCTCCTCAAGATCAGACGCTTTACGCAGAGTCGGGTCTGGGTCCAAACTATTTTGACACCCATACCTAACCCTTCGTCATTTAAAACCAGCATACACACTGATTGTGAGATTTTTCTCTCTCGCAGACGATATATTTGAAGCAGACGACAATTAAACATGATAAAGGTTTAAGACAAGCAGAAGACAATGAGACAATTGGGTATTGATAAATATAGCGTTATCTTCCCCTCCCACAGTCATTCATCTCGCCCAGTCATCTAGTCAAGTCGGTAGCTTTATTCGGGGTGTTTATTATCAACCCTCAGCACGTGATGTAATTATCGTCTGCTAAATTTATGTCGTCTGCAAAATTTCTCAAAGTTAATAAATCAGCATACTTTTCCAAAAAATATCATCAGAATGACAAACAGTTTGGATCCAGATGAGACGCCGCATACTCGGCGTCTCATCTGGATCCAAACTGTCTGCAATATTTGTCGTAATTTATCCGTAGCATGCAGAAGGTTGAATACTTAGCTCATGATTAATTATATGGTATACTTGGACATGAAATAGCTCTGACAGCAGTTGAACATTTTATTGTTAAGATTATTGTTTTACGTTTACGCTAATCGAGAAGTTCCGAGAAGCATACCTTAAATTTCCTTGTTTGAAATATTTGGATATTTACCTATAAGTGGAAAATACTGGATATTGGATTAATAAAGACGTGTTAACTAAAGAAACATACTGATGTGAAAATATATACAACAGGTTGTAAGATTGAATATAAAACGAAAAAAATTCAGTTTTGTGGATATATATCACACTTTTTTATATTCGTTTATTCATGAGATGGGGATTTTGAAACTTATTACAACTACTTACGAGATTATGGAAATAAAAACAACTACAGGGTGATTTAGTGTGGATTGTGGAATATTGAAGCTCGTGTAATTTCCGTAATTGGATCTTTAGTTGTAAACTAGTATTGATATATCAAAAGGGATAACAATCAGAGATTGCTACAATGAATTACTTGGAAACGGGCCTTCCGCACCAAGACTTATGTCGCAAGAAGTCGGACTTTGTTCCACCAAGGTACAAACCACTGTGTAGCCTGGGAAGGCGGTATCTTGGACTGGATCCCTGTTCCAAATCGGAAATCAAATCTATTATCAATAGATTGTGCCAGCCAAAGAAAACCCCGGAACCCGAGGACCCGTCTAACTTTACAAGAAAAGTTCGCCCGGTTGTTTCAGGAACCGGAAGATTCAACGGTCGTAAACGTATGACCGGAGGTCAGATTAGTAAAATGGTTGATAGGTTGACAAAAAAGAAACTTGAAGTTAAATCTGACGGTAAAGAGACTGTAAAAGACAATAATAACATGACAGAAAACGAAGATGACGAGCCGGGCGAAAACCATACCGATAGTATTCCATTTGGCAAAGAAATCCCATATTCAAGCTCAAGACGAGGTACTGAAATCAGTCTTCATGGCCGAAATGTTCATTTCGAAAGAAAGGAGAGCACAGTATCTCACTCGAAAGAGCTAAATCACTTAATAGAAACGGATAGGGCACACGAGAAAAATGAAGTACTTGCAATAAAACAGGAAATTTTGAACACCAGTCAGACATTTGGAGGAAGCCCTTCGAGTGCTTCCGGAAAGAAGCCGAAACAAAACCAAGAAGAGGAAAGATACGAAAGTCTTTACTATCGAGGTGTAAAAACCGAAATTGCACGAAAGGCTTTCAATCAAAACAAACGTTCGTCCGTGCATATTGTGCGTCAAAATCATGTGGAAAACATTAAATCAGCCAAAACTGAAGTATCTTTTGCGCCACATCCGAAATTAGATGATGTGCATAATAAAAGACCCAGGGTTAAAACTTCCTGAAACTTGGACTTATCTTATGAGCTGAGACAAGAGCAAACATGACATTTGGAATTCAAATAAGGTCTACATCAGCCGCCGTGTATATTTGCGGCATTGACAAAGTAGTGCATTATTTGTAACAGTAAGATTCTGACGTGTGTCAGTAAATGAACCTCGTCGCAAGGTACGGGAAAGGCCTTATTCTTTCCCATTACACGCGTCTATGTTATAACAATTATGCTCATTGCAAATATTTCATAGTACAGTCAAACACAGAGTAACTCGGCGTCTGATCAGGCTTCAAATTGTTTGCAACTCAAGTTCAGTAAATAAATCGTCATTTCTAAAAATAAAATAAAAAAGTAACATGCTCTTTTCTACATTTTATTGCACTCTGTTGCGTTTGCGTTTGTTTCGCTTCGTTTAAACGGGAAAGAGCAATGCTTTTAACCACTGTTTAATAGAGGTACAGTGGGGAATCTGTTATTCTTTCCCATTTAAACGCAAACGTACGCAAACGCAAAGCGCTAAAACGTAGAAAAGAACAACTTTTGGACAATTCTGATAATTCTTGTTTATCTTGGTAGCAAACAGTTTGGAGCCTGATCAGACGCCGGGTTACCCGGCGTCTGATCAGGCTCCAAACTGTTTGCAGTGCAAATAACAGTTTTAGCGTAAACGCGTTTATTGGGAAAGAATAACAGATTCTCCACTGTACATGTAACTAGAATAACCCAATGTGATATTTATTGACCGTGGCTCCTATTAAAAACACCACTTTATGGCGATTTAACCCTTTACTTCATAGCTAGATCTACGTTTTTTACGCTTTTAAATAATTCCTACACTGAAGAAAATAGTTCTATTTTATACATTAAAGAAAGTCTCACAAAAAGCATTTTTCCTAAATAATCGCAGATGGTAAGTGGTAACCGATAAAGCAGACTGAAAGTAAAGCAGAATGCGCCTTTAGGCACATTCTGTTTTAATTTAAATCTACTTTAAGTGGACACCTGTCTTCAAAACTAGAATTGGAATATGGAGTAAAGGGTTAAGAGATATTAAAGCACAATGTTCGATTAAGGATGCTAGTATTTAGAATGTCCCATATCTTGGATTATGAATGGAAATCCTGGTCAGACTCGGTTGGTGACATTGATGGTTGCACATCGAGACAACAACATGTAGATAAAGGATACGTTCTTTAAAATGTTGACGGTTTTATTAAAAACTTGAATAGCGAGCCAGATCAGACGCTGAGTAACTCGGTGCCTGACCAGGCTCCACTCTGTTTGCAATAAACACATTTGAGCCGTGCCATGACAAAACCTGCATTGCATTGAAACATTATCAGGGCTGCCATAAATTGACATGAAAAATCCTAAGATTTCAAAATTTGCATTTTTCAAGTGCGATTTAAGGAATCGTACCTTTACCCCATAGCCTTTTTCTTGTTTTGTTGACATGCGACCACTTAAAGCAGGCTGTAAGTAAAGCAGAATGCGCCTTAGGGCGCATTCTGCTTTACTTTCAGCCTGCTTTAAGGTACCATGAACTGGGAAAAAATCCGGAGATTTAGGAAAAATCCGGAGAAATGGCAGCCCTGCATTATCTAGATCAAGCACCGTTTTCATCCTAGGCTCTGTATCTGAGTTTGGACTACACTGCTAAATACCGTATATAATACAGCTATACATACAATGCTTTAGATACATGTGGATGTCAAACAGTGTAGACCAAGACCAGCCGCCGCGTCATTGACGCGACGGCTGGCCTTGATATACACTGTTTGCAATGCAATACTTAAGGCAGGTTTTCTCATGACACGGCTCATTTTGATTATTATTAGGTATTGTAACATACATGTATATACAGTAAAACCTCTCTATTACGACCACTAAATTGTGTTAATTTTTAGTTTTTTACGACAGGTGACTGCTTAAAGCAAGGTGACAGTAAAACAGAAAGCTCCTGTAGGAGCTTTCTGTTTTACTGTCACCTTGTTTTAAGCTGTCATCCGTCCTTTATACACTCAATTAGCCTTCTTTTTAGTGGTCATAATAGAGAGGTTTTATTGTACGTATTAGATAACTGAAGCTCAATGTGTATACTGAATAATTTCTGCTAGAATTTACTCCAAGTTGCACAACTTGCAGAACAAAACTATACCCATAACATATCAAATGGACAGTTCCAATATCTTATTTAAGTCTTGTCCAATTGTTACTATCTATGGTTGTTTTTTACAATATATTTCAAAATGATAAACAGTGTAAACACAAATCAGAAGGTCCATACAGGAAGCGTCTGATCTGGGTTTAAACTATTTGCATTAGACAAGTGCACTCTTCACATGTACGCTTTTTTGTAAAGGACGAGTATACTCGTCGCAAGGGTTCAATGAGTTAACTCTTTGAACCCTAGTCCCGCATATAGGCGTGCTTTTCAAACAATGTACGTGTGAATAGTACCATGTCCTATGCAAACAGTGAAGACCCAGATCAGAGGGCTCCGAAAGGAGCCCTCTGATCAGGGTCTTCACTGTTTGTCACAATGCCAAACATAGACAAAATCAACCCTTAAAAGTCAGAAATGGACTACTCTAAAATGGAAACTGGAATTGTCCATTTAAAGTTTCAGGGAGGAAAGAGTTAATGAGGGACAGGTGTTAATCTTTCACGTTTAATCGAAACGAAAAGTAATCAATGAAATGTAAAAAAGGACAGATTCTTTTAACCATTTATGCTTAGTGCAAATTGGGCTCCAAACTCTTTGCACTGGACCTACATTAAATGTTTTAGAAGTTTTAAAAATATGTACCCTTTGTTAAATGGATATGTTCCAGCGCTTATAAAGCGTTTTGGTTGAGTCTGACTTCGTCTTCAAACATTTGATACTAGAGACATCTAATGCTGGAGAACGAATTTATAAGCGATTGACATTGAAAACAGATCACTTTGGAGACGTCAGACAGGACGTTAAGGCACTCGACGTCTGTTCCGACTCCAATGTTGCAAAGAACATGAAAGTTTTAGCAAAATGTCGTTTATTGAGAAAGGACAACGAAACCCCTTTCACAAATATAAATGTCTTACACGAATTATGAAGTTTTTAATATACATAATTGTTTCACTTGCTAAAAAGGACAAACAGAAAATTAATAAACTAGATTTTTATCATGAATGCTATTCTTATTTTATTAACTGGGTTAGTTATATTCCCCTCATTATTAGCGTAAACTGTACAGTGTATTTCTTTATTTAATGCCAATATACTGAAGAACTTCATATGAATTCCAAACTACCCTTTATTTCTTTTTTTCATCGTTAGACATGCTTTACCTAACAGTGGAGAATCTGTTATTCTTTCCCGTTTAAACGCAAACGTACGCAAACGCAAAACACTAAAACGTAGAAAAGTACAACTTTTTGACAATTCTGATAATTCATGTTTATCTTGGTGGCAAACAGTTTGGATCCTGATCAGACGCCGGGTAACCCGGCGTCTGACCTGGCTCCAAACTGTTTGCAATGGAAATAATAGATTTAGCGTAAACGCGTTTATTGGGAAAGAATAACAGATTCTCAACTGTAACCCTTTCCTGATCAAATATATCGTGAGGGTTTGACGTCTTCACCGCCATATTGTGGTCTGCTTTAATACTGTTGTCTGCAATATCGTTTCAAAGGTAGATTTAAGGCGATATAACGGACGTAATTTCAAGTGACAAACAGCGTTATGTGGCGTCTGATCATGATCAAAACTGCTTGCAAAACTGCTAGCGCTTCATGACGTAATTGGGAATGAAAGGGTAATTCCATTCGCTGTTATTATGGCGCAAAGACGTTGCAATATTATCGTTTGCTTAAATCATTTATAAAATTTGGAATTGTATGCGTTTATGACAAAGAAAGATTGATATGAGTGTCAAACAGTTTGCAAATGTTAGTGGTGTCGGCCTTTGCATTGGAAGGGTTAATCCATTCGAGTATATTGGCATTTTGAAACAGCTTAAATCCAAACCAGAAGCCGGTGTCTGATTAATGTTCAAATTGTTTGGTCCTAAATTCGGTGTTGTTTTTAACCTAAACAATCTGAAAACGATAAAGAACGCTTACGGAATATTCTAAATATGGACAATTATTGACAATATCCTTTATATAGCAGTGAATGGGTTGAACGAGTATTTGTATGTGTAGGTAAAACGTATTGTCCATAACATTAACCCATTACCCCATAAATATGTATTTTTACGCCTTTTATTTTATTCCACCACAGAATAAAATAGTTCCACTTTATACATGTACATTTATGAATATGCATTTTGAAAACTAATTTCTGTATCCTAGCAGATGGAAGTTTAAAGCAGACTGAAAGTTAAGCAGAATGCATATTCTGCTTTACTTTCACCTTGCTTTAAATGGTCACTTGTCTTCAGGTTATTGGGTTAAAATACTATAAACATGTCTGTTCTACAAACGGAATTTCAGTATGTACACTTTCACGTTGAGAGTCATGTCACACATCGAGTAACTCTGCGTCCAAAGTGATTGACACCTAAAATAAAATAAATCAAATTTTAAAAAGAAAATACTCTCATTCTCTACATTTGATTGCTTTGTACGTGTATTTGTTCTAGTCTGCATTTAACCTTGTTCATTCGTTCTCAATGGAATGATCAGCAACGTAATCAATTTGTGCCCGCGATCCAATATATATTGGACATAGGCAAACATTGTAGACTCTGATCAGACGCCGCGTGCTGCGGTGTCTGATCAGAGTCTACACTGTTTGCTGATGGGCATTTCAATTTTAAACAAAACGAAAAAGAAATTTTAGACCAGGCACCAAATACATACAAAATGGAAGAATCCGTTATATAAGCATGGACGAATCCATTGGGCACAAATAGGTTAAACCAGTGTTGACTGTATTTACCTGCTAACCACGATGCACTATATGCATCACGCAATGATACTATCGTGATGCACTTTCTGGATGAGATTTAAATGTTAGGACATTTAACCTTTATTCTGCCGAGAAAAAAGTGTTTTCTTGAATGTGTCGTCTGTAAATGTTTTAAAATTTAGTGCTAATATACTCGTCGGTATGATCATCTATAAAAGAAGACCCTGATCAGAGGCACCCTTATCCGATCTCTGGTTTCGATTCAAACAGACTGCAGATACAACAGGGCTGCCATAAGTTGATCATGAAAAATCCTAAGATCTCAAAAGTTTCAATCGCAATTACTTAAAGCAGGTGTATAAAGGCGCATTCTGCTTTACTTATAACCTGCTTTAAGCTGCCATCTGCTAGGATAAAAATCCGAATACAAGTACATGTATTTCGGAATATCCGTAGAAATGGCAGCCCAAATATAATCAAACCTGTATTAAGTGATCAATCAATACATAGGCACTTAATCAGTTTGTTTTACACAGGTGCTTGTTAAATACAGGATAAAATTGCACACATTCATGGACGTGCTTTCTGCATTCTTTTTATCCTGCAGAAAGCAATGACTTGTCTTTTACTTCCTGTATGTTTCCTCAAAGAAATATATTGCTTAATCCATTTACCCTTGAAACTTCAAATTGACCATTCCAGTTTCCAATAAAGTCTTGTCCAATTTACGAGAATTAGGTTTTTAAGATTGATTGAAAAATGATAAACAGTGCGAATCCTGATCCCAGCGGCTCCTTACAATGGGTCTACACTGTTTGCATAGAACGAACTCTTCTCGGATTCACTGTTTGTACATGACGAGTATACTCGTCACTAGGATTGAATGAGTTAACTCATTGAGCCCTAGTGACGCATATATGCGTCCTTTACCAAATGTGTACCTGTGGAGAGTACACTTGTCCTATGCAAACAGTGAAGTCCCTAATCAGAGGGCTCCTGCAGGAGCCCTCTGATCAGGGACTTTACTGTTTGTCATTTGCATTTTATTAAAAAAAACTAAATAGTTTAAAATGGACCAGCCTTTATTAAAAACTTGAATTGTCCATTGGAAGTTTCAGGGGATAATGAGTTAATACAAGTAGACTGTACTTGCCAATTTGCGCGTGGCAGGATAATAGTTATAATGGAATAGTATGATCAGATTAGAACTATTAATATACATTAAACCCTACACTTGCACCGTTTGTTTAAAAATGTCAATGGTTGTGTTTTTATTTATCATATTTAACATTAAGGCCACGAGCTTGAAACAGTTTTGATCGTGATCAGACGCTGAGTAACCCGGTGTATGATCTGAATCCAAACTGTTTCAATGCCAGAGTACCCGGAACCTTTAGTGCAGGTGTTTAATTAAGAATACATTCCCTAAAAGTTTGTCTTAACCATGTTATCTAATTTGGCCAAGGAAACCAACGCAAAGCTTTTACATGTACACATTGCAGACCCAGATCAGACGCAGTTTATTCCAGCGCCTATTATTGATTATGTATGTGTATTGTTCACTGAAATAAATGCTTCAAGCATGTTACCATAACTGCACGACTCTTAATAATTGACAAGGCAACTTGCTCTTGCATCAAAGATACCATACGCATCAATTTAAAATAGATTGAACAATCTCTTAACTAATCTTGATTAAATACATGTATATATATTATATATTTATGCACTACAGCCAGAATTGTGATATACTATTCAACCCTGAAACTTTCAATGGAAAATACCAGTTTTGAATAAAATCTAGTCCATTTTTTGACTATGAAGGGTTGTTTTTTACAATTTATTGAAACCATGACAAACAGTGTGGACCCTGATCAGAGGGCTCCTTATGTAGGGATCCCTATGATCAGGGTCTACACTGTTTGCGTAGGACAAGTGTACTCATCACAGGTACATTGTTTGTAAATGACGAGTACACTCGTCGCTAGGGTTGAATGTTTTAAAGGGGACTAACTCTTTAAAGAAACATTTTTATGACAATCTATTGACAGGGGCCTCAGTGTCTGCGTATTGTGGGACACAAGTATAGCAGATAGTTCTTGTGTAGGAGCCTTCTAATCTATTTGTCCTGCATTAACCCATTTGCGCCCAGTGGATTCTTTCATGCTTGTATATTGGATTTGTCTTTTTTTTTTTTTATCTATGGGATGCCTGATCTAAAGTTTCTTTTCATTTTGTTTTATATTGAGACACGCAATATAAGAATAAGAAATAAATATATGTCACTTTACATGTACATGTAGTCCGTTATAGAGCATTTCAAAAAACGAATAACACGATCAAACCTTCCAACAGATAAAGTGCGTTTCCTGATTTAAACTTTAAACAAACACATTTGCAAGTCAAAATCACAGCTTACTTAAAGAGCCACTTTCTTTACTCGAAAGCCCGTGTCGGGGACAGGATGAATTAATGAGTACGATCTGTATCTTAACGGGTGTTCTGATAGCGGAGTGGTACTTGTAGCGCACCCGCTTCTCACCAACGCGGTCTCGAGTTCGATACCGGGTCGGGGCAGTATGTGAGAGGGTACATTTATCGCCCGTCCGAACACGTGGGTTTCCTCCGGGCACTCCGGTTTCCTTCCACAGAAATGACCAAATGCGCCACCACTCGAGCCATCGATAGTGATTTGTATAAGTTAATATAGCTTGTTTCATAATCGATGTAAAAGAAATAAAGTTTGAACTTTTATATTGAAATTCCTATCAGTTAACAATGTAGACTTTAAAACGCAATAGCGGACACTGCAGACTCTGATGACACGCCGCGTGACGCGTCCTCTCACCAAGGTCTACGCTTTGGGCAAAATTCCACTTTAATACACAGAAAACTTAAATGGGTTAAGGTGCCACCTTAGGATGCATTTAGCATGGGTTTTACCAGGAAATAGTAGAGAGAGATGTACAGTGGAGAATCTGTTATTCTTTCCCGTTTAAACGCAAACGTACGCAAACGCACGCAAACGCAAAGCACTAAAACGTAGAAAAGAACAACTTTTGGACAATTCTGAAAATTCTTGTTTATCTTGGTGGCAAACAGTTTGGAGCCTGATCAGACGCCGGGTTACCCGGCGTCTGATCTGGCTCCAAACTGTTTGCACTGCAAATAATAGTTTTAGCGTAAACGCGTTTATTGGGAAAGAATAACAGATTCTCCACTGTAACGCAGTTTATGATGTAAACGGTAGAGGCGTAAAAATGCGTTACGTTCAGTTTTATACATGTCGATAATAGTGTTTTTGTTGCATTAACATGTACAAATTCCTTATATTCATGTCCAGAATGACATAAAGTCTTTAGAGCCATAGGAAGTGCATGGTTAAAGCACGCTGAGAGAAGAGCAGAGAGTTTCTGAAGGAGATTTCTACTTTACTTTCAGTATACATGTAGTTTATAATCTATGGAGTGGAAAAAGTTAAAAACAATACTCAGTTCAAGTCGATGGGATGATAGTGTTTACTCTACTCGTATAATTGATTATTAGTGGCTGCTTGAACTTTATGCACGAGCCACGTGTGAAGGTTCGGAATTTCCCAATGTGTGTAGATTGACACTAACTGAGCCAATGCATGTTGCAATGTCAAGGTCACTTCCTTGATAGATCTACTATCAAATTGTTCCAATCTCAGACATTTGAAATGTCAGTTTGACCTGCAGTTCGACTGTACACAATATGCAGCCATTTGCACATTGTTTGTCTGATTATGTTGTTCACAATACAATAACAAGAGGTTCAATGGTCTGGTATGCGTAATTCGACACCAATATGGCCGCCGAGGTGACAAATAAGATGTTTGGAAGTTCTTTGTTTTTATCGCTAGACATAGTCAATAAATGAGATCCGTGATTGCGTGTATCGTATAATTGTATTGTACTGTGTTTATCAAATATCAAAAATACTTAATGAGTGGTCGGATTAATTACTAATTAGTGGTTCTGATTTAGTCATGCAATTACGTGTCTACAGCGTGTGCATGATAAATATCATCAATCTTCATGATCTCGCGTGACATATCCAGTGAAGATGATTTATTGCCATTGCAAACAGTTTCGAACCAGATCAGACGTCATACGTTGGGCTACCCAGCGTATGGATCAGTCTGAAAACGGGTTTACACTCAGATAATATATGAATATTTAATATTTTTAAATAGCTGTCATTTCTTACACTTTATTGCATTGTGTGTGCGTTTAGTTTAGACAGGAAAGAATATTGTCTTGATTTCTGTACGTTTCCATGCATTAAACGTATCCTGCAGTATGGATATGTCTTTCTCACATAACTACCCTTGTTTTCTAAAGCAAACAACGATCACGAATATCCTTATATCCAACATGTGTAAGATCAGTTTGATGACGTCACTATAACGTCACTATTTATAACGGCGTATTTGACGTCACCGGGTTTCCAAAAAATCCCAATTGCTTTAAAAATAGCTTAAAATTGTTGGTTATGTGAGAACAAGAATCTATCATTCGTCGATGTTTAAGACAAGTTGATCTTAAACTCGTCTAGAATAGAAAAGTTGTTAAGCGCGGGGCCGCCAAGGCTCGCTTAATAGCATTTCAATTCTAGACTCGTTTGAGATCAGCTTGTTTTAAACATCGACGAATGACAAATCCTATATTTCCTTTATAGAAATAAATATGCTTCTTTTTCTTCAGTGTAGATCTTCTATATCGTTTATTGGCAAATTATTGGCGCGAAGTGATTGACATTTAAAAACAGGAGTTTGAGTCCAGACTAGTCGTCGAGTTACTATACGTCTGAACGAGATCGAACCTGTTGACACCGGTATCGACGATCGTCAGTTAACTATTTCCTCCCTGAAACTTAAAATGGACGATTCCAGTTCCCAATTTAGTCTAATCCATTTTAACTACTTAGGGTTGTCTTTAGACAATATATTGTAATATTACAAAATAGTGAAGATCTTGATCAGAGGAGCCCTCTGATAAGGATATTTACTATTTGGATAGGACATGTGAACTCTTCTTAGGTTCACTTTTTTGCAAATGACGCATATATGCGTGACATGGGTTCGAAGGGTTACAAGACATGCAAATCAGCCGTGCCATAATAAACCTGCATTATTGCATTGTAAACATTGCACAATCCAAGCACCGTTGTCACCCCAGGCTCTGTATCTGAGTTTGGTCTACATTACCAAATATCACATAAATATATAAATACATGTACAGCTAAATAAAATGCTTTAGATACACGTGGGTATCAGTCTGTCAAACAGTGTAGACCAATACCAGCTGACGCAGCGGCTGGTCTTGCCCTATACATAGGTTGAAATGAAATAAGGCAGATTTTTTCATGGCACGGCTCAAATTATATTTACAAAATTTTGCAGACGCCAAAATTTAAGCAGGCAAAGAAATAAAGCTTTAGTCACGCACATGGTATGATACCATAAACGGTGTCAACAAATGCCAAGTAATAGATATATTGCACTGGAAGTAAACGTATACTTTTGTACCAAATCCTGATATACTGAGGACATCTTCTTGCCAAAAGTTTGACAATACATGTGAATACAGGGTTGGATAAATTCTAGTTCAAAACCTCAGAGCTCCAGATAAGGGGAGTATTTCAAAAACCAAAATATTCATTCTGCATTAATTCCTATGGTGTCACTACTCATTAGAATCGTCTCTTCGAGACGATTCTAATGAGTAGTAACACCATAAGATTTGGTGATGAAATGAGTGAAAAAATGTTGGATTTGTTCAGTTTACTACCTCTTACATGTACAATGTATATGGAGCCCTGTCTTCAACTGGTTATTTAACCTAATGCACGCTATTAGGAATTTTATGCTACATTGTAGCTGATGCAAATATTATATATTCAGATGAGACGCCGAATTACTCGGCATCTCATCTGGATTCACACTGTTTGATACTCTGATAGTATTTTAATCATTTTCGTGAAAAATAATGCAGATAAATAAACTATGAGAATTATTGCAGACGACAAAATTCGCAGACGACAACTTCATATCGTGCTAAATTTAAAGCCGTCCATTGAGTATAAAGAGTATCGATGTCGTCTAGACTTTAACATAGATACTATGCCAACTATTATCATTCACCCCTTAGACTTAACCCTTTCCCTTATAGAAGCGACTTTTAGCGCATTCATTTTATTCATCCGCCAAAGAAAATAGTTCCATTTTATACTGTCATGAATATGAACCGTAATAATTTTTTTCGATATCCTGGCAGATAGTAACTTAAAGCAGGCTGAAAGTAAAGCAGAATGCGCCCTAGCGGCGCATTCTGCTTTACTTTTAGCCTGCTTTAATAGGTCACTTATCTTAAATACTAGAAACAGGCTATGGGTTAAAGGGTTAAATGAAAGAAATCCAATATTTTTTTCTTGGCTATTACGAGTTGAATTTAACTTCATAGTAAACACTGATACCCTGATCAGAAAGTCCCTTTAGGAGCCCTCTGACCAGCGTCTACACTGTTTGCATAGGACAAGGTCATCTTTATAAGTATTGTGGAGAAATAAATCGGGTGTAAAATGGGATAATGGGTTAAAATCACAACTTGACTGGCAAATGCTAGTTAGTCGGGATCTGATTTTGATCCAAACTGTTTGCAAAATTCAGCTCAAGACGGGCATAGTTGAACAACGGTTAGCAGAACAACAAAGGAAAGGGGATCGGATCTAAGGTTGTTATAACTTATGAACCAACCCTAAGGGAAATGAAATACAAATGTATGTTTAAACTGTAAAACAAAAGAAAATAAAACACATAGTTTCACACATTTTATAATATTGTACTGTAAATTAACAAATAAAGTTAACCTTTGAAGCGACACAGGACTGTATAAAGGCGTGTAACTAAACTAAATCACAAAACTAAAGCAGCAGGCTAGACTCCTACAGGAGGTTTGTACTTTACCAATGTCAATCGGTGCCTTCCATAGTACAGTTAAAAGGAGGGTGAATGAATAATTCCCCAGTTTCTAAATAAGTATAGTCCATATTTACATACTTAATATACATGTATTGTAAAATGACAAAAATCAAGACCTAGAGCAGGAGGCGTATACGGGAACCCTCTGATCAGGGTCTACACTGTTTGTATAAGACAAATGTACTCTTCACAAGCACAGTGTTTAACCCTTTCGCTCTCAATGGCGCTATTTAGCGCGTTTGTTAAAAGTTTGAATCCCGATCAGACGCCGCGTAATGCGGCGTCTGATCAGGATTCAAACTGTTTGGCACTCGTTTTGAAATTTCTTCAGTCATGCTGCCTTATTTTTTAGCTTTGAAACGACATTGCAGACAACACAATTGAAGCAGACGATAATGAAACAGTGAAGGGGTAACAATCTTCCAAATAATTTGATCATCGAAAGGTTAATGAGGAGTATACTCTTCGCTAGGATTGAATGTATTAAATACACGTACATGTACAGTAAATCTTGTAATTATAATAATATTAACACTTGCTTTATCCCTTTCCCCCATAGAAACGACTTTTAGCATATTTAATTTATTCCTCCGCTGAAATAAATAGTTCCAGTTCATACCCTCATGAACATTTACCATTACAAATATTTAATATAGCCTAGCAGATTTTAGCTTAAAGCAGGCTGAAAGTAAAGCAGAATGTGCCTTAAGGCACATTCTGCTTTACTTTCAACCTGCTTTAAGTGGTCACTTGTCTTCAAAACTAGAAACAGGCTATGAGGTAAAGGGTTAAAACAATATGATCATGAGGGAATCTTAAATACTAATTGTTTCTCAATGCAGGATGAAGACCATGCAAAAATCTCCTATATAATATTTGAACGTTTTGCACTATTATTATCTTGCATTAAGCAGTCCCTTGTCTTCATATATTTCCATTTTCCCTTTTCCCCTATGGAAGCGCCTTTTAGCGAATATGATTTATTCCTCCGCTGAAGGAAATAGTTCCAATCTAATCAGTCATGAATATATATTATATGGAATATTTTTTCTATATTCTAACTTATGATAGCTTAAAGCAGGCTGAAAGTAAAGCAGAATGCGCCTTAATGCGCATTCTGCTTTACTTTCAACCTGCTTTAAGTAGTCACCTATCTTCAGTTCTAGAAATAGCATATCAGGTAAAGGGTTAATTCAATATTGACTTTCAAGTATTTAAGACTTATAGGCTACAGTGCTCCATTTCTACAACAGCACCCAATGGGCTATACATATTGAGTGTGTTGTTCGAAAAGAGTTGTTAAAGGGTGGAAAAAGTAATACCCTTAGAGTGCTGGGCCTGACTTAGCTTACGTTTACAAACAGTTTGAACCAAGACCGGGTACTGTATAATGCGGCGTCTGATCTGAGTTCAACCTGTGTGTCCCTTGTCTTTATATTTATTCTCTCAAACTATCCAATACGTAACTTGAAAAAAAAACAGCAGACGAAACTATTGCAGTAGTAAAAGTGTAAGACACAATTGTCTTGCTTGGGTAAGAGCGGCGTGCATTGTTGTAATGAGGGAATCGTTGTTCGGAGGGCCGTTGTAGGGAGGGAGCACTGTATAAGATTTATCTTCATTTGAAGTGCCGCTTAATACTAATACAACTGCTTTACAATATAAAACATATAAAACATATAATAACCAGAATTCTCGTGAATGAATTATAAATAACGAACAACAATCAAGAATGAAATAAGTGAACGTTCATGAAAATATGCATAAGCTTGTGGTCGAACTCGCTTAAATCGAACTTACCACTATTTCATCACTTTAATTTCGATAACTTGATCTCACTTAAGTCGAACATGCCCGTATTCCAAAGTTAAAACGTGGCTAATATCACATTAAGATAGATATTTAGCAATTCAAATGATACGACTATATTTAAAAAAAAACACAACTGTTTCTTTGTACATAATAATGTATTCAATTAATAGGGAAAACAAACTCTTTTTCCACAATTGTTTCAATGTTTTTTTTGTTGGCTCTGTCTACACAGTGTAACACGACCCCTTTGGTATGGGTGACTCGTTAAGATGGTCAAGCTCAAAGTCAAATTCACACAGTCCGTATTTGGACTTTATCCGTTTCTTGTTGATCACTGTCCACGTTCGGCTATAGTTACTGGCTGGTGTATAGGTGTCAAATGCACCAAAACCCTGTAAAATAATAATGAAAAGTTGAAATTACAATGCTTTACATTACGTGACCAGTAAAAATACATACACAATCCTTATATACATAATGTACAGGTACTACACGCAATAGCAATATGAGTGCCTTTCGTGATTATTGGCCCGACTGAGGATATATTTGGCACGGCGGTTCTGGCCCGATTGTCAGCAAAACAATTGGAGGGCCAATGGTCTCTAAAGGCCCGACCATGACGTGTCGTGACTATTGTATTATTAACGTTGCAGAAATTAAGACACCAGAAGGGCACTTTTGAAAATCAAACACCCTAGTTCTACATAAATTGTATTGATTTGCACATTTTGCTTAATCAAAAAACGGTTAGTACATAAATGATAAACCACTCAAGTACATGTATTATATAAGAATTCTTCAACAGAAAAAGGATATTTAACTTCTAATCATTCATCAAGCAAAGTTTTGAACTACATGTTTGATGATTGAAACAATAGCAGATGGTTGGATATTCTGCGGCTGGTTCGACTTTTCTTCTTGACAATAGCCAAAGAGCGCTTTTTCAGTTCATGTACGTGCATGACATAATTATAGAAGTTTTACTTGAGCTCTTTTGACAACCAACATTTGTCAAATTGACGTTTTTGAAAGTCATATTGATACGAGCGTCAAACAGTTTGAATCCTGATCAGACGCCGCGCTACACGGCCAGTGAAATGGTTCTTGACAGTGGACATTTAAAGCCGCATTGTGTTTTGGGGAAACCTGCCTAAAACGGTTGTTTGGGATCCCATTTGAACTATATAGGACGTGATTATTCCACGAAAAGCGGCTTTATCTAAGAAATTCGCGTTTTTTAATTTATGGATATTATATCCATAGAAAAGTTTAACCATGTGAATGGAAATAAGGACAACCCTGTAAATACAGGGCTCCAGATAACGGAAGTATTTCGAAAACTAAAATCTTTATTTCTGCTTTCAAACCCAATGGTGTTATACTCATTAAAATTGTCTCGAAGAAACGGTTTAATCAGTAGTTACAACATAACATTCGGTGCTGAAATGAGTGAGAAATTGTTGGATTAGTTCAGACTACTCCCACTAAAATGAAGCGGTTAACCCTTATTCTGCTGCACAGACGTCTGCTTTGACATTGTCGTCTGCAAAATTTGTTCAGTTTAGATTTATGCATCGTTTTAATTAACAAACCTTA
Source organism: Gari tellinella (assembly GCA_922989275.2). Taxonomy (NCBI): domain Eukaryota; kingdom Metazoa; phylum Mollusca; class Bivalvia; order Cardiida; family Psammobiidae; genus Gari; species Gari tellinella. The sequence goes on along the minus strand of OV277870.1, from coordinate 21,874,408 downwards.
AGACGAGTGTCAAACAGTTTGGATCCAGGTGAGACGCCGCGTTACGCGGCGTCTTTCTAGATTCAAACAGTTTGTAAACTCCGTAAAGTTACGACCAGTAGGCACAGGGTTAAACTATGAGATCCAGTCAAAACGTGTAAATAATATTCACAGGGGTGTGAGCGTGTAAAAAATACGGATAATCTTTAACAAGCTTGCTGAAAATGACTGCTTCAGCCTTGTCCGCTCTCTAACTCAAACACTTCTTTTTGGATCTTCAGCAAACTTGCTACAAATGTTTATTAGTATAGAATCTAGGTCAGGTTCAGTAACTAGCAAAATCGCAAGAGGCATGTCTGAGTTATTGCCCTTGAATAATTAAAAAATGACTGTTTCAACATTTTCTGTTCTCGAACACAAACACTTTTTATTGGATCTTCACCAAACTTGCTGACAATGTGTATTTGTATTAAATTTAGGTCAATAATAAAATCGAATACAGTTGAATGAAAATCCTTCAAGAGGTAAAGGAGAAAAGCAGTGGTCATTTATTAATTAACTTATTACCAACACGGCTAAGATGAAGCACATGCAACCATTGACCGAATATTTGGCTAAAATAGAATAAAAACAGGTCCTTTTACAGAGCGGACAGGGCAAAAGCAAAATTTTAAAAATTGAAGAACCATAATTACAACATGCCTTCGGCGATTTGGGTATTTATAGAACTGGACCAAGATTTTATACAAATACATGTATTATTTTCAGTAAATTTGGTGAAGATCCAATTAACACTGTTTGAGTCAGAAAGCTGACAAGCCTGAAGTAGTCAATTTTTAGTCATTCAAGGGCAATAACTCCAACATGCCTTGTGCGATTTTGGTAGTTAAGATGATTGACCTAGATTTTATATTAATAAACATTTTCAACAAATTTGGTGAATATCTGATAAAAACTGTATCTGTTAGAAAGCTAAAAATGCTGACACATTCATATTTTATACTTAAAGGGCAAAAACTCAGACACGCCACATGCGATTTTTGTAATAATCAAACTATACCTAAATTTTATATAATTAAACATTTTCAGCAAGTTTAGTGAATATCCGATAAAAACTGTATGTGCTAGAGTGCAAAAATGACTGAAACAGTCATTTTTTTATTAATAAACAGGCAATAACTCAGATATACCTTATGCGAATTTAGCAGTAATCAAACTGAACCTTGATTTTATATCAATAAACACTTTCAGCAAGTTTGGTGACGATCCAATAAAACGTATTTGTGTTAGAGAGCAAAACTTGTTGAAAACAGTCATTTTTTAATACATAAAGGGCAAAAACTCAGATATGCCACATGCGATTTTAGTAATAATCAAACTAGACCTAAATTTTATATGAATAAATATTTTCAGCATGTTTGGTGAACATCCGATAAAAACCTGTTTGTTTTAGAGTGCAAAAATGACTGAAACAGTCATTTTTATTAATCAACAGGCAATAACTTAAAAATACCATATGCGATTTTAGTAGTAATCAAACTAAACCTTGATTTTATATCAATGAACATTTTCAGCAAGTTTGTGGAAGATCGGATAAAAAATATTCGAGTTAGAGAGCGGACAAAAAAAAGTGTGATAGACTAACTGACTGATGGATGAACGGGCGAAGGTAGATACTGTTGCACACTGTGAATTGATTCCGGCTGTATCACGTGATACTAAGCCGTATGGTAATGTTTATGTCAGACGTTCTTTTTTCGGTTTGTTATGATTTTAAATCGCCCTTTTTGGTGATTTAGGTCCGTCTTCATCATTTCATAGACCAGTTTGTTCCATAAGAATGTTCAAACATTATTATTAACCGTTATTGTATTTCAGACATTAAGAAAAGGTCTGAAAACACAATGGGACTTTAAGCCGAAAAAAGTGTTCCTCTAAACGTTTTTGTTTCTCCTTTCGTTTCTGTAATAGTGAATCATTTAAGCATAGCAATGAATATATATAGGAAGTATTGTCATGATTTGATCTAATTGATTCAGAACATCAAAATTTAACAATGAATATTTCTTTCAGCTAACACCCGTGAGGTAAATGTAAATTTACCGTGGGATATTTGAACGTTATTTTCATTTACTCCACCGTGTTGTTATAATAATCTGGTGTAAAGCTGTGGGCTTTTAGCATTGACAAAGGACACATTAAATGTATTAGGGTTTGCAAGTAATAACAGACTCTGTCTATTGTTCGTTAAGTAACACATCTAATACTCCAGCCTTATCGAAAGATAAAAATTCCACATTGGTCCAATCTCTATCGAATCAATCATTTTTCTCTTATACAGTGAAGACGCTATTCTCCCCCTTTAACATATTCAACCCTAGCGACGAGTATACTCGTCATTAACAAACAGTATATCTCTGAAGATTAAACTTGAACCCATATCAGAGGGCTCCTTACATGTTACTGTTTGTCATTTTGAAAAATATCGTTAAAATCAACCCCTAATAGTAAACAATGGACTAAATTTATTTTGAAATTGGAATTGTCCATTAAAAGTTTCAGGGATGAATGAGTTGAAATGCGACGAGACTCAAAACGTATATGAAAAATGTTGTCGATTTATATTATTTGCTGCGTTGCCAACAGTTTGGACTTTGGAGACTGATGAAAGAATTGTGTACGCGCAAACGCGCTTATTGGGAAATGATTTTGATTTGATTTGATATGTTTTGATTTTACGTCGCTTTCAACAGTATTTCAGTCATATCGCGACGTCCAGCTAATTATAGGTGGAAGAAGACCCGATTGGGAAATGAAAACATCGTATCCAATGTAACATGTCTTCAGTGTATATGACAATTAGCAACCAGACCAAAAGTAAAGCTTAAAACATTCCTACTTGAACTGTTTTATTTTACTTTAACCCTTTCGCTTTCAATGATGCTTAAAAGCGCGTTTGCAAACAGTTTGGATCATGATCAGACGCCGATCCAAACTGTTTTATTCTAGTTTTGAAATTTCTTGAGTCAGACCGCCTTATTTGTTTTTAATTTTTAAACGACATTGCAGACATCGAAATTGAAGCAGACGACAATGAAACGATGAAGGGAAAATTGAAGTAGACGACAATGAAACGGTGAAGGGTAAATGCCCTGATAACACGTCCGCATCCATGTATAGAGGAAAGGAATATGAAATGATCCGCTGCATAATATTTGGATAACCCTGTACATATATAATGAAATCTTCTTGAAAAAACCCAAAGGTAAAAAAACATTTTAATATCCAGTCATAAATGGGGTTAAATCCATTCACCGAAGAGACATGTGTATTTCACTGCTTTTCTGTAAATGTATTCAAAGATATGAACTCGCTTATTTGCAAAAGGGAAGACTGGCCTAATATGAAATACGGACAATGTAGCAATGTTCTCGACCACACGAAAGCGATGACTACTGGTCTTGTAAATGCTGCTTAACCCTTGCCCTAATAATATTACTTTTTGAGTCTCTACAAATTATCTGACATGCATTAAGTTTTCATTTTTATGTTTCAATCGTACCGTGATAAAGTGTTCCAGAATTGATTTCCTAAAACCACAAAAAGGTGTCTACTAACTACTAAAACAGGTAGAAATCTCTCAGGGATATACTTGATTTACGTTAATTGTGCTTTTAGCAGACACCTGTCAACACTACAAAGTAGATAGAAAGAAACGTGTTAATGTACTCGTAGGATATGAGAATACAAAGTGGAAGCTCAACAACTTGAACTCGTTATAGTGGAGAAAATCCGTATTTCAAAGTTAAAACGTGACTCAATCGCGTTTTAAATTCGAAATACTAAGAAGTTCGACTTAAGCAAATTTTGCTAGTTATCTTGAGATTTTTCATATAAAAACATTATTATATTTATGTTTGACGGCATACGCTACCAATTCAATGATCATCTTAGGAATGTGTTGTAGATGTAAAGAAATAGACTCGACACTTACATTGAAATTTGTAGTATCTTTGTCGACAATCATTTTTATAACGAGAGCTCCTGGCTCATATGTTCCCATGCAGTAAACCGTACATCGCCCTTGATACCGCCAACTTCCGGTTTCAGGTCTTAGTGTGTTGTCCCACGTTGCTAGATCAATTCCTGCGGATACTTGTGCTGTTAGGTCACGTGGTTCGTATATTCCAGTCGCAGATTGTGACTGTATACTCGTTTGTGGAGCACTCGATTGTGAAATACTCGATTGTGGAATATTCGCTGCTGGGATACTCATCTGTGGCAGATTCCATTGTGAAATACTCGATTGAGCCGGAATATTCACCTCTTGGGTACTCATCTGCGGCAGACTCGATTGTGAAATTCTCGATTGTGGAATATTCGCTGCTGGGATACTCATCTGTGGCGGATTCCATTGTGAAATACTCGATTGTGTCGGAATATTCACCTCTTGGGTACTCATCTGCGGCAGACTCGATTGCGAAATAATCGATTGTTGAATACTCATTTGTGGCAGACTCGATTGTGGAATACTTGATTTTGCGATATCTGCTTGTAAAATACTTTGTTGAATGACATTTGACTGCTTGAAATTCGACTTTGGAATATTCAACTCTTGGGTACTCATCTTAGGGATGCCTGACTGTTGGATAGTCGATTGTAGAAAGTTCGCTTGTAGTGGAATACTCGAAATGCTTGTGGGAATGCTGCAATTACCTGATAAAAGAAAAAGAAAGTTCAAGTCCTTGGTAGAATTGGGTTACATCAAGTAGTAAGACACTTACGAGAATTGTTGACGATCAAAATGATTTGGATATTTTAATAGAAATAGAAAATAAAACAGATTAATCATTTATTAACCTATTCAATCCTAGCGACGAGTATATTCGTCATTAACAAACCGTCTACTGTGAAGAGTTTACTTATCCTATGCAAACAGCATAGACCCTGATCAGAGGGCTCCTTAAGGAGCCCTCTGATCAGGGTCTGTATACACTGTTTGTCATTTTGCAATATACTATTAACATTAACCCTTAAATGTATAAGACTAAAATTGAATGTGGAATTGTCCATTTGAAGTCTCAAACGTGACAGACAGACAAACATACATACATACTTCTACAACATACCTTGCAATTGTATTCCTTCGTAAATCAGACCGAACTGAAACTGGCAGAACTGGCCGTCGCCCCATGACCATATGTCATAGTTACTCTCAACTATATAGGACGTCTGGTCGGCAGCTAAGAGCCTTAGATTCCCAAAAGTCTGAAATATTTTAATATAGAACATGCATCAACGCAACTATATAATTATTGTAAAAAAGAACCGTATAAGTACATGTAGTAAAAAATGGACAAAACTTTGTTGTAACTTTGCCATTTTCATTAAAAGTTCAAGGATGAATAAGGTAAAAACTCGGTATAGGCCTCAGTTGAATATATGATATTTTATTGATACAAAAGGCCATAAGCCCACCAGTACAGGTATACTCAAAACTATAAATACATTATTAAAACGCCAATGGTAGATGGTAAAGGTTTTGCGTTTGCAAATAAAGAGAGGAAAATGAAGCATATTGTTTTGTAATTTTAAATGTAATAACTACATGTAGGCGTTTAAAACGCAAAATAGTTTTAAAACAGATTTTATGATTTGAAGTCATTTATCAATCCGAAATAGTTTTACATTTTCATTTGAGCTTAATGATGTTTCTAATGATCTCATCTTTTGCGAACTATTAAAACGAAATATAAGGCATTCACTTAACCCACAATAGATTAAAAACCTCTGTTTTGATTTGGTTTTGTTTCGTTTTTTCTCTCATACATATATGGTGAGAAAGTAGAACATTGTTTTATGGCCAAGGATTTTGTTAGTCTAGATTGACTGCAGCTAAACTACCGTAGACCCTTCTAGAGCGACAGCACTGGGAGCCAATTGCGCATTATTATCAAATATTTTGCTACTACAATTTATATGGGTATATTAGACCAATTGTTTTCCTAGGAAGCTAGTGTATATACTGGAAAATGCTTCCTGTGAAAACAAAGTTGTCCTCGTAGAAAAACAATCTACTGCGCTCTCTCTCTACAACGAGACCCGATGGGAAACAAAGATTGTGTGCGTTGTTCGAAGAGAGTCATTTAATATAGGGAGGTAAATTGGTTTACATAAATTTGCAAACAGCTTGAATCCAGATCAAACGCCGCGTCACGCAGCGTCTGATCTGGGTCCAAGCTGTTTGTCACTCGTCATTGATGTATTTTTGTCAAACGTTCATTATGTCACTTTGAGAAAAACAGCAGACGACAATTATTTTGCAGCAGTATTAGCGTAAGACATAATTGTCTTTTTCAGGGAACTCTGGAAAGGGTCGTTGTAAGGAGGGAATCGTTGTTGGGAGGGCCGTTGTAGGGAGAGATCACTCGAAGAAAAACATAGGATTAGAATACAGTAAAACCTCTCTATTACGACCATTTAAGCGAAGGCTAGTTGATTATATAAGTTACAGGCGATCGCCTAAAGTAAGCCGACAGTAAAACAAAAAGCTGTTAAAGAACAAAAAAAATTGCTGCGGTCTCTTTAGGCAATCAATGTACTCGTACATTTACATTGTATACGGTGATGAAATCTTCCAGCAAGCACATAGGGAGAGTTTATTTCAATATCCAGGTATAAATGGGCTAATGACAGAAGTAAACAATTGGAATGCGATGATCTAATATACCAGTCGCCCCGCCCTCGATAATGATTGACATTGTTTTCCCGCTTGCATGGTCATTAATTGTAGTAGACGAAGAAAATGATTGACAGTTAATGTCAAACTATCAGCACATCACCCAACAACAATAAGTATTAGCCCTGTCAGCGTTACAGTACTAAATCATTTATTTCCATTATAAACAGTTTAGAGTCTGATCAGACGCCAGTTAACCTACATATCCAAGGTTAGGAACCCCTATTTGATATCGGTACTTTACGCACTATAGTCAATCTCGTCAATTGTCGACCCGTTCCGAACTATGCTTAGCATGTTTCGGAACGGACCGACAGTTGACGAACATGGCCGATCGCTCTCTGCAGTGAATCGGTATTGGTCCGATCTCATGTGGAGTTCTCAGCCTTATTTTCCGAGTGCTGCATAAATCACGCTTAGCAGTGAACATTTAAAAAAAATAGAACCAAGGGAAACAACTCTTCAAAACTTGAATAATGAGTAAATTCGTTGTTACCCCTGGATTGGTAACAGATAAAGGAAGCTACCGGTGTCAAACATTTCAGCCATATCATGTTTTTAGTTTTGAAGACAGGTACATGTAACCAACTAAAACAGATTGAACGTAAAGCAGAATGCGCCTTAACCCATTATTCCATAGCCTGTTTCTAGTATTGAAAATAGGTGACCACTTAAAGCAGGTTGAAAGTAAAGCAGAATGCGCATTAAGGCGCATTCTGTTTTACTTTCAGCCTGCTTTAAGCTATAATCTGCTAGAATATCGAAATATTTCTTATGATACATCTACTTAACTGCATTATAGTGGACCTATTTTCTTCAATGTAGTTATAAATGAAAGGCGTAAAAAACGTGTTTATGGGGGAATGGGTTAAGGTACATTCTGATTTGCCTTCAGTCTGCTTTAAGCTACGATCTGCTCGGATATAGAAAATGTGTCTTGTGCTGCATAGATCTACATGTATTCAATGCTATTTACAACTGTACATTACATCAGAACTGTTTTCTTCAGATAAATTAAAGACGTAGAAAAAAGCGTATTTATAAGTTAACATTTTAGTAATCATTTAGTATTAATATGTAAATAATCTTAGTTTATTTCGATTAGATAATAATCATTTCATTTTGATCTTTAAGTTTTATTAACAGATGTAAATATTTGAACATCGGAATATCTTATCTTGCTTCTGTCCCCTTTGACGGACAGTCCTACGTTTAGTAGGTAGACTGTCAAGCTTTCCCAAAATCGTACACTACTCAAAACGGTATACCTATGTATAGATTATTACTGATCATCTTTAAAAACACTGTGCATGACTCTGATATTTATATATTTATTATGTTCATACCCATGAAATGTAAATACTGGGCTATATAGAGCCCTGTTGTTACCAAGTGTAACCGGGCATGGAAATAAAAGATTTTTCTGTTTCTGTTTCTGACTATTCTTAGTATTTCTTTACTCTCCTTTTTGCACGGCTTTAATACGTTAAATCATTATTATAAATTGCAACATTCTATTTATTTTTGTCATACTGTGATGTTATCAATATCTGTTATATGTGACATGTAATGTCATTTATATGATATCTTATCATTCCTTTATGAAATGGCTTTGTGCTATTTTAAGCTTTTATTGTATTATGTTCCTGTATGTTTTTAATGTGCATTGATGAGATGTAAATAAAGATTCTATCTATCTATCCTATAGATACAATGAAGTGTATCTTTATTCAATAGGTCAACAAAAGCAGATGTAACAACTGTTTGATTATTTTATTTGAAAGTGACGTATACGTGTGTTCGTCAATGCTTTCTTTCAATAAGATTGTTTCTGTTTTACAAGTAACTACAGTTTTGCGGCAGTAATACATGTAATTATCATAGATCATAATTGTTTACAATTGGGGATGCATTGTTCTTTCCCGTTTAAACAAAACGAAACATAAATACAGTGCAAAAATGACTGTTTTTTATGTTACCCAGTGTCTGATCTGACTCTATACTGTTTGCAATTGTCATACATTGTATCTACGGTAGTTTTGGAACAAACACCTTTATTGGATATGGTGAACGTATAAACCCCTGCATGTTTTGCATGTCCTACATGTACCCATTTATGTCAGGATATGCAATGAACGATTTGTGCAATGTGCTTTAAGCCTGGAAAATTTCATTAGAGATATGATTTAATGTGATCTGACGACATTACAGTATTTGTCCATACGTCCATACAGCAGATACTTTCAAATGAAATAGCAAATAGTGCAGGGCCTGATGAGATGCCATAATTTGCCGCGTTTCATCAGGGTCTACACTATTTGCTAAATAATAAATGTTAACCTTTTAGGACGATAATCATTAATGTGCTAAGATGTGATGTACCGCATATTTGTGCCCTTTTAATGGCTGATTGAACCATTTTTAATGTAACAAATGCTCAACTCTAAGAATGATGGTGACTGCTACTTAACGAGCATTTGCAAACAGTTTGGACCCTGATTTAAAATCGAAATGTAGGACAAAGAAGTAGCACACACGTACAATGGAAAATACGTCATAATTTCACGTTTTAAACGAAATACTGTAAGCGCAAACGTAATATAAAAAGGAGACAATGAGAACGTTTTGAAAAACAAAATTTAATGTGACGAATTATTTCTATTTAAAAGTGGCAAACAGTTTGAAGCCTGGTCATACAACAGGTTACCCGGCGTCTGAACTAGCTCCAAACTGTTGCAATGACTTTCTTTGTTTGACGATGTACATGTATAGATAGCAATATTCCAAAATATGGAATTAAAACGTATCAAATTATAGAATCGGTTCTATCCTAATAGCCCCACCTTTTTAAAATGTGACGTGTATTTTGGACATCATTTTCTGTGATAAATGCCAACAAAGGTCTTAATATATGCATTACTATAGAGAGATTTTATAATTAAATATTGTTTATCAAACGCGTTCATTCGAAAAGAATAACGTCTTCTCTGATGTAGATGCACCGAGATACAGTGATCCCTCTCTTCAACGACACCCAATGCGAGACACAGATTATGTGTGTTGTTCTGAGGATATCATTAAAAAGAAGGGAATATTATGACTTGTCTTACATTTTCAAATAGCTTGAATTCAGATTAGACGCCGCGTAACGCGGAATCTTACCTGATCCAAACTGTTTGTCACTCGTCATAAGATTTAATCTATCAAAATAACCAGTTATATGTAACTTTAAGAAAAACAGCAGATGACAACTTTAAGCAGACGATATAACAGTAGTTAAGGCGTTAGGCATAATCTTCCTGTTAAGGGAACTGTGACAAGGGTCGATGTAAGGAGGGTGTCGTTGTTTGGAGGGGTCGTTGTAAGGAGGGACCACTGTAGGACTAGAATAATCAATTGTGTATACCGTAAACTCTTTAGTAGGTCCGGAGAAGCTGACTTTGAAGATGGTGCCTGCTGGGATCTTATTGTCAAGACACGGGAAGCGACACCACGCCTGTACATTGGGACCCCACTTGTACTTGTTCCATAACGGGGTCACTTCTCCGTAAGCACAGGACAGGGCAGTCAATAGTAACACGTGGAGAAAACTGAATAACAAAATGAAAGGTAATATTAAGGTTAGTGACGCTAATGATGATGACGATAGTGGTGATGATGATGATGATGACGACGATAAAGATTATAATGATGGCGGCGATGAAGAAGACGATTACGACGATAATGTTGAAGAAGATGATGAAGAATATGACGACGATAGTAGTTAAGAGAACGGCGAGTGGGATGGTGATTATGATGCTGATGATGGCGATGGTGGTAGTCACAAACATGAAAGGAAGCTATTGATAATGCTAACAATGCTGACGCTGTTTATAATGATGATAGAATAGTAGAAGAAGACGAAGAAAAAGAAGAAGATAATGATGACAGTGCCTATAGTAATGGTGATGGTTATGAGGATGAGGATGATATATAAATAAAGATACATATGCTCGTACATTTGTAATGATTACTTAACCAGAAGTGTCACAATAAAGAGAAATCTGCTTAAAATTCGACTGGGGTGCCTGGTCTAAATTTTGATTTTCGTTTTGTTTTATATTGAAATTCCAATCAGCAAACAGTGTAGACTCTGATCAGACGCCGCATAAATGCGGCGTCTGACTATTGGCCTAAGTCCTATATATGGGACCGTGGGCACAAATTGGTTAATCCCTTCACTGCCTTACCCCGAGTACAAGCGTTATTTGAAAATAGTCTCAATATTTCTTTAGTCCAAATTTCTAAAATCTTAAAGTAAAAACAGTCGACAATTAGTTAAAATTGATGGCGTCATGGCAGTGTGTGAGGTTAACTAATGTGGGTACAAGTATGTATACTGTTGTCTCCTATTCTCATGGGGCTAAGCCTTAGAATGTATATAAAGCACATACATTGCTTTTAAGAATTCTTCTTTATGGCTTAAAAAACAGTTGAAACTCCGAATAAAGTATTACATCCATACAAATGATAATAAACCAAAAATATCTAGGTCATTTCTACGTTTGAATACACCTCCCTGCATGAGCTGAATCAGTCAAATGTTTCTCGTATTCTCGGGCCTTCTGATTGGTTGTCAACGTTTGTTGCTATGGAGGAAGTAAACTCTTCAGTTCAGATAAGTGTTTTTACAGTCACTTTAAATCTATCATATGGACAATTTCTGCGTCTGTGGCATCAATTTTTGTTTGTTTATTTAGATTTAATTATGCACCAGTATTAAATGAATTACAATATCCAACACGTTTTACATGTGAAATTTCGAAAAAAGATAACTGGGACCCAATAATTGATGTTTTATTTGTCCTTACGACATTTTCGAACATAAATATATCGGAGGAAAAGAGTTGGTATATTTCTGGATGTCAAGAGTGTCCATTTAATCTGTATTTGTAAGACACGAGATTATGAGAAACCACGAGAATACGAGAATTGACGATAGATCTTGTGGACTAACCATTTTGCTCGTATATATCTACATAAGTATTTCGTTAATGTTTGAACTACTTTACCTAATCTGTACGATTTTATAAATGTATTGCAATAAAGTATGTTTAAACGGACAGTTTTTAGCCAGGTCAGACACAGAGATACCTGGCGTTTCCTCCATTATATTGCACTGCGTTTTAGTTTAGTTTTGTTTAAACGGATGAGTTTGTATTTGCACTGTTTAGAATACCTGATTTCGTGTTTATACATAAAACAGCATGTACTTTGTAAACAGTTTTGCGCCATATCCGACTCCGGGTAACACGACGTCTGAACAGGCTCCAAACTGTTTGTCATTCATATACATGCAAAATTAATATGCAGCATTGTCATTAAACTATTTTTTCTATATTTATTTCATTGTATTTAGTTGCATTGTAGTTCTAGTTTATACAGTCATGAACATGCGTCATAAGAAATATTTTCTAAATTCTAGTAGATGTTACATGTAGCTTAAATCAAGCTGAAAGTAAAGCAGAATGCGACTTAAGGCGCATTCTGCTTTACTTTCAACATGCTTTAAGTGATCACATGTCTTCAAATCTAGAAACAGGCTATTTGAGCAAAATATTACAGTAATGTACACGTTTATTAGAAATGAAATGTAATCAAATTGATTAATTTCCTGATACAATTATGAATTTTTATACAGATTAATAATAAATGAATGTCAAAAATAATAAAAAGGACTTACGATTTCATTTTGCCTGATCCCACGACTTCTATCATGTATAAATCCCAACCAGCCAATGATGATTAATATGACTTTCTGCACGTATTGTGCTTATTATATGACTAATGAACCTTTGATCTGTTTACTTCACAATATGCCTCTACACATCACCTAAACTTGATCAGACCCTGTTCAGACACACGCCATCTTCATGAACGCAAATACATTTAATTTTTATGATTCAAATTTAATAAAATGCTTTACAAAAACTGTTAAAAACATAGTTTTTCATGTATTATGAAATATGATGAGCGTGTCGCGCATATAAAGATCTACTATATGCGTAACCTTTTTTAATAGGTAAGTTACTAAATCATGTTATCAGTTATTATTAGTTATTGTGTAGATATGCAATAAAACGTAATAAAGGTGTCTTTCTTAATACGGCCTTGATATATCGACACCTGTTGGACATACAATGTACAGTAGAGAAAACGTTATTCTTTCCCGTTTAAACACAAACGAAACGCAAACGCTAAGCACTAAAACGTATAAAATGACAATTTTTTAATAATTCTGAGTATTCTTTTTACTCTGAGTGGCAAACAGTTTAGAGCCAGATCATACGCCGGGTTACCCGGCGTCTGATCTGGCCCCAAACTGGTCGCATTGGAAATAATAGTTCGAGCGTAAACGCATTTATGTGGAAAGAATAACACATTCTCCACTGTACATATTAGCGTAGAGTGAGGAGATGCAATCATGCAATCTAGTATTAATTGACCCTTTAACACTACTGCCGTCTGTAGAGATTACTGATTACATATGCAAACAGTGTAGACCCTGATCAGAGGACTTCTATAGGAGCCCTCTGATCAGGGTCTGCACGTTTTGATATTTTCATTGCTTTTTGTTATCATATCAAAAATGCAGCAGTAGACTGGTTCAAAATGCATGTACTAGAAGAGTCCAAAAGGCTAATAAATACCCACAAGAGATATTAAGGGTTGAAAGGGTTAATTGACCACTCAATAGAAAATTCATTTTGTTATATCAAACACGAATAATTCCTTAATGCATGGCTAAAACTGTCAGAATTGCGACTGAAAGATCTTAAAGGAACTTTCAGTATTAGTTGTATCCTGCATTAAACCGTTTCTACATGTATATATATTTCCATTCTATTTCAATTAGTGGTCTCTTAGTAGTTATTGCAAGGTTGATTGTACGTTATTAATCAATGACTATTATTGTTCAAAAAAACTAAAAATGTGACCGGTTCTTGAGCGCTTTGAATATTACTGTCAAATCTGAGTGGCAGTCTGGTCAGACGCAGGGTAACTTGGCGTCTGATCGAGCTCTACTGTTTTGCAGTTGATACTTTTCAGTATACACGCCTAAGGTGGAGAAAACGTTAAACGCAAACGAAACGTAAACGCAACACACTAAAATCGAGAAAATGACACTATTTTGATACTTCTAACTTTTCATTTTAATCTGAGTGGCAAGCAGTTTGGAGCCTGATCAGACGCCGGGTTACCCGGCGTCTGATCTGGCTCCAAACTGTTTGCATTGGAAATAATAGATTAAGCGTAAACGCGTTTATTGGGAAAGAATAACGTTTTCTCCATTGTATAAGGACCATAAAATACTTACGGCCAATGTCATTAAATGGCATTCTTTGTCAATGCTGGTGTCCGTTTACAGTGGAGAATCTGTTATTCTTTCCCAATAAACGCGTTTACACTAAAACTATTATTTACAATACAAACAGTTTGGAGCAAGAACAGACGCCGGGTAACCCGGCGTCTGATCAGGCTCCTAACTGTTTGCCACCAAGATAAACAAGAATTATCAGAATTGTCCAAAAGTTGTTCTTTTCTACGTTTTAGTGCTTTGCGTTTGCGTACGTTTGCGTTTAAACGGGAAAGAATAACAGATTCTCCACTGTAGCACTGTCTGTGACGCGACAATACATGTAAAGTGGAGAAGACGTTATCATCATGTCAATTGCAAACAGTTTTGGAGTCAACTCATTAAACTGTTTGCCACTCATATAAAAATAAATCGTCAAAGTTTTCAAAATGCGGCAATTTTCTACAATGTATTCAATTATATTTTGGGTTACGTTTCGTTCAAATGGGAAAGAGTAATTGTTCTACACATACACTGTACCCCTGCTTCAAGAGAAATAATGTTAATGATTTAAATCCTTTGAAACCTCTCGAGTCGAGTCGAGTTTCTAAGACTTTGACCCAATCGTCATCCGCTCAAAAGAACAAAACTTAATACAGTTTCCGGTATTATTATAAATATCATTATTAAGAATAGGTACAGTGGAGAATCTGTTATTCTTTCCCAATAAACGCGTTTACGCTAAAACTATTATTTGCAGTGCAAACAGTTTGGAGCCAGATCAGACGCCGGGTAAACCGGCGTCTGATCAGGCTCCAAACTGTTTGCCAACAAAATAAACAAGAATTATCAGAATTGTCCAAAAGTTGTTCTTTTCTACGCTTTAGTGCTTTGCGTTTGCGTACGTTTGCGTTTAAACGGGAAAGAATAACAGATTCTCCACTGTATGTAATGATATAAGAATCCACCATGAGTGTTGATGTAGGATAGGAATTTTCTCCCCCGAGGGTCAGAAAATTCATGCAGGGACGAGGCTTGCAAAACGAATGGTGGATTTTTTTCTCCCATTTAAATCATTTAAACATGATATAATAACCAAATAATTGCAGTTTCTGTGCATTTTTTTACGCCAAAACACGACGTTGTTTATAGTGACGTCGTCAGAAATGACGTCATTTAGTTACCCGCGTCATGCAGCGCTTATGGCTGGGCAAACAACAAAAGACGTCACGTGGTATGGAGGATAGAGTGATTCCAGATGGGGAATATCTCTATCCCACATGGGCGAAAATGGGAGAAAAACGGAATATCACCACAGTGTGTGCAGGGTCCGGGGTCTTGTATCAGTTCTCGTTGGTTGTGTAATCCAGATCACACCCGAGGCTACGCCCCTGGGATTAAACTGATACAATTACCCGGATCACACACTGTGGCGATGTTCCATTTTTATCAATAAGGCAATAATCATTGAAAGAAAGAAAGAGAGACAGAGAGAGAGAGACAGAGAGAGAGACAGAGAGAGCGACAGACAGAGAGACACACACAGAGAGAGAGAGAGTTGGGTTTAACGGCACCGCGACACAATAAGGTCATTTATTTTGAGAAATGTGTTCAAAGAAACAATGAAAACGATTTGAATTTGTTTTAACTTTCAGTGAATAAATACATGAACTACATTCTGAAGTAAACATATCTACTTTCACTTTCTGTTGTGTATGAATAATATCCGGACCGGGAAAGGAGCATGCTGCTTTGAAATGAAGCGGCACCGAGGGTTGTCGATTCCACGGCTTTTGAAAATGCTTCTTTGAGATTGTTTGATAAAATTCAAAGACCATATGTACAGATAATCCCTAAAGATGTCTGACATATACGAAAATGGGTTTAGACCAAGTCTGGGTTTTCAGGCTATTTACAGTACATGTAGTATTTAATATTAGAGGTTCTCTGTACATATATACAGTCTGCTCTGCTTTACTTTCAGATTGATTAAAGCTACCATCTGATAAGATACAGAAACATTTTTATGGTACATTTTCATGACTGTATCAATTTGACCTATTTTCTTCAGCAGAGGAATGAATTGAATGCGCTAAAGGACGCTACTATGGGTATATGGGGAAAGGGGTAACATATTCCCCACTGCAGGGCTGCCATAAGTTGACATAAAAAATCCTAAGATTTCGAAATTTGCATTTTTCAATTGCGAATTTACGAATCGTACCTTTACCTCATGGCCTGTTTCTAGTTTTGTTGATACGTGCCTACTGAAGGCAGACTTGAAATAAAGCTGAATGCGCCTAATGACGCATTCTGCTTTACTTTCAGCCTGCTTTACGCTACCATGTTCTAGAAAAAAAATACGAAGATTTAGGAAAATCCGGAGAAATGGCAGCCCTGCCACTGTATGACAATTTGGCAGCAGTTCAGTGGCCTAGACTTTCCTATCAGTTTAACATGTGATTACCAGCCGTTAATGAAAACTTCACAACTTTCAACCACTTGAAGTACTGTGAAAATTGACTGCCTCTATCAACTTTTACGCAATTCTGCTATTTACACACCCTTTACACAGAATTACGTACACGATTAAATTTACAACACTTTGGATCTAGATTCAATTGTATAGAAATTAATTGCTTGCTACAGACCCTGAATATTAAAAACAAAAACTGTAATTACTTCAACACAAATTGGATCATAAATCGAGAAATTTGACTGTTTAGCAGGCACCAGTTTTTAACTGCAGACATTACACCGTCAAAGGAGAGATTTTCTTTGGTAGTCATTTACTATCTCTAAAGCATGCCAATATTTCGATAGGTTACCAGCCTAAGATATGTAAGTAGCGGCTTTTCGAAGATATGACCTAATATAAGTAGCTCATATGAAGTGTTGACATTGATAAGCCCGCCTGTCGGTGGTCAGCCATAATGACTCACAAATTACGGTTGTCGTAAAATAGGCTAATTATGATGTCATTGTCGTTAAAAGGCTAATCATATTTCGTTGACACGTTGAGTCAAATAAAACCGGCGACGGCAATAGCCCGATTGCTGCCGACCAAAATGCAAAAAATACCAACGACGGACTACTTTCCTCTCAAACTAAACATTTTCATATAAAATGTGTTTGCTTAACCCTTTTCTTCATAGAAACGCCCTTTAGCGCCTTTATTAATTTATAAGACATGGTATATGGCTCCTTATAACACTTTGAGAGCATTGCAGAAACACCCTATATATATATATTCTTGCTGGTTTACACCCAGCTAGCTACAGTAGAGAAAACGTTATTCTTTCCCGTTTAAACGCAAACGAAACGCAAACGCAAATCGCTAAAATGTAAAAAATTACAGTTTGTGACATTTCTAATAATTGCCTTTTGTCTGAGTGGCAAACAGTTTGGAGCCTGATCAGACGCCGGGTTACCCGGCGTCTGATCTGGCTCCAAACTGTTTGCAAAGGAAATACTAGTTTTATCGTAAACGCGTTTATTGGGAAAGAATAACGTGTCCTCCACTGCACATTGTACAAGTAGTCATCAGTCTTTAATTTCAATACAATCTATGAAGAACAGCTTAGTTCAAATATCTTATCTTATATTTATCAACCTACAAACATCCAAATTAATAAATCACAATGGAACAGTTTGTCCCTTTGCAGTCAATACTGTTATCTTCCCAACGTTACATGCTATATGTAGCAATTAGGGAAATATTATTAATTAAAGATACATGATTAATTATGTAGTATGAATAGTGTTTAAGTTTTTAATTCCAATTCGAGTCAGTCGTCGTAACAGCGACGGTCTTAGAACCTTTTCAGTATAATTTGTGTTTTACAGTCTTCCTAAGCTTTCTGTAATTATTGTACCATGTCCTTTAACGCAAATTACAGCGCTCCCTCTCTACACTGGAGAATCTGTTATTCTTTCCCGTTTAAACGCAAACGTACGCAAACGCATTGCACTAAAACATAGAAAAGGACACCTTACCGACAATTTTGACTATTCATGTTGATCTGAGTAACAAACAGCTTGGAGCCTGATCAGACGCCGGGTTACCCGGCGTCTGATCTGGCTCCAAACAGTTTGCAATGGAAAAATAGTTTTAGCGTAAACGCGTTTATTGGGAAAGAATAACGTTTTCTCCATTGTACAACGACATCCCATGGGAGACAAAAAAACAGGTGCGTTGTTCGGAAGGAGTCGTTACAGGGAGGGAAATTGGCTTACATTTGCAAACAGCTTTAATCCAGATCAGACGCCGCATTACGCGGCGTCTGATCTGGATTAAAGCTGTTTGTTTCTCGTCATTAAGTGTTTTACTCTGAAATGGTTAAATATGTAACTTATAGAAAAACAGCAGACGACAATTTTAATCAGATGATATTGCAGCAGTGAAAAGGTTAGACAAAATTGTCTTGTTTGGGGAACATCGATGAGCGTCGTTGTAAGGAGGGAGTCGTTGTTGGGAGGGCCGCTGTGGGGGAAGGAACACTGTATATTACAGACGGACGAGGGACAGTAGAGAAGACGTTATTTTCCCCCGCTAAAAACGCAAATGAGGCGAAAACGTAGAGTATTAACATGTAGAAAATTATGGTGTTTTTAAATTGATAAGAATTTATTTTAATCTGAGCGACAATGATTGTTTGCAATGTGAATGCATGTAATAGTTTTAGCGTAAACGCGTTTATTTGGGAAATAATAACGTCTTCAATATTCTTTTATTTTGCCACTTAACTAAAATACTGTCCATTAGTAATCTATTAAATCAATATACGAGTTTCGCTGTATGTAGAAACTATATAATCGCTTCCAATTCTTCGAAACTCTGTTAATGATTATTTAAAGAAGCTCCTTGCTAGATTCTTCAACAAGCATAACTACCGGACAGCATTGGCCATGCGTAGCCTTATCTCCAGAATAGAGATTAATTAACCATTGTTCTGTTATAGTAAAAATTTTATAAATGTACAGTCTGCAAAATCTGTTAAATTTAAAAAAAAATGATTTGAATTTTACGAAAAAACAAAGCAGTGTGTCAAACAATTTGGATCCTGATCAGACCCGCGTTTACGCGGCGTCTGATCTGGATCCAAGCTGTTTTCAAGTATCAGTAATGTCGCGGTTGGCAGCTAAATGGTTAAGATCTTAGCCAGGCGGTAAATCTGTTTTCTCAGAACAATATAAACATTAATTATCCACGATCAAACAGTCATTTGAGCAGAGACATAAACTTGAGCGTGATTTACAACGGGTGATAACTCTTCGCAATTTTCGTCAATTAAAGGGACATAACCCAGACCCAGGTACAGTAGTTCGCGTGGGGTCATCTTCTCCCGCCGCCATGATAAGCCCCTGTTCTAATGGCCATAAAGTCATTTGTTATCGTGTAATGTACAGTTAATGAAAAGAGTCCAGATTTGCTCTGCAACCACTGAATCTACAGTCACTCGTAGCTCTTTGAATGCTTGGAAATTCTTTTATCTGCAACAATTATTGTTGTCTGCCATAGTTCTAAAACAAAAGGATCTAATTTTCTTTTAAGGAAAGGGTCAAACAGTCAAACAGTTAGGATTCTAATGAGACGTCGTTACAAGACTGTGGACCCAAGATTTAAACTGTTTGCATAGGTTAGCATTTCTTCGACGCGAGCCGCGAGTGTGCTAAGAGTTACATAATTAAAAACTGCCCGAATAGTTGCTTAAAGAGATATGTATATACATATGCATTTATCATTTTGAACCTGTTTATAATAATATCATTTATATCGATCGAACTGCAGAGAAATCGACAGATTTTAATAGATACATGTACATGTGCTAGAGCTTCAGCTTAATATCTTCTATTAATGGCTTTTTGAAGTATCGTTAATATCTCTTACGAATGATAACTGTTTAACTGATGCTAAAAGAATGAAGAAATCTCGTTCTATTCTACCTCTACCAAAGATTAACATCGGGCATTCAAATGAAGCTTAATACAAGCTTGACTGTAAACTCCCCGGTCAGATACATGTAACGGCCAACCATGGTTCTGTCCAGTGTGGCTTAACCCGCTCCTATAGACAGTTTTGATCCAGATCAGATGCCACAAAACGCCGCGTCTGGTAAGAATCTAAACAGTTTGGTCAAAACAGTGTAATGAATGAATTTGAAAAAAATGTCCTTAGGCTGCGATCTTTATAATATATTAAAATACGAATTGTTCGAACAAGATAAAGGTTCATTTGGCTACAATGCTATTGTTATCTGAATCAATGTCCAGTTTACGATACCCTCTGGTCTGTGAAATATAAGCAGTTCCACGCAAGTGCCAAAGACTCGCAGAGTTTCATGGTTTCTTAACAGAATATAGGCCTGTTTTATTCAATTGGCAGGGCGCAGCTAACCTTTGGCAAAGATAAATTAATTTATTTTTTATTTTAGGGGTACTAGGTGTAGTTCCGTATTATATCGTTATTGTCCGATACTTTCAACATGGAGAAACACAATTTATGCGTGCATCCATATCCATGTGAAAAAGGTATGTACAGTGCTCTCTCTCTACAAAAACAGCCAACGGGAGACAAATATCGCGTGTGTTGTTCGGAGGGAGTTGTTATATAGAGAGAAAGTTAAGACTTGATTTGCATTTGCAAACAGCTTGCATCCAGATTAGACGCCGCGTTACGCGGCGTCTGATCTGGATTCAAGCTGTTTGTTATTCTTCATTATATTCCTTCTGTCAAAATGTCCACTTATATGTAATGTTGAGAACAAAACGGCAGACGACAACGGTAAATTCCGATAATAAAAGAACGTGCTGCAGCCACCAAAGTTAAAATGCAATGGTCCGCATCGAAACTCCGCCCTGCCAAGTCAATAAAATCGGTCTATACCAGGTTCATCTTTGATAAAGCGAGAACAAACAACGTTAACCCATTTCGCCCAGTACAGTGGAGAATCTGTTATTCTTTCCCAATAAACGCGTTTACGCTAAAACTATTATTTGCAGTGCAAACAGTTTGGAGCCAGATCAGACGCCGGGTAACCCGGCGTCTGATCAGGCTCCAAACTGTTTGCCACCAAGATAAACATGAAATATCAGAATTGTCCAAAAGTTGTTCTTTTCTGCGTTTTAGTGCTTTGCGTTTGCGTACGTTTGCGTTTAAACGGGAAAGAATAACAGATTCTCCACTGTATAGTATTTCATGCTTATAGTGAGATGTACATGAAAGTACTGAAAATGTTTGTCCTAAAACAACTACATGTACATGCATGACCATTGCAAAACGTCCGTTGTCTGGTCAGCCTCCAAACTGTTTGCAAATTAGGTTGCACATGTAATTAATTCTCAACATTTTCAAAAACCTGTAATTTTCTATATTTTAATTGCATTGATCACGAAGTTGTGACTGTTACAGATTCGAGCATTGATTATGCCTCTACTTTTATCCTAAACATGGAAAACCATTTCTGAAACATACAGTGGAGAATCTGTTATTCTTTCCCAATAAACGCGTTTACGCTAAAACTATTATTTACAATACAAACAGATTGGAGCCAGATCAGACGCCGGGTAACCCGGCGTCTGATCAGGCTCCTAACTGTTTGCCACCAAGATAAACATGAATTATCAGAATTGTCTAAAAGATGTTCTTTTCTACGTTTTAGTGCTTTGCGTTTGCGTACGTTTGCGTTTAAACGGGAAAGAATAACAGATTCTCCACTGTACGAGTGAAGACATTAATGTTTCCTTTAAAATAATCTAAATCTAAATCTCTAATGTTAATCTAAACGCAAACATAATACAATAACATGTTGGTAACCAAGCTTAAAAAACTACTATTAGAACTGGCAATATTTATTTTAGTACAAGAATCTGCTCCGCTGTAGACATGTTCCGACATGTAAACCATTTCAATTTGTATATATTAGGTCATTAATTTGCTTGATTTTGACATTACATGCAGTAAATAATTTAATGGCCAATTTATGTTTTGTTTTACCATGTTTCATTTATTTCTGATGACGCAGCGCAATTTCACGCGAGATTTCAAAATCAAGACTTGTCATCTCTACTAAGGATCGTTGACAACAATACCGATACAATTATGCAACAAAAACAAACACATGAAGACTGAAACTTTCATTGAGTGTTTCTATCATTAGTGCTGATGCAGACGAATGACCCACTTCCGGTCGTTTAATCAACAAATGTCGACACAGCAGCCGCCCTCCAATTACACGGCGTCGCCATCTTTGTTTACAAAGAGCCAGGCTTGTTTGGCTTCCCATAGTTTCGTATTTGATCGGAGAACATCGTTATTGACAATGATGATGAGAGAAACGGTAGAAATCATTTGATTACACGGGGATTATTGAAATTTACCGACTGATTAGCGGTTTATAGACCATAGTAAAGACTGTTTCAGTAACTTCCGCCATAGAGTTGAACGATAAACAAAATGTATCATTAATTTTTCGATTTTTCTAAATTACAACGGGAATAGAACGTTATTCTTTAACAATCAACGCGTTTGTATTAAAACAACTATGTTACAGTGGAGAATCTGTTATTCTTTCCCGTTTAAACGCAAACGTACGCAAACGCAAAACACTAAAACGTAGAAAAGAACAACTTTTGACAATTTTGATAACTCATGATTATATTGGTGGCAAACAGTTTGGAGCCAGATCAGACGCCGGGTTACCCGGCGTCTGATCTGGCTTCAAACTGTTTGTAAAAGAAAAAACAGTTTTAGCGTAGAAAGAATAACAGATTCTCCACTGTAGTAGCAAAAAGTTTTGAGCCAGCTCAAGTTCTTTGCTTTCATATTGTTACTCAGACTTTGATAAATCTCTACGGTTTTAAGAACACGTCATTTTCTTCATTTCGTTGCATTACGTTTTCGTTTTGTTTAAACGGTAAATAACAACGTCTTCCTTATACAGATGTTTATACTGGGAAGAAGACGTTATTTTCCGTTTTAACGCAAAAGAAACGCAAATACAAGGCAATAAAATGAAGAATATACATGTAACAAATTTTGACAATTCTGGCTGTCCGTTTTAATCTTGGTGGCAAACAGTTTTGATCCGGCGTCTGGTCTGGCTTCAAACTGTTTGCATTTGAAATAATAGTTTTAGCGTAAACACGTTTATTTGGAAAGAGTAAGGTCTTCTCCACTGTATATAGTTTTCGATTGAATGGCTATAAAACATGTATGTTGTAGTGGAGAATCTGTTATTCTTTCCCGTTTAAACGCAAACGTACGCAAACGCAAAGCACTAACACGTAGAAAAGTACAACTTTTTGACAATTCATGTTTATATTGGTGGCAAACAGTTTGGAGCCTGATCAGACGCCGGGTCACCCGGCGTCTGATCTGGCTCCAGACTGTTTGCACTATTAATAGTAGTTTTAGCGTAAACGCGTTTATTGGGAAAGAATAACCCATTATCCACTGTAGCTGGACTACCCTTCTGCAAAATATGTACAGTTTGACATATGTTATTCTTTTCCGATTGAAGGTATATAAACGTAAACAAAATGAAATTTATTGTACAAAAGTAGACTATAGACGACAATTTTCTTGCAATAAACTTGTCTGTTGAGGACAAAACACCCTTATTTGGGAAGAATAATGTACAGTGGAGAAAACGTTATTCTTTCCCAATAAACAAGTTTTCGCTAAAACTAGTATTTCCATAGCAAATAGTTTGGAGCCAGATCTGACGCCGGGTAACCCGGCGTCTGATCAGGCTCCAAACTGTTTGTCACTCGTATAAAACTGAATTTTCAGGGTTGGTAATTTTTTTTTTTTTAAACATTTCATTGCTATGCGTTTGCGTTTCGTTTGCGTTTAACGGGAAATAATAACGTTTTCTCCACTGTATTATCCCCTGTATGAGTTTAAGACAGGTGACAACTTAATTTTGCTTTTAAAAGTAATGCATAAGGCTCCCCTAGGTTTGTTATGTCTTCTGTTTCTTTTGTCTAGCATTAAGCAGCCATCTGCCTAAATGGCTACCCACGCTTTTATCTTAAAGTGCTGCTTGACATCGATTTGGCTGAACAAACAAGATGGAATGTCTAAAGAAAGACGTTGACAGCAAGTAGAAGAACATTTACCTTTCCGGCGAGCTGTTGGCAGCTTCGTACAGGATGTCAATAAAGCAGAGAGGTCCAAAAGTATATATATTTTGATATTGCTTTAAGCTGAGTAATTTCAATGGCGTCATCTTACTGTATGTTTATTGTAAAATGTGTTGTTTATACAGTGGAGAATGTGTTATTCTTTCCCAATAAACGCGTTTACGCTTAAACTATTATCTTGGTGGCAAACAGTTTGGAGCCTGATCAGACGCCGGGTTACCCGGCGTCTGATCTGGCTCCAAACTGTTTGCACCAAGATAAACATGAATTATCAGAATTGTCCAAAAGTTGTACTTTTCTACGTTTTAGTGCTTTGCGTTTGCGTACGTTTGCGTTTAAACGGGAAAGAATAACAGATTATCCACTGTATACAGCGGGGAAAACAGTATGAGCCGTGCCATGACAAAACCTGCCTTATTGCATTGAAACATTGAACAGACCAAGCACCGCTCTGTGTCAAAGTTTGGTTTAACTGCCAAATATCGTATATAATACAGCTATATATGCACGTGAGTTACGGTCACGATGCTCTAATAGCATGTTTGTATTTGGAATTGCGTTATTAATTCTAGATAGTTCTTAAATGTTGATGTCCATTGCCAACAATCCAGGATTGCATCGATAACCTGTGTGTCTTAGCCTTTTTCTCCATAGTCGCGCCTTCTAGGGGATGCACTTTATCCCTCCACTGAAGAAAATACATGTAGTTTCAATTTATACTCTCATGAAAATGTACCATAAGAAATATTTCCTAAATCCAATCATATGATATCTTAAAACGGACTGAAAGTAAAGCAGAATGCGCCTTAATGAACATTCTGCTTTTCTTACAACCTAAGTGGTCATTTGCCTTCAAAACTAGAAACAGGCTATGGAGTAATAGTAGAATACAGTAAAAGCATAGAAAGCCATGTGTAAAAATGTCGGGCCATCTTTCTTAAGACAATAAACCTCCTAATATTCTCTATCAGTAATTTATCGCTTTACCATTTTTTATTGATAAAAACTACATTATACAGCAATATCAATAAAAGTTCGATGAACAGCAGACATTTTTGTTATATGCGTCATGTCTTTGTTTTAGAGCGCAGCACATTTTCACCATGACTTTGTTTTAACACTGAGTCTCGACTTGTCTAAATTTAGGTAATAAGCAAGAATAGTTAATACAGGCAAACTTGATGTCAATGGCCAAAAATATGATTTTCGAAAATTTAGATTTAAGGCGTGAGTTTAATTCAGTTTATACATGTAATGTAACCCAAAAGATA
Source organism: Gari tellinella (assembly GCA_922989275.2). Taxonomy (NCBI): domain Eukaryota; kingdom Metazoa; phylum Mollusca; class Bivalvia; order Cardiida; family Psammobiidae; genus Gari; species Gari tellinella. The sequence goes on along the minus strand of OV277870.1, from coordinate 21,848,937 downwards.
CCACTCTGTTTTCTTTCACGAGTGATTTGCCAACGTCGCCGCGTAACGCGGTGTCTGATCAGGATCCAAACTGTTTGACACTTGTATCGATATGTTTTAAGTCAAACCACTTTGAACCTTACTTTTAAACGATCTTGCAAATCATTCAATTGAAGTAGACGACACTGAAACGGTGCAGGGGTTAAAATTCCACGAATAATTTGGCAGCGATAGAGTACAGTGGAGAATCTGTTATTCTTTCCCAATAAACGCGTTTACGCTAAAACTATTATTTGCAGTGCAAACAGTTTGGAGCCAGATCAGACGCCGGGTAACCCGGCGTCTGATCAGGCTCCAAATTGTTTGCCACCACGATAAACAAGAATTATCAGAATTGTCCAAAAGTTGTTCTTTTCTACGTTTTAGTGCTTTGCGTTTGCGTACGTTTGCGTTTAAACGGGAAAGAATAACAGATTCTCCACTGTACTAAAGGAGCACTCTGATCAGGCGCTGCACTGCTTGTCATTTTGTTATATTTTGCATCTTCTGCATCTAGGTGCCTTGAATGATACCCGCTTGGGTTGTCAATTCTCTCTAACGCTGACAGTCCCGAGCATACCACAGAACTTATTCCCGTCACCGTTTTGATTGGTGTGTTATGCGTTGTCGGGTCTCATCATTGCAATACTAGGCATTCCTTCAAATATTTTGCATAATCAATTCTAAAAATATCAAAAGTTATTAGAGCTTATTGGAAATTGGAATTTAATATCAATTTGAAGTTGCATGGCTGCCGGAATGAGTTAAAGTATAACACCGTGTCAGGGCTGCCATAAGTTGACATAAACAAATCCTAAGATTTCAAAATTTGCATTTTTCAAGTGCGATTTTACGAATCGTTCATTTACTCCATCGCCTTTTTCTTGTTTTGTTGACATGCGACCACTTAAAGCAGGCTGTAAGTAAAGGGGCGCATTCTGCTTTACTTTCAGCCTGCTTTAAGCTACCATGTACTGGGAAAAAATCCGGAGATTTAGGAAAAATCCGGAGAAATGGCAGCCCTGCCGTGTCAAGCTTCACATGCATATCAACCATCATAGCCACGCCCCATATATCCTTCTGCATGCTTCATGTAATTGTCGTCTGCAAAATTTGTCGTCTGCAACATATCTCAAAGTATATATTAAAAATTTTCCTTAAATAATATCTCCAGAGTGTCAATAGTCTGGATCCAGATGAGACGCCGAGGCGTCTCGTCTGGATTCAAACCATATGCAACAGTTACAAAAAAACAAACATTGCCCGGAACTAACATGACCGTACGCTAGATAAAAACATTTAACCACACTTTATCATAGGATATCAAAATTTTGACAAATATCACATTTGTATAACAAATAAGTTTGCTAGATTTACATTATACATCGGGTAATTTCGGTTTGATATGGATTCCAAACCCTTTACAAATAACTATTGAACTCGGGGTAAGGCAGTGAAGGGGGTTAGATCTAATCCAATTTTGGTTCAAACCATCTCATACCTATAACATCGCGACACTAAGCTCTGTGTCAATATTATGATGAAAACTACAGCGAGAATTAACGAGATTTCATATTCATTCCATTTCCTGTGACGTAATGTTATTCTTGATTGAGTGTTGTGGGTAAACAAGGGGTGGATCACTGACACCTGAGCCCTAAATCTGATGTACAAATTTAGACAGAAGAGCACGTTATTATACTTTCCCGATAGTAATACCTGTGTGCTAAATTAATCGTGTCCATTGCAAACAGTTTGTAGCCTGATCAGTAACTGAATGAGTAACTCAGCATCTGATCCGGCTCCAAATTGTTTGCAACTCAGATACAAATAAGTCATTTGCAAACCGCTGTCATTTTCAAATTTTTTATTGCTTTGCAGTTGGTTTCGTTTAAAAGACGGTAAAAACAAAATTGCAAAGTGTACAACGTTTTGTACAGTCAAAACTTATTAACTCATTCTCCCCTGAAATTGTAATGGAACTTTTCAGTTTCTAATTAAGTTTAGCCAATAAATAACTTTTTCGGGTTGTTTTTTTTACCATATATTGCGAAATAACAACTTTATAAACCCTAAACAGAGGCTCCGTTAGGATCCCTCTGATCTAGGTTTACAATTTGTGCATGGGAGAAGAGTACTCTTAGTACAGTGGAGAATGTGTTATTCTTTCCCAATAAACGCGTTTACGCTAAAACTATTATTTGCAGTGCAAACAGTTTGGAGCCAGATCAGACGCCGGGTAACCCGGCGTCTGATCAGGCTCCAAACTGTTTGCCACCAAGATAAACATGAAATATCAGAAGTGTCCAAAAGTTGTTCTTTTCTACGTTTTAGTGCTTTGCGTTTGCGTACGTTTGCGTTTAAACGGGAAAGCATAACAGATTCTCCACTGTAGCACACCATTTGTTGAGAGAGAGCGTACTCGCCGTTAGGGGTCATTGTAACCAAACACAATTCTGTAAATTGATTGATTGATTGAGTTGGAATTTACGGCACCGCGACACATGAAATGGTTATATGGCGCCGACAGGTCTGTGGAATATTTACAACGTGCATGACATTACGAAAGTAATGCAGAAAGCTGCTAAATAGGCTGTCCACAGTGTACTCTATCTTAAAGAATCATTGTATTCAACTATTTTAAATATGTGTTGAACATCAGTTTGAAAATACAGTGCTCCCTCCCTACAAATGCCCTCCCAACAACGACTCCCTCCTTACAACGATCATTGTCGGTATTCCCCAAACAAGACATTTAAATCCAACATTTTCATGGCTGCAATGCCGTCGTGTGTTGTTTTTTCTCAAAAATACATATAAATGGACATTTTGATAGAATAAATATAACGACGAGTGACAATCTGCTTGAATCCAGATCAGACTCCGCGTTACACGGCGTCTGATCTAGATTCTAGCTGTTTGCAAATGTAGGACAAGTCTTAATATTCCATCTCTTTAACGACTCCCTCCAAACAACACACTCAATCTTAGTCTCCCATTCGATGTCGTTATAGAGAGGGAACACTGTACTTGCAAAATAATTCGGCAGTCGAACCTCATCTCGAATACGATTAAGTTAAACATGTCCGTTTTTCAACAGTAATATGTAGTATGTTCGACTTACAATTGTTTATACAAGTTCAAAATTGATGGAATTCAACTGTTGGCATAAAGCTAATATCGATATAAGCAAGATTGAAATATCGAGGGTCGACAGTACTCTGCTACAATTGGATCTCGTCCTACTGTGATGTTTCAGGAAGTCATGTTTCAACACTGTTTCAAGCATCACCACAATACACGCCTATAAACTAGAAAGAGGTGACGAGTTTGATTGTTTGATTTATATCCCCGGCGGTTTCAGTTTCGTCGGGTTACTGATGCCTCAGAGGATGGGCTTTTTACAATTCGGACAACTTCTGCTACAGTGGAGAAAACGTTATATTTTCCCAATAAACGCGTTTACACTAAAACTATTATTTCAAGTACAAAAAAATTGGAGCCATATCAGACGCCGGGTGTCCCGGCGTCTGATAAGGCTCCAATCTGTTTTTTGCTCAGATTTAAATAAATAGTCAGAATGGTTAAATAATATCATTTTGTATAGTTTAGTGCTTTGCGTTTCGTGTGCGTTTAAACGGGGAAAGAATAACGTTTTCACCACTGTACCGTCAAACTTGAACTAAGCGTTCACTCAAAACTTTAAACACAATCAACGTGTTACGGACATTGGATAATTGCATACAAGTCAAGAGTAATACAGAACGCTCCTTTATGAGCTTTCTGACTAACTACATGAATACATTACCCTACAGTCTATTTATAGTTAAGCAGGTTGGAAGTTAAGCAAAATGCTCCTAAAGGAACTATCTGCTTTAAAGAAACAGTTTGCCTTAGGCTGTCAAAGTACTGTTAACGCCTTTTATTTCATCGTCAGGACTTCCTGACTGGGGACTACTTTACGTAGTGTATAAATACATGTAAAACTAAACGCGTATACAATGCAATAACATTTAGACCAGGGCTCCGAGGTTATAAAGCTTTTGTCTTGAGTCTAAACTCGTTCCCAAGCATTTGATTGGTCAGATTTGAGCCTAGGCTCAAATCTGACCAATCAAATGCTTGGGAACTCACTCAGACTCAACCAAAACGCTTTATAACCTCAGAGCCTGGGATCCAGATAATGGGAAGTAATCCGAACAAATCCAACATTGTTTCACTCATACAGCACCAAATCCTCTGGTGTTACTACTCATTAGAATCGCACCGAAGAGACGATTCTAATGAGTAGTGACACCATAGGGTTTTAAGCAGAAATAAAGATTTTAATTTTTGAAATACTCCCCTTATCTGGAGCCCTGATTTAGACAAGGGCGAGTTCTTAATGGATGCTTTTAATTTACCCTAAATGACAAATCTTTTGGGACATGGTCAGACGTCGGGCCTTTTATTCAACTATCGTATCAACAATGTAAATAGATATATAATTGTTTTAAGTACAAACGCGTTTGTGGAGAAAAAAACGGCGCGATTTCTCAAATGTACAGTGGGGAAGACGTTATTCTTCACCAAGTTTTGAGCAAAGATCAGATGCATGATAACCCGTCGTCTGATCTGGCTCAAACTGTTTGCCACCCTGGTTAAAATAAATAGATTATTGAAAATCCAATAACCTAGATAAAATGACTAGTAGGCGGAATAGTCAAAACGCCATTTTTCTTCATTTTATCGCAATGCGTTTGCGTGTCATTGGCAATAACGTATCAGGGCTGCCATTTCTCCGGATTTTTCCTAAGTATTCGGATTTTTATCGTAGCAGATCGTAGCTTAAAACAGACTGAGGGTAAAGCAGAATGCGCCTTTACTTTCAACCTGTTTTAAGCAGACATGTGTCTTCTAAACAAGAAAAAGACGGTAAGTAAAATTTCGTCTGAAAATTGAAAATTTGAAATTTTAGGATTTTTATTATCAACTTATGGCAGCCCTGACGTCTTCTCCACTGTACTTGTAATAATAAGTTTGACGGGTGTATTTCTTCCGTGTAAGCCGGTAGCCATGTTATATTTACGTTTTCTTATTATCATACACACATTACCATAAGTATATTTGAGGAACTATGCATTTAGAAGTATAAACATATTTATATTCATGAGACGGTGAAAGTATGCGTCTGTTGACATGACTATTACAATACGTTTGTATACAGAAGCTAACGGTGTGAAATCTGTATAAGAATGCCTAGAGAGCTGTATGTTAGCTGGAGCATTGTGGCTTTTCATTTTCAATGATGAGACTTAACCCCTTCACTGCCATGACGTCATCAATTTTAAACAATTGTCGTCTGCTTTTATTTCTAAAGTTAAATATTTAGTTATTTTGACTTATGAAATATTGAAATGAGGGTAAAACAGTTTTGTATCCTGCTCAGACGCCGTGTTTCGCGGCGTTTGATCAGGATCCAAACTGTTTTCAAATTACTAGTGTACTCGGGGTAAGACAGTGAAGGGGTTAAAAGCGATTGATCATTATTGACGTCATTGGTATATTTAACCCTTTACTCCTTATATACTCTTTTTAACACACTTAATTTATTTATCCACTGAAGAAAATAGTTCACCTTTATACTGTCATGAATGTTATATCATAATAAATATTTTCTGATCATAGCTTAAAGCAGGCTGATAGTTAAACAGACTGCGTTATCAGGGACATCCTGCTTTATACATTCGACATACTTTAAGTAGGCCGCAGTTTTCAAAACTAGAAATAGACTATGGCATTAAGGGCTAACACTTTTCACATAGAAGCGCATTTTAGCGCTTGGTAAAAGCATGGTTCCAAGTGTTGATCTTAAAGGAATGATAAAGGTGAATCGATTGAAAGTATAGACGACCTTTGTTCAACATATAAGAATATAACCTGGGGCTTCCGAGCTACAGTGGAGAAAACGTTATTCTTTCCCAATAAACGCGTTTACGCTAAAACTAGTATTTCCATTGCAAAACGTTTGGAGCCAGATCAGACGCCGGGTAACCCGGCGTCTGATCAGGCTCCAAACTATTTGCCACTAGTAAAAAAATGAATAGTCAGAGTAGTCAAAAAGTTGTTATTCTGTACATTTTATTGCTATGCATTTGCGTTTGGTTTGCGTTTAAACGGGAAAGAATAACGTTTTCTCCACTGTATTTGCGATTTTGAAATAACCCATGTTACATGTAACAGTTGGGTCCATATAAGGATGATATTCTAAACTGCTTGACACTGTGGTGATATTTTCTGCTGATGAATAAACACTGATCATCAATTTATTTTGCAGACGATCATAAATTACAATATGTTACACATGTATACTGAGCACTTTACAATATTATTATTTATTATTATACCCGATTTATATAGCGCTCTTTTCACACAAGAGTTGTGCGTTCAAAAGCGCTTCACATGAAATTATATAAATATACCTACAAAGCGAGAAAAGACAAACAACCACATTCACAATAAACATGATACATGATGGCGTAACATGGAAACATGGACAATGTATTCCATAATCTGTTTCTAGTTATAAAGACAGGAGGCGGTTAAAAACCAGCATAATGTACATTGAGGCACAATCCGGTTTACTTTCATCCTGTTTTCAACCCATCTGCTATAGGATATAGAAACAATTACATTTTCTTTTGGTACATTTTCATGACTGTATAAATTGGAATTGTTTCCTTTAAAGGAGGAAAATATAAGAGGTATAAAAAAGAATATTTATTGTTTGATTGGTTTACACGGTGGCATTTTTCGTATGCTGTTCCCGTTAGACACCCCAGCTCTTGCCCCACCCCGTAACCCCTGACTGTGCCGGTCATGTCTAAATCACACCCGCAACCGTCAGGGGGAGACATAAAACAACCGTTGGACACTTTAACAGGTAATAAACACAATGCCTTATCGTGTCACTGCGGGTCAACTATGAACTACCACAGGGATCCCCCTTCCAGTTTTAATTTCTGTTTATTTACAATTTATTCCGATTTTCACACTTGCACAAAACGATTCCCCACCAAGCTCTACATCATTATCGTTTGGCCATTTATTGACTTATTTTCGGTAGTTGATTTAACCCCTTACTTCACTTATTTAATCCAGATCAGACGCCGGGTAAACCCGGCATCTGATCTGGACTAAAATCTGTGTACATGTACTATTATTTCTATGAATCAGCTAACAATATATTCTAATTAAACTTAAACTGAAATCATCTACAACACATGAGACGGACATTCGGGATAAGTTCTAAAGCTTTATCGATGTATTTGTCGTTTTCAAAAAAAAGGTTTTTTTGTTTTAAATTGAGCAATATCGAATCATAATTTAAAAGAATTTGGGCCAAGACCAAACACCGATTTACTAGGCGCCACTTTAGATCATAATTGTTTGCAAAATTTCCTCGGTGAATTTGCGTTTAAAAGGATAAGGGTTAAAACGGAAATAGGGACTCATAAATGAAATAGTATCCGTATTGACCCGATTTCTCAAAAAGGACAGTCTATGCAAAAACGGTGAAAATGAATGTTTAATTTGGGTAGGTGTTAACTGCAACAAATAGTGTGTAAAATTCAATTTATTTGTAAGTCAGTTGGCAATAAAAGGCCAGTTTCTTACTTTAAGTCTACTGTTTGCCCGGATACACTATCTAAATCATTCAAACATCAAAACGAATTTTGCCACTGCATTGTACTTAAACTGGCGTACGGTTGATGGGAAAACTTAAATGTCTGAACCTCATCCGATATAAAGGCATCTATGTCTTTAAAGTTTTAAATCTTTACCCAATGGTTTGTTTCTAGTTTTGAAGACAGGGACTAAAGCCATTCTGCTTTAACCCTTAACCCCGTAGCCAATTTCTAGTTTTGAAAATAGGTGACTACTTAAAGCAGGTTGAAAGTAAAGTAGAATGCGCCTTAATGCGCAGTCTGCCTTACTTTCAGCATGCTTTAAGCTTCTATCTACTAAGATATAGAAACAATAATTTTTGAACATGTTTATGACTGTAAAAATTGGACCTATTTTCTTCAGTGGATGAAAAAATTAAGTGTACTAAAAGGCGCTTCCATGGGGGAAAGGGTAAAACTCAAATTGATTTAAGCTACCATCCACCATAATATATGAACTATTTCTTTTATTACATATTGGATTATTCTGTGTAAAAGTGAAACCAATTTCTTCTGAGTGGAGGAATAAATTTGAGGGGTAAAATGCGTATCTCTTCGGAAATGTTTAACAAGTCCTGTGGAAACTCAGCTGGTCAACTATATTTGTAGTTCTATAATGATCAATGATTTGAACACTAAGTGAAACCAAACGCTGTCTAACTTGACGCTCAGCATTATAGAAGTAGGGCCACTGTTACTGCGGTACAAACTGTATCCTGTCCGACTCGTAACCATACCAATGACATAAAGGCTTTCATTTCCAGTACAATATTAGTAATATACGCAGAAAATATTTTTGAGATTTCTGCAATACATTGTACTAGTCATTTTTTATTTTTGGTAAATTAACATCCATAAATAGTTCAAAATGGAATAGAATTGATATGGGTTTTAATCATTTGTAGTTCCAATGGGGCAATGAGTTAAACCGGAGAGTCGACTACCTTGGAACCTGACCCTGTTGTTTAATCTAGCTCAGAACAAATTGTAATCACCAAACAACAACAACACTTTGAAAGACTAACGTTTTGTACAATATAAAAATACTGACATATATTCAAAGTTTATTTTCATTTAAAGGAGATTTCTGGATATGAATTCTAATATTTGATCAAAATATTGCGGTGAATTTCTTTTGAAAAAAAATCGCCATTGCGGCGCTCGGTTCCCGGTTGCTGAAGTGTGCAACACTCGAAAAAAAATGGGTTGGCTAGGTCTAAAATAGGAGCCACGTATGGCTCCGTAACAGCCGGATCGGATTTCATCGTCTTGTCTGTGAATAACGGTCAAACCTCGATACTTCGAACTGGTTGAAGTCGAACTATCATTCTTTTAATTTCACTAAACGTACATCGAATTCTCGCGAATATAACATAACCGTGTATAAAAGTTAAAACGTGGCCTTGCCACGTTTTAACTTTGAAACACGGATATGTTCAACTTCAGGGAGTTTGAGATAGCGAAGTTTATCTGTAATTTTATAAGACTTTGACCATTTTCTGATATACTATCGTCTGCATCAAAATTGTTGTCTGCATTTGTGTAGCATTTAACATCTTTTGAAATAAAGAAACACAAAAACAAAAGTGTTGAACAGATTAGTTGCCTAGCTATTTATCGTCGCATCTAGATCCAAGCTGTTTGCAAATGAAAAACACGCCGAAGTCAGACGAATAAGGGCTACAATCGGATCGAATATCATAGTCCTGTCTGTAAATTATCTGAATTTTATTAATACTTTTATCCTGTAAATTCAAGAAATTTTGAGCAACCAATTACGTTTGATATAAACAGTATTTTCAAACTAACATACACCAAAATAAACACTGGATACTACTTATTTAAGACTGTTCGTTTTTTAATTCATTGGCATTTGATTAGGGTCAAAACAAAGCTTTATTCTCAAGCGTTTCTTCAAAGAGACACGAAAGACAAGGGTGCACATTACGGAATTAATAAACTGCCACTGAATATTGAGAGTGATTCAGTTTCAGAGAAGAGTAGGTTTCAATGGTTGTTGAAAATGTTTGTTCCTCACCACAATAAATACATTTAGGGAGATGAGTAAATTTACACAGGTCGAGAAGGGGTTTCTACGCTAAGCACCGGTTGTAGCGGCTCCGCTCTGGCTGCTTGCATGGCACTGACGTCACAGCGGAAGGTAGGGCACGGAATGACCCAGTGTCCAGCAATGTTCGTCCGTCTGTCCGCACGTCTGCCTAGGTGATCAGTCTGTGTAATTCCTCTGTACGTCGGGGAATACATAACCAATACCAGTTTAGATGAAACAACAGACAAAACACAGCAGAAGCATAATTTATTGATAATGTATTTGTTAAATCTGAGTGACAAGCAGTTTGGAGTAAGATTAACCAGGCGTCCAGAAACGTTATACATCTATCTCCTGTTTCACTATGGTCAATCTTGAATTAAACCTTAGTCCATTATGATATAATCAGTTTCAGAATAATCGTCTACAGCTTCCAACTTTAGTTCTTGCTTAAAGGGACTCGCAACCGGATGGTGTACTTGTCAAAATAAAATACTCAAATAAATGTAAATGTGTGGCATTATTGGGCTTCTGACATTAAAAAAATATGAGCAGTCCAAAAAAGTTTCAAGAACCGTCATCGAATCTTAGTTTTTTAGATATTTTCCATCGTATTTCTATAGCGCCTTTCGACGGTATAGTTGTTGTTGTTGCTTCTCTACAGAAATTTAACACGGGCTCAGACATAAACCCGAGCCGAATAATGTATATCCATCGGTAAACAGTGAAGTACGTTAATTCGATACTATTGATAAATGGAGCCCGTAGTCGAGTGGTCTGAGGGGTTTCCTTTTCGTGTTTGTCTCCACAATGGAGGGTCACGGGTTCGAATCCCACCAGAGCTACTTTTTTCTTTTTTTAATGCATTTTTAACAGAATTTCTTATCCTATACTAAATCTTACCCATTTATATAAACATTTGACATATATTTACAAATTACTATTTTTAATGCTACATCCGGTTGCGAGCCTCTTTAAAGCAACCGTAGACATAACTCTCTTAAACAGAAGTATACAACACAACGATATTACACTTCTTAGTAGTTCACGCCATTATTCTCTTACAGGTGATCAACTCTATCCTTATACACATGCTTGAACAATAAAGCAAAATAAAGTATATTGTTTTTGTTTTCCCTCTGACTCTGTTTTTGAAGTACATTTTGTATTCTTCTTTTCATCCGGGGATGCTCTTGCATAAAATTACAGGCATTAAACCTCACGGATAATACATGGTAAAGTAACCAGTATAGACCATATTCAGAAGACAAGACTCCTTTAGGAGGGACGTGATCAGGATATACATGAACAATGTCTGCATTTGACCAGTTTAAGATATTCTTGACATTTTGTAGGAAAATGCCCGTATCAGGTATGGCATTCTATAAACTATGGTCCACCGCAGTATCATATAAATAACACTTGTGAAACCATCTTATTGTGTTAAAGAAAGAAGTGAGCGGTGACATTATTTCCTTTCCCGTATTTTACACTAGGCCACGCAATTCTTTATAATGCCAAGATTTATAAGGTTCTTGACACCATTGCCCAAAGATACCCTTAGTTTGATGAAAATAATCCCTTGTTATCAATATAATATTAATATCAAATACATCGTCTAAGACATTTCCTGAAAAGAGTGACCTGACAATTGTTGAGTTAAATTTATATTTTTCAAAAGACAGAATATAATCTTCTTTAGACTATGTTTGCAGCCTGATGTCTTACTCGGATTAAAAATATTTACAAATTTCCGCTAGAGGGCGTAAGGCGGGGTAGGACTAAAACTCGTCTCGAGACTCATCCATTACAATTTTCATCAAGTTTGGAAAGTAAACAAGATAATTTGAAGAACAAACACGATGTTATAGAGCTGGCGACCTCGGGTACTTGAGGCGGAGACTAACACTGTATTACCCTATTTACTCGGCTACTGAATATCTCCTGTCAAATTCCTCATGTCCCCACACCCGCTTTAACCCATTACCCCATAACCCGTTTCTATGTCTAAAGACAGGTGACACATTAAAGCAGGTTGAAAATTAATCAGAATGCTCCTAACGGAGCATTCTGTTTTACTTTAAGCTACAATGTGGAAAGATACTGGAAATGACTTTGTTTGAATAATATGTTCATGACTTCTTAGGTTGGGACTACTTTTCTTGAATATTGTATAAATAATGAGAGGCATAAACTGCTTGTTCATGGGGTAATGGGTTAAGTGTAGTTTTGAAATAGGTGTCGTCTGCTCTTGAGATACGTGCGAATATTTGGCCTTCTATCATGTAGAGTATCCGTAGCGTCATAATAAATATGTTTGATGACAATACAAATTTATATACCATTGAATGACTTGGAGTGAACGTACATTCATTTTTAGAAACAACAACATAAAAGGTGTCTGCTGATAACAGGAGGATAATAATATTGCAATCCCCTTAAGGAGCTCTTTGAATTGTATTAAATCTGCATTAACTCAATGAACTCTTAAGCTTGAAATAGGAAATTCCATTTTCCAATCAAGTTTCAAATGGGCAATTCCATTTCCAATCAAGTTTAGTCAAATTTTTATTTTCAGAGTTGATTCGTTAACTCATTCAAGAAGCTGTCATTTTCTACAATTTAGTATTTTTCGTTTGCTATTAGTTTCGTTCAAACTGGAAATAATTCATTTTCGCCACTGCATGGCACAGGGAGTAAAATGTGACTTTCCTTTTCTCTCCCTTGAAATGTATTAAATTGATTTTAAGGCTAGTCTTCACATTTGTTTCAGTATATTTCAGTGTATTTTTGTGTTTTGGTATTTTTGGTAATGATCTTTAGAATCCATTGGTTTAATATAATTTCAATTTTGGTTGAAACCAACATCAGGTGCGAAACAAAGTAAATTAGGTTTCATTCGGTGTCCCTTCTTGCAATGTGTTTTAGTATCTTAAATTAAACGCGGTGTTTTCTTATTAATGCGCATAAATTTTGTGATGTATGTATTTAATTTTGTAGTTTAAATGAAAAGATTGCGAAATCAGGCAGTATTTTATATTTATTTTACACAATGCTTTTCCTCTACCGGTTTCAATACACTTTAATTTTGTATACAATTACGAGTATGTATGACCTTAAGCCTGAATAAATAATTCTACTACTACATGTATTACCAGCAGAGGCGTTGGTAGAACAAACACCTGACGTCTACTGTAAACAATTATAACCAAATTAACCCCGTCATTGCTATGACGATACTGCCGTCCGTTTTTATTTCTAAAATCTAAATTTCAGTTAAATTAACTAAAATAATATCGTAATGAGTATCAATCAGTTTGGAATGGCGTCTGATTAGGACCCAAACTGGTTGCAAATAACCATTGCATTCCGGTAAGTTAGTGAGGGGATTAAACGACAAAATACTGAACCCCGAAACTGTCAAGTATAAAAAAGTCAAAAGCAAGATACATGTTTATAGTAAATTTGTTTATTCGTATTTTCATACTGCTTTCCTTTAATGAAAGCATCACTACCTATATAACATCTCCTTATTTTGTTTCGATGGAGAGTAATACACCGGTGTCTGTTCTTTTGTTAACGATGCCCACATAGAAACTCTGGTTTATAAATAACATGAGTGTGGCTATAAAACAGTAATATGTTTTGAATAGTAAGGTTTCTATCACAACAGAACATGCGGAACAGAACTGGTTTATTCTGTTATATGTAGTGTGAAATATTTGTATAGAAATACATCTAATTGTGTTATTCTAAAAAGGTAAAACTGCCTGAAAAGCAATGTTTATATTACATTATATGTTGTTCCTATGTATGGAGAAAAGAAATAAACTAGAAAACTAAATATAAAAAACAGTCCTTCTTTTAAAGCTATGCTCAGTACAGAGTAAAAACAATTATAATGCATTTACATGTAACTCATAAGTTATCATAAACAGCTAGAGCTACATGTAACTTTCTATGCAGTTGAGTTTAACCCCTCGAGTAAAAATGGAAACAATTTTGTATAATGTATATAAACGTAAAGTTTCGGCAATCAGTTCACCATCTTTATAAAATCAATGCAACGCATTTATTGAGAATACGTCTTAATTCTACCTTTCATACGCACAAGCTTGGGGCATATCAATGTGTCAACCTTTGAGTTCAGTACCATATAATAATACAATGCATAGCTAAGCGATGCACACATATCACACATCAAACAGCAACGTTTGAAAATAAAATGGTAAGGCTGATTCAGCATAGTTCAAAAGTAACGCAGGTTTTAATTAAACTTGTTGCGAACCTTTCATGTTGTTACATGAGGCTTATTGTTTCTGACTCATGGAAAGGAATGTTTACAAACATCTCTCGACATCTCGCTATATGTCCAGGCTGGTATTCTTCTTAATCGAAACCATAAGCATATCAAGTCACATGATTGATTCTCATTGGTCAACTCTGTCCGTTTTTAATCACTCGGATTATATCGTTAATTTACGGTTTTACTTTTATCCTTATCGGGGAAAAAACGAATATTAACGATTCGTCAAGATTGAGGAATGTCTCAAGTATGCGACAGTGAGGCTAATACTAACTGACGGAGTCTTTCAAGTCAACGTCTTCTAACATATAACTGGTGCCACTATGGTAGAGACTAAGCAACTTTTGTTTACCGTAAAATACGGGATTAAACATTGGCGTTTGTTAACCGCGGAGGTTTATCCTTGGTAAAACAAAGGGACAAGTAGAAGTAAGGGGATTTTAATGTTTCCCTCGCTGATGTAAATTTGAACAAAAGTTAATACAAAGTAGCGAAATCTTAAGAAGTTTATTAATCCCGTGGATAACAAGAATTTGTCAAAGACTTTGTTAGTGTATCAATCGAAGGGTTGTTGACATGGCTAGGTGTTTAGCGATGGAGAGACCCACTGACCCGTCAAGGTACGAAGTGGTTTTGGGACGAGTTAAAACAAGTATTTCCAAGCCGTTTTAGTCTCAACAAACAACCTACACGTTTTGACATCTTAGAAACAGTTATTGTTTTCGCACTTACAGTGGTCAGGGCACTTTTCCTTTCGTTAAAACCACGGTGCATTCAAATGTAAAATAATAGTCTAACCCATATATGCCTAGTGTCTACTGTCTACTAAAGTGGATATTGGTAAATAGAGTAGACCCTGATCATACGCCGCGTTTTGGAACATTCTGGGTTATATTTAATCATGTTTTAACAAGCACCTTTCCCTCAATTCGAAACATAGCTACCTTTTCAGAAGACGTATATTAGTTGTTCTTTTATTATACATGTATTTCAAATCTTCATTTCATACTTAAAAATGTTATCTTTATCATTCAGTCTCTAAAGGTATATAGTTTTGCATCATTTGCAAACAGGTTTGTGTATGTTTATTTTGCTATTTGTTTTACATTTGTGTTATGTATACCGAAACAATTGAAAATTATACCGTCAATTCTTGGTCTATTTCCCCGCAAAAGAATACACACCGGTTGATAATATTTGGCAATATTACCTTGTTCTGTAAAATGGTTATCAACCGGTCAATATTCTGTTGCGAGGAAAAAGTTCAAAGTTTTTTAGTTTTAGAGTTTGACAAACATTTTGAGGTATAATATAAGAATGGAAGTTTTTTTTTTATCATCAATTCATCTTTCTCACGATAAAAGTTTATATCAATGACGTTTGTAAACAGATATTGGCATCGCATCAGTATCAAAACAATTTGAAATTCAGATTGTACTAAAAAGATAATTACTAAAAAACTCCAAGAATAAAAGATAAGTGTCAATTAAATAAACCCAACAATTATTCTTATTATGCACGTTAATAGTGAATCTTCCTTGCATAAATTTATCTTTTATTATACAAAGTTATTGCATCAAATTTTAATTTCGGAAACGAGCTAGTGACGTTTGAAAAGATTTACTTGTAGTGGAAGTGTGTCGACTTCCTGTAACTGCATCCAAGTATCGTTTTCATTCTACTCTTGTCTCATAAGTTTATTCTTCTGCACGAAATGTGCGATAAGGTGATAAATGTTGCAAACATTTTGGATCCAGATGAGACTCATTTGGATCCAATCTGTTAGTTTTTGCTCTAAAAGCATACAGTGGATAATCTGTTATTCTTCCCCGTTTAAACGCAAACGTACGCAAACGCAAAGCGCTAGAACGTAGAAAGGAACAACTTTTGGTCAATTCTGATATTTCAGGTTTATCTTGGTGGCGAACAGTTTGGAGCCTGATCAGACGCCGGGTTACCCGGCGTCTGATCTGGCTCCAAACTTTTTGCACTGCAAATAATAGTTTTAGCGTAAACGCGTTTACTGGGAAAGAATAACAGATTCTCCACTGTACGTAAATAGATTACTTTGAGAATTTTTACAAGACCTTGCAATCACCTATGACTTAACTATCGCTTATCTTTCTTTCTAAACGATGTTAAAGTACATAATGCACATCTTAACATAAATCTATGATACTACACAATTTAACCTATTGAACCTAAACGAACATATGTATCATGTACAAACAGCGTGTGTATGAAGAGAACATTTTTTCCAATGTAAACATTGTATGATAAAATCAGATAGGAATCCCTCTGATCAGGGTATATACAGTATGTTTGTTATTTTGCAATGTATTGTAAAGCCTACGATGTCAAACATAGACTAGACTCAATTTGAAACTGGAAGTGTCCATTTGAAGTTTCAGGAACGTACCATCTAGTTGCCACTGTCATTAATAATTAATTATATCACCTTTCTTAAAGTATAATAAGTTAAAATGGTAAACACTATCAAATGTCCAAAACTTGCGTATATCACTAAATATGTAAATGCTTACAGTAAAATTTGTGTTCAACGGACCTTTAGATAAGAAACACGGAGTATCTTCAAACAGATAACTACTTTATGCAGGGCGAAAATAATGCAACTAGCCTATGTAGAAACTTTCTGAATTACTTTTTCTCTGCATGAACATACAACCTTTGTATTACTAGGCTACTAATTCAACTTTTTGTGTTGTCGTTCAACAAAGGGTTTACTCAATAGAAGAATGCACTTTTAATATATTTCAATGTTGTTTCGACTGCTTTCGTATCCCCTATGTGGCCATGCTTAATCATCGTCTGTTTAAACGTATGTTAAATGTATCAAACGTTTAGTATTCTTTTTTTTTTGACATAAGCATTAATATTACAAGTAGTTTCATAGTTTATTTCAAATTTTGATTATTGGTCACCAATTAAGTAAGCGTCTGATCTAAAATGTTTGCAAGCTCTCGATAAGCCGAGATTTGCAGTTTAACCCTTTTCCTCATAGCCTGTTTCTAGTAGTTAAGATATGTGACCTATTAAAGCAGGTTGAAAGTAAAGCAGAATGCGCCTTAGGGCGCATTCTGCTTTACTTTCAGCCTGCTTTAAGTTACTATCTTTTAGGATATAGAAACTATTTCTTATGGTACATATTCATGACAGTATAAAATGGAACTATTTTCTTTGGCGGATGAATAAAATGAATGCGCTAAAAGTCGCTTCTATAAGGTAAAGGATTAAAGCCAATAATAAACAAATCTTTTTCATATCTCAGTATCTGAATACATTGAAGATGTAATTTCAGAAAGGCATCTTGCTTCCGACTCAAGCCTTGCTGTTTATATGTACTTTTGACTTTTGTACTTTCGCAAAGTTTATATCTTAAACGGTCATCATAATAATGTCATCTTTCCAAGGTCGTGTTTTAGTTCATTTCTGTTTGAACATTGCTTGCTCAGTACGGCAAACCAACTAAACTTAAACGTAAAAATGCACATGACAAGACGCACGTTACATGTATGACACGTTGGGCTGAGATTTCACAGCCTCAGTGTCAGTATAAGTGGGGTTATCTGTACCGTGTACAGGTATCCGACTCGTGACAAAGTTTCACAGCTAGACACAGGTGCTTACGGTAGAAAATAAGTTATTCCTTCCCAATCATAAAATGTTAAAATAACTTTTTTCCATTTGGAACCGTTTGGAGCCTGATCAGAGACCGGGTAACAAATTTGTTCTCAGTTCAGATACATTTAGAGAATACTCAGGATTGTGAAGAATGGGTCATTTTCTATAGTACATTGCATTAAATTGTTTTGTGTTTTATTTCGTTTCGCTCAAGCGGAGAAGAATGTTTTTTCTCCGCTTTAACTGCATGATTACGTAGTATGGGCTCCGTTTCATACCCAATAGAGAGGACAGTAAATCCAGCCATCTCGTATGACAACTAAAACAATTGCCCATGCTACAGTGGAGAAAACGTTATTTTTCTCAAATAAACGCGTTTACACTAAAAACTAGTTTTTCCATTGCAAACAGTTTGGAGCCAGATCAGACGCCGGGTAACCCGGCGACTGTTCAGACTTCAAACTGTTTGCCTCTAAGATCAAAATGAGAATTATCAAAATGTTGTCATTTTCTTCATTTTAGTGCGTTGCGTTTGCGTTTCGTTTGCGTTTAAACGGGAAAGAATAACGTTTTCTCTACTGTAAATCCAGCCATCTCGTATGACAACCGAATACAATTGCCCACGCTAAACACAGTGGGGAAGACGCTATTCATTCCCGTTAAACGAGACTAAAATCAACGCATAACTCTGCGTCTGATCTGGTTCCAAACTGTTTGCAATTTTGAATTGTTTCAGCACAAACTTTTGAATTGGGAAATAATAATACAATGTATGTTTCCTAATGCACGCGTGTGGATATGTATCATAGATGACACGCGTTTGCATTTCCGCATGCCTGTTTATAATTTCGAAATGTTTTATTACATCAAAAGATAAACATTATTATAATATATGATGTCAGTGCACAGTTCAGCCTCAAGAACCATTGCGGGGGTCCAGACTAAACAGCGACAGTAGCTATCTGCCTACCTGCGTTAAACAGTGGACAAAACGGTTAATCGTTTATACATAACGAAAGAATGCACTTTGCAAACAGTTTGAAGCTAGATCAGACGCCGAGGAACTCGGTGTCTGATCTGGCTCCGAACTGGTTGACGCTCAATCTCAAACACATTGTCACCATACACACATTTTGTTGCACTGCATTTTGGCGTTTAGTTTCGTTTATAACGGTGAAGGATAAAGTTTTTCGCCACTGTTGCCTAAAACGCGGGAATTTTGAGGACGGTAAATGCCCTATCAAGAATTTCAAGCCTCGCCATTTTGAATATGGAGAGGTAGGAATAAAACTCTTCAAGCAGTCATATATTTTTCACCTGAAGGGCATTTCCTTATGAAAGCCGCCCAATTTTCGGACCTACTTTGTCGACAGATTAGATCCAAATCATACGCTTAGTACATCGGTTTGTCTGTGCAGAATCTAACTCAATAGATGATATATTTTATTTTTATCAATGGTCGAACATTTCAAACAATAATTCACTTTTTCAGCAGACGACAAATTAACAGCAGACAGCTCTATCTGATTTTCAAAGGCAAGAAGACTCGAACTACTTCAGAAGTTCTCTTAAATCGACGGGTCAATAGCAAAATAAACAGTAGTTTAATATGTCCCATTATATGTAAATTAAAGTCATATTTGAACAGTAAAATCTTAAAGCTGATAATCTTTTAAGACTCCTCGTCATTTCATACATAATAATTTACAGCCTCTCATGGCGATTTTTATCCAAGTTCTACGCAGTGAAAACTATTTTATCGTAAATCCGACTTCACTTCACAGAGAACATTAAGTCTTAGTATGCTAGCAGCGAACTTGTTATTACCTGTGCAAACAGTTTGAATCCTGATGAGACGCCGCGTAACGCGGCGTCTCATCAGGATTCAAACTTTTTGTCACTATGTCTCTGTTTTGAAAATAAATTTTGAAAATTCTATTTTTAGAACAGTAGCAGACTACAATTATTGAAGACGAAAACAATTACCCAGCATGCAAAGATTTAACCTTTAGCACGCGCTGTAACAGTCGTCTGCAAAATTTATTGTCTGCAACAATTCTCAAATTTTATTTATCTGGATTTATCTTCAGAATATATAATCACAGTTTCAAACAGTTTAGATCTAGATCTGACGCCGAGTTACTCCACGTCTCGTCTGGATTCCAACTGTTTTAAAAAAGAATCACCTTTTCGCCCATGGCGTGTAGCACGTTAATTGAGAAGAAAACGAAAAACTTAGATAAGTTATCTTTATGCGCCCACTTAGCTTAGGTATGCAGCGATTAAACAGTATATGTAAATAGGTAAGGGAATATGTAAATAAGTAACTGTATTATTTATTGGTCCTTCATTTTATTAATATGTTTCTGACATGTTGAAGTCTTGTTCGAAAGGAGCTTCTAGAAACCTTCATAAATATGATAACACCAAACAATATGGATATAAATCATAGTTATTATGATTAGATAAATGAAGAAATGTTAGAACAATAATGCAGGGACATGAAAATCGAAATTAGTAGAGAGGGAAACAAAATGTTTAACTATGGAAAGATGAAAAGAAAAATTGGCATTCAGGAAAGGAAGGGATTGAGGGATGCAACATAAGTGGGGGACGTTATCATTTTCCAATAAACGGGTTTGTGCTATAATAATTCGTGTCCACTGCACACATATTGAAATCTGACCAAGTTCCAAACAGTAGGGCTACTATAAGTTGCTCATAAAATTCCTAAGAATCGCGATTTTAGGAACCGTACCTTTGAACCCTTTTGCTGCCAGGCTCTAAACATCTAACACTAAAATAAATATACAAACAGTTTCGATCCAGATCAGACGCCGCATAATGCGGTGTCTAAACTGGATATAAACTGTTTGATATCCATATAAAAGTTATAGCAGAAATCCAAAGATTTCGGGAAAATCCGTAATAACTATGTCCGGAGAAAAATCCGAAGATTTCGGGGGAAAAGGGACGCCTTCAGCACTACAAGATACATTTTAGAAACAGGTTACAATGATCTTGATAAAAGGTGCTATGCTTAATAAGCAAATGTACTAAGTAATTTATCCATTATGTGCCCATCGGTCTTTGCAATTGATCACACCAGACACGTTCCGTGACTCTACATTGTTTCAAAATCCGAGACGAAATTTAGTCTTAGCTCAAATAACAAAGGAGAAAATGTTATTCCTTTCATATCGCAAAAGCATCCAATAAAACGAATAACAATGACTGTCTCTAATAGAAATGTACAATATTTATTTTTTATTCGTGGCCAACAGTTTGGAGTCTGAACAGACGCCGGTGTCAAAATGTTGCCAATGTGCATCATTGTTTTAGCATAAACTCATTTATTGGGAGAGAGTAACACTTTCTCCACTATAATATGATAAATCAAATTAATGAAAATAAATGGGTATGAAATCTGCGGTGTCATATATAAACATTCTTACCAAAACAGATGCTGACCAAACTCGAAGCAGTGAAAGCCAGAAAAGACAGAAGCCATTTGTCTAAGGAATGCTGTAGTATCTAAGTACTTTGGCCTTATGGGAGCTTTGACCTCGATAACGGCAAAGGTCGTGGGAGATGAAACTAATATTATTTAAGAGGCGGTAGAAGTACTGTCTAATCTTTTTCCCCGTAGCTTGTTGTAAGAAGATTGAATGTAAAACAAACAGCTAATAATTGAGCTTTCTGCTTTAATTTCGGTCTGTAAGCATAAACAAATGCGTTTCTATTTTTCTTTTTCCGTTGCAACGAAACATATTCCAAACAAAATGCAATGAAGACAAATGTGAAATAAAAGAGGAAACTTTCCCTCTCCCCCTCTTTACAACATTTTCTTTCGTATCTCCAATAAAAATAAATAAATCTTTTGATCGACGACCCCAATTCAAAGGCATGGGCTTTGTTATTTAGTTTCAGAACCCATGTTTATAGCTATGATTTTTATTTACATCTCAACAATACACATTAAATACATACAAAACAAAAGGCTATAATGATAAAAGCTTGAAATAGTAAAAAGCCATGCCAAAAAGGAATATTAAAAGATGGTATAAATGACAGTACATACGATCTATAACACACATGTTATAACATCTTATCACATAAACGTGCAAAATATACAGTGACATATAAATCGTACGGCGCATTGTGCATGTAATATACTAATTTAGTAAATTTACTAATCACTGAAATACTGTATTACTACGCCGACTGTAAAAACAGTTTTAGAGAAAATCTACTTTGACAAACCTTGATCGCCATGAGTGATTGAACCATTTCCAAGTGTACTATTTTTTTCTCCAGAGCAGTCCCGCAAATCAGGTTGCAAATCAGGTTACCTACAGCTCTTGTACTAACAGAGACCAATAACATTTTTTACAGTTCTAATGTTACATCATAATGACGTCATGTTTCAATAATGACGTAATTCCGGAAACTAAACTAAATGTCAATAACGTCAAGTTAAGATTTAATGTTAATTTAATATTTGAATATGTTATCAAAACGGAGTATGTTCACAACACATTGGTGTTATGTTCCTTTATTTGAATTGAATAGGTGTTTTAATCTATGGATGTACAAAACCTTACAACACTTATGACGAATTGTTTTCGTAACAGCTGAGGAACGATGAGAGTAAAAACGTTCGGGTTTTTGTGTCATTTGGTGTTTATGAGATAAATTGGATATTAGCATTTGATTTGTTGAACTCTTTGGTTAAATAATTATGTTGCTCGGCAAGGCTCGCAAAATATTATTTTATCCAACTCTTTCAATAAATTCAATACTGAAAACACACTCATTCAATATCCTCGATATAGTATGACACAAATGAATCGAACCATTGCAAATGATAATATTGATATGAAATAATGATATGCATAAATAAGAACAGAACAGTATATTTATTGTACGTAAATATTACAGTTTCTGGTGTTATACAATATATATCTTATCTATTTTTACTATTAAGACATTATAGATGGATGAACGTTTTTATTAATAACTATTAATTTTTATTATTGATTCAGTAATATATTATAATATATATAATAAAAATAGTCCACTATATGTATGTCAAGATAAAGTACTACGCGGTACAAAACTTACATTTGTTAAGACAAGTTAAAGGTCAAGCTGATATGATATTATATGATCAAGAAACCTTTACCAAACATTAATTCAAAGAACAATACTTCTATTGTAAATATGATGGTCACTCCCTTAATCAGGGCTTTAACATCCATATTGTTCTGTATAAAGTTGACACTTGTTTGCCATGTCATGTCATGCTCCTTTCGAAAAGTAAATGTTTATAGAGTGATGCAAGAACTTGACAGATTGGACTGTATGAATAGTGCACAGGATAGTGCAGATTTTGAAATAACAATACAGTAAAAGCTCTATATAACGACCACTAAAACAAAGGCTAATTGACTGTATAAAAGTCAGGTGACAGCTTAAAGCACGGTGATAGTAAAACAGAAAGCTCCTATAGGAGCTTTCTGTTTTACTGTCACCATGATTTAAGCACTCACCTGTCGTAAACACTTGCTAATAAATGCAATTTTGTGGTCGCAATAGAGAGTGTTGACTGTATTTGACTATATAAATAATGCATAGGATAGTGTACTTTTTTAAATAACAACAGTATTTCCTATTCAAACCGAATAAACAGACCGGAAGAAGATATATAATTTCATACGCCTTGCTGTGCTTCTTTATTATTAATTTAATATCATTCATCATGTTGTTTTTAAAAGAATTGTGAATGAATAGTGACCCAATTTATAAATGCATGACGTTTGCCTTATAGGAAATAAGTTTCTAGGCATGGTCTTTATTGTTTTCTATAAGTAAAGAGTTTTTCTTCTTGCTTACGGATGGCTGCTTAAATTAGACTAATAACAAAATCATACTTAATGTATAATAATTTTTCTTCATTCTTACGTTGTCTGTTTAACCCATTACCCTATATTCTATTTCCAGTGTTGAAGATACGTGTAGGTGACCACTTAAAGTAGGTTTAAAGTAAAGCAGAATGCGCATGAAAGCGCATTCTGCTTTACGTTCAGCCTGCTTTAACATCCATCTGCTAGGATGTATAGAAAATATTTCTTATAGTGGATGCATAAATTGAAGGTGAAAATGCGTACTTGTGTAATAATGGGTTAGTTAGACTGTAGGACTATGGCTTTCCGCTTTACTTCAGTTTACATTAAAGTATAAAACTGTCTTGAAAACTGAAATGAAAACTGTGAAAAGTGATAATGTTTTTGAGGGTTTTCTTTCTGTCCTTTAAACTGCTAATTTGTGATTTTTTAACTATTTACCCTGTAACCTAGTTTCAGTTTTCAAGAGAGGCGATCACTTAGAACAGGTTGAAAGTAAAGGAGCTGAAAAAAATAGCTTCAATTTAATCAGTAATAAATATTTGTTATATGGAATATTTTCTATATTATAACACATGATAGCTGAAAGTCAAGCAGAATGCGCCCTAAGGCTCATTCTGCTTTAGCTTCATTCTTCGTTTAGTAGTCACCTATCTTAAGTACTAGAAATAGACTATCAGATGAAGGGTTAAGCTATCATCTTTAAATGTTCAGGAATTCCTTGGTGGACCTACAATGCACTTCTCTTAAGGTAGAAATAATTAGATGCGCAAAAGCGTATTTATGGAGTAAATGAGTTAAATAATATGCAAATACAGAACAAAAATATGACGAAAATCGTCCGGGTAACAAGTGCAAACACTGTTAGAATATCAGTATGTCGCGAAAACACGGGACTATCCAATTTCCTTGTACATCCGCTCTTTGAGCACCTTACTGGGCGGACAGACAGTAAATTAGCCTTGTTTAACACCCTGTTACCCGCTTGTAAACGGGTATCACCATAAACCACCCGCCATCAAAAAGACCCGTGCAAATAATACCATCGGCAAGGCCTACCCAATTAACGGGGCGGTGAAACGAACAGCCGCGAAATAAAGACGTCAGCAAATCCGCGGCTAATTACAGAGGAGGTTAAATCAACAGCGCCGTCATCAGCAAACTAATTGCACGTGTGATTCGTCACACGATTCTTGACTATGCAAACTGTAAACCTAGACGGGAGAGGCAAATATATCCAATTTGCAACTATTAGCTGGCGATGAGACAACAGTCAAAATTAAAGCCTTTTATCTCGCTAATTCGTTTATCGAACTAACCCTTTCTCCGCTTGGACATCCTATTCATAAAACTTGTCCAAAACGATTTATTCGTAAAAAGATTTTTTATTATTCTAATTAAAAAATAGAAAATTCAAGTCTCAAACAGTTTGTATCCAGATCAGACGCCGAGTTATTCGGCGTCTGATCTGGATCCACACTGTTTACTAATATCAGTCAAAGCATGTTTCACTTGATAAGGACTATGTGTTGCTTCGTGCTCAGTTCTTCAGAAACGAAACTGATATGTTTAACTGGTGTAATGGGCAGTTTATCGTGTGAACATGATACCGCGAAGCATTAACTAACCATAAGAGTCTACCAGCCTCTGATCTAGTATGAAACGGTAATTCTAATGTATCGCCTTCATTAAGACAGGCAATTGTATTTAATTGCATTATTTGTATATAGCGATATCGGTGGACTTATCTAGTAATTATACAAATAAGGTACTGCTCACTAACAATAATTATGTAGATACAGAACTGAAGAAGCAGTAGTAGCAGTAGTAGTAATGGCAGTACGATGCAGTATTTGTATTTGTTGAAGTGGAAATTGTAGTAATAGAAATAGAAGAAACAGTAATACAAGAAGGAGTTGTAGTTGTAGTAACAACAACAGCAACAACATTAACTAAATTTTATAACCTAGAAATAGAAGTAAAAGTAAAAGAAGTAGTCGTAGAAGAAATAGAAGAAGTATAAGTAGCAGCAGTAGTAGCAATAGTAGTAGTAGTAGTAGTAGTAGTAGTAGACATAGTAGTAGAAGAAGTATTATTATTATTATAATAAGTATTAGTATTAGTAGTAGTAGTAGTAGAAGCGGTAGCACTATCAGTAGTAGTTAGTTATAGTCATGGTAGTAGTAGCTGAATAAGCGGCTGCACTAGTACATGTAGTGGCTGCACTAGTAGCAGAATCAGAATCAGTAGGGGTAGTAATATAGAAGTAGCAGTAGTAGTAGTAGTGGTAATAGTTGGTATCAGTAGTAGGTGTTCTGGTTTTAAATAAATCTGCATTGAAACGTTTTGATTTGCATTGTTTTGTCTTAATATTGTGAAAAAAACAAAAACGCCATCGTCCCATTTTAATGGTGGCACATTTAAAAGCAGATTCGTTCCTGGCGTTTTTATCAGCAACCTAGCCATGATTTTGACAGCCTGTGCAAACATATCGGAATGGACACTTCCTCGTAAACCTCCACGAGGTCCGCGCCATATAAATAAAACAAATTCATTAATTAAACGTTCGGCCGTCCATTAAATTAGCCCAGTATTGTTTATACACAATACATCACTCTGGTGCCATACTGTTAAGACTTATTGGTAGTAAATCATTTGACAAATACATGTCAGAGGCCGTGATTTATCCGTTACCTTGCTAAAGCAGCAGGATTGGGAAGAAGGAAGACCATACAGTAAAGAGGACGTTATTCTTTCGGAAACGAAACGAAACGAAATGCAAACGCAGTGCAATGCATTGATGAAAATGACAATATTTTGAAGATGTTGGCGATTTAAACACGGAAGTATACAACACAGTTCAAAAGAACTACATGTACTTATTATTTAGGCTTTATTATAAATATAAAAATTTAGAACGTATTCCCAACTTATGACCTCCCTATTGATATGTATGTTTTCTTTTTGAATACGTGTTAATGCTATCCATTGTAGTGAAGCTTATACATATATATATTTCAATAATTTTTCAAAGTTTCAAAAGTTTCAAATGATTCCGTGATTTAAACATCAAAGGTAAAGAGTTTTGGGTCAGATCAGACGTCCAGTTTGCAATGGGCATAGGGTTTTCAGCATAATTGAAAGCGTCTATTGGAACTACATGTAACAGTAAAACACTCTTTTACAACCATAAAACGAAGGCTAATTGATTGTACACACATAATAATTAACTCAATTTAGTGGTTGTAATATAGAGGTTTTATTGTATACTTTAACGTCGGGTTAAATTAACCATTTAGCAGACAAAGTATCCTTTGCTAGAATTATGCGGTTTCAATGTTAATGCACAATTCGATTTTTTGAAGTTTTGAGTATAGAAATACTTGGACGATTGGCAAATAGTTTTGATCCTAATCAGACGCCGCGTTACGCAAACTGTTTGCAAAGTCGACTTTTGTCGCCTACAAAATGGTTAAATGGGGTTGCCATGGCTGGCATCATTTAGAGCCCTCCTTTTGCGGTTTTGATCCAGATCAGGAGATTTTCCTCATTGCTAGAGGCTAATATTGAAACCAAATACATGTACAATGTTCCCTGTCTACAACGGCCCTCCCAACAACGACTCCCTCCTTACAACTACCCTTGTCGCAGTTCTCTCATTGGGTGTCGTTGTAGAGAGAGAGCGCTGTACTAGCAAACATATCCCTGAAATTAGTTGGAACCAGTTATGAAAACACCCAAGGGTGAAAGGTCCATAAAATAACGGTCTGAAAACACTGGGTGATGATAAGGGATGTTGATTCTGGTCCCGCAGTGTGTGTGTGTGGTTTAGCATGGGGAGTGTCAGTGCTGTCTAGGAACAGTTTTGATGATCTGTTATCAGGGGTGAAAAAATAATACCCCAAAATATGTGTCATAGCACGGTGATTTATCGCAAGGCTCTTGTCTCATTATATTATTTAGCAAGATTCCATGTTTTAGAATAAGAATTCTTGGTATAGTGGAGAGGATGCCATTCTTTTACCGTATTTAAACGAAACAAATTCCGCAACAGCAATGCGATTAAATGTAGAAAATGACAACGTTTTATTCGAACAGTTTTCTGCCCTAAACTTATTTTATTTACACTGTTCGTCTTTATAGGTGAATATAGGAGATAAGTGTGAGGTTGGGCGCCCCTAAACACAGGTTTAACCCCCCCCCCCCAGTGGTAGTTAATGATTAATTTATAATTAATTATTGATTGCTACTGACCGTACCAAGGCGGGCTCCTATGTTCACTTTGCTTTATGTTTGTCTTGCGTGTTGTTTTCTATTTAGTGTGTAGATGAAGGAATGGGAGTGTGCGTGTGTGTGTGTGTGTGTTTGTTATGGTATGACTGTGTGTGTGTTCTGCTTGAGAGGTGGGTGTATTGTTTGTGTTGCGTTTCCTGCTTGAGTCTTTCGTATTTATTTGTGACTGTATAATAATAATAATAATAATAATAATAATAAAAATAATTATACAATGTAATAAAATAATAATTAATAAATATATAATAATAATAATAAATAATATGATAATACATTTAATAATACTATAATACTAATAATAAATATGTATACATGTAATCTTTTTCTTTATTAAAATCGGAACGTATTTGGCAAAATCTAATCTTCAATGTTAAGTCTATCGCAAATTGACTTCTATTTTGCTAACAGTTTAAGATCTAGTTAAAGATTTAGATCAGACGCAGAGTAACTAGGCACTTGATCCGGTTCCAGCCTCTTTAATACATATACACTGGGATTGAAAATGCATTAGTTTTGATTTGACAAACTGTTCCGATAACGATATTATGGCCCCCTGAAGAGTTAGCCCAATACTCCATAGATATGCCTTTGTGCACTTCTAATGATTTCTACACTAAGAAAAGTAATCCTCCGCTATGACGTCATGAAACTGATGCACAGTGCTCCCTCTCTTCAACGACACCGAACGGGAGACACAAAATGTATTCGTTGTTCGGAGGGAGCCGTAATAGGGTGGGGAATTTGCAAACAGCTTCAATCAAGATCAGACGCCGCGCGGCGTCTGATCTGGATTTAAGCTGTTTGTCACTCGTCATTGAGTTTTTTTCTGTCAAAATGTCAATTGTGTCACTTTGAGTAAAACAGCAGGCGACAATTTTAAGCAGACGATATTACAGCAGAGAATGATGTAAGACATAATTGTCTTGTTGGGGGAACAGCGTCAATGGTCGTTGTAACAAGGGAGTTGTTGTTGAGAGGGCCGTTGTAGGGAGGGAGTGCTGTACAAGAGACATTTTTAGAGTAATTATTTCCAGACAGTAGCCTAAAGCAGGCCTAGAGTAAGGCAAAATATTCCCCAAGGAAAGCTTTACGTCTTTTTTCCAAAAACAATAACAAAGGTTATTGGTTCAAAAGTTAACAATGTAAGAGTATGTCATTATTTGTTATGTTGATAGTGGATATTATTTCGGAAGTTTCGATCGTTGGTATCAAAGTTTAACCCTTTCGCTGCAACAATATCGTCTACTTAAAAGATCATCGTCTGATTTAACTTCATAAATTCTCTCTCCACCTAGGGGTTAAAATTGGTACCTGTGAAGGGTCTGAGCCGGTACTGCGGCTGCATTTGATTGCGCCATATGTTAGCAGTGCTCAATATTGTAGGAAAGATGGCTCAATGATCAGTGGAGTAAATGTACAGTCGACTGAGCGGTCATTCGGACTGAAAGTAGACTTTAACTTGGTACATATTTTTTTATTATTACAAATCAAAGTATCAAACAGTTTGGACCAAGATCAGACGCCGCGTGACGCGGCGTCTGATCTTGGTCCAAACTGTTTGCAAATGTCCCTTAGAGTTAATGAGCAACTACATGTATCACTACAAACTTTCCTGACTAAAACTACCAAAAGCCACGTTCCAAAAAGGTGACCAAAGAAATTAAAGTGTAAAATTCTGATTTGACGTCAACTGCGGTTTTATCAATTAGGTATTGAGTTGGGTTGGGTTACCATGAAAACCCGTGAATCCAGGGTTCAAACTAGTCATGCTTAAACACCCACATCATCGTATACTCAACCGAGAAAAAAACCCAGGATGTAAAACTGATACATTGAAATGATTTTATTGTTATTTTTTGTACGTTGGAAATAGTATCATCAGCAGCATTTTCCAGCGTAGTGTTGTTGTTTGTTTAAATGGATACCTGTACCATTATTTAGTGTCAATCAGTCTAGACCTACGAGATTTCAAATTGTTTGACACGCACACATTTTATACATGTATTTACATTTTATATCTAAATTTAACATTTTAGTCAAAATACCTAAAGTATTAAAGTTAAAAAAGAGCATAGATCTACGTTATTTTGGCAAACAGACGGTGACTCCCGGACTAGTACAGTGGAGAAAACGTTATTCTTTTCCAGTAAACGCGTTTACGCTAAAACTAGTATTTCCAAAGCAAACAGTTAGGAGCCACTTCAAACGTCAGATTTCCCGAAGTCTGATCAGGCTCCAAACTGTTTGCCACTCGTATAAAAATGAATAGTAAGAGTTGTAAAAAAATGTTATTTTGTACATTTTATTGCTATGCGTTTGCGTTTAAACGGAAACGAATAACGTTTTCTCCACTGTATACTATAGGGTTAACTAAGTTTAACAGGTACATGTTGTAATGCCAATTTTGCAATAAAAGGGTTTGAATAAAAAGGTAAAAATTAGAACTTCACAAAATAAAAATATATGAAAAAAAACCCCAAAAACAGTGCGCACACAATGATTCAGAAATGTAACGACAAATCAAACAAGAATATATATTGGCTGTAAACAAATTAAGACAGGGTAGCTGAGTACAGAATGTTGTTCTTTGCGGTAGTTGTTCTGTATTATGCAGACTCACACTTTGTGAGATATCCGTGTTGTTTCCTCACTGGTGGCTATTGCAACGGTATTACAACCTGACCTTATTTTGGCATTGTTTTCCTGCATTTGTAAACAAACATTTGTTTCGGATGCAAGTGACACTTTCAAGTTTTAGTAAACTTTATAAAAAT